>VDFB02281492.1:140428707-140728091 GCA_007258455.2 Sequoia sempervirens | reverse complement strand
TTGAACCCCGCCCCACATATGGTTATTGCATCAACCATGTTTTGCCAAAAAGGAGACCTAAAACATGTCATAAAATGAAAAGATTTAAGTTTTTAACTTTAAATTTGAATTCGATAGTGAGATATACAATAAAATTTAAATATAAATTTTAAAACAATTAAACGAAAAAGAATTACCTGGTTACATGGAAGGGAATGGTGCAGTAGTACCAAAAGTCTGCAATTGTTTTTTTTGCTGCATCGTGGGCATCCTTGTTCCAACCCATGCTCTCAAGCGACGGTTGGGAACCAGGAGTAGTGCGTGGTACAAAATATGAGTCCACCCTAGATTTACGAACTCTAGGGCCAATACTAATACTGCCACTACCACTAGCAGTAGCAGCGCCACCAGCACTAGGAGTACGCATAGGAATAGATGGTGCAGAAGCAGAAGCACTAGCACAAGCACTAGCACTAGGACGATATGGAGGCATGGAAGAAGCATCTCCAACAGCACCAAGTCCCTGTCCAACTCCAACACCTGCCAACTCCTCCCTCTGTCTCTTTCTAATTTCTTTTTGCCTTTCAAAATTTTCTAATTGCACCTGCACTTCACGAACAGCCTCAATAGGTGCTAGGGTGCAGCCCACTGCATCATGGATGGGTATGCGTGCAAGGTGGTATTTCAATCTATTTATGCCTCCATGATATATTGTTTTGCAGTATTTACATTTTGCTTCTCCTCTTTTCATTCCGGGAAAGATTTCAGCATGTTTCCAAGCAGGGTCTTTTCTGACTGGGGTTTGAGACATTGTGAAAATAATAATATGGTTTGATTTGCAAATGAATGTGGCTGCAATAACAAGTAGGGTTTGTAAAATTATTTAAGTTGCAAGTAGGGTTTGTAAATAAAAATGCAAACTATAAAAATTTAAAAACAATGATTTTACAAATTACAATGAATTATTTGTTAAAAAAACACAAAAAAAACTGTTAAAATCAAACTTACCTCTTAGATTTGGCTTGGAATGCAATGCAAACTTCTCCCAATCACTAGCAATGAACTTTCAATGCACCTCCTTAGCAGTATGAAGCTTCCCAAATGATATATCACCTTGCTTTTGTTTTAAACAATTTGCTGGTTGCCCTCTCTTCTCCTCCTATTTTTCTTCACAACTCTCTCTTCTCCTCCTATTTTGCCAAAAGAGTGAAATGAGGTTGCTTTTAGGGTTGGAGAGAACATATAGAACAAAAAAAAACTAACTTTAACTTTTAGTTTTATGTTTTTTTAGTGTTTTAACTTCTTGCTGCCGCGGCCGGGTCACAGGCTCGGGACTCTCCGAGTCTGGGCGAGTTTGGCGAGTTTGGCGAGTCCGGCGAGTCCGGCTCTGGACTCGGCGTGTCCGAGTCCGGGCTCCCCAGACTCGGCCAGGCTGGCTCGGCCCGGGACTCGCCGAGTCATGGCGAATCGGCGAAGTCGTTACAATAGTAGTACTAATCCAACCATTGTTATTACTGCATTTACTTGTGCTTTCTAATGCAAACACTTTAACCCCTGGATGGTTTACTGCCAGTGTGGAGGAAATTGATTTTGTAACACATTATTCACCCATTGTTTAAGTGGCAAATCCCCACTGTTGAGTGGATGCCTGCTAAGCGGATGAATTGTATTTCATTGTACTTATCTTTCCCCCCACTGAACAAGTGGTAGCGTGGATTGCTCATGGTCGGATCACCGCCTACATTTCATTTCCAGCTTTGTATTTCAAGTTTAGATTATTGCTAACGATCCCATCACCATAAGCGATCACCTCGCCTTCAATAGGATCTTGGTGAACTTTCTTGGTGAAGGTTACTTTCAAGTTGGATATCTTTTGGGATCTAACGCTAACATTTGGCGTAGTGCTGGTTTGTGATGTGAAAATATTGAGAAAAAAATTAAGGGGCATATTTCAAGGAATTGCAAAAAGAGTGATTGGAATTGTATTTTATTTATAAATGCTAATTTCGTTAAGCTCCCAGTATATAAAATTAATACACAGCCAGATTTTTGATGGTCACAAAATACCAAACCTTTAATTCTGAATTTCATGCTCAATCTCTGAAATTTTCCTCCACAAGAGACTTCATGAATTTCACAAAACTTCAATCGTTAAGTTCAACTGCAAAATCTGATGTGATTTTGCTAGTATAGAAATTGGGTTTTTGTCCAATTCTAAGAATATGAGGGTTTTCGTCCTCAAGTTACGAGAAAGCCGAGCTCTCCAAAAACATAACCAACCAAGCCTCCTTTCAGCAATGCTCCAACAATCTTTTTATTAACCTTTGCCTTGACCCTTCGTTTTTGGCTTGGTGACTCCTCAAATTACTTTCCTCTTTTAATTTCCAATTGTGACTTAATTTTGATTTTGCTTTTAATAAGTCACTAAAATATAATATTATTTAATTAATAATATTTCCTTTTGAATTAACATTTGGAGGAAAATATTAAGTAATTAAAATAATTATATTTTCTCCATGTCAAAAAAAATGGGACATTACATAGCAAAGAGACAAAGATTTTGTCTACCCCTCAAGCTTTGCTAAATCTTAGTGTTGGATGGAGGACCTTTGGGCAAAAACGACCTGATTTTTAAACTAGATACATGAGAAATTGCACAATTTTATCAGATGACTTATGTTGATGGAGATGAAGATAATGGTACCTAGCTTTTCAAGATAAAAATAGCACTCTTATTCCAGCTGCTGTGGAAGAGGATGCTTATTGTATAAGGGTTAATAAGAGTCTTTCCTCTTGGCAGATCTAAAGAATCTCATCCTCATCAAGCTTGTCGATCTCTCTTTCTTTCCAAAATGGATTATTTCATCCAAGAAGTTCAAGTGTTTCCTCAAAATTTTTATATGGGTTTGCAGTTGGATGTTAAGCATAATGAAGGAATCTCTTTGAGATTGATTTGTCACTATATTTGGCACTTGTAATGCTTGCAAAAGAAGAGGTATGTTTTGGAGAGTGTTTAACTGTCAATGAGCCAAAACTACAATGTTTTCTTATTATAGATACAAAATTTATTGATAATGAACTGAAGTCTTAGGGTTGCCCTTTCTAGATAGATCTGAATCAAAAACTTGCTTCTTGTTAGCATTTTAATTCACACCTTTTGGTGCAGCACAAAACAGAATAGTATCAGAGGATAAACTTCTCTTCAAATTAGAAGGGGAAGCTCCCTATAATAGAAATTAAAACAAAAACCCTAAAACCGAAGGGCATGACCTAACTTTTCACAATGTGTACAGTTTAACCCTTGGTGTTTTGAGCATACATTGATAAAAATAAATTAAGTAACTGGCAATCTTTTTATTTCTTGGGAAAGGGCACAAGGTGAATCAATAGTTCTACTCAGGTAAGAGATTTTTATGGAAATAAGCACTTCTACTGAAGATAAGAGATTTTTTTGTCTTTTCATCAAGGCCAGCCAGGTTTTTAACATTCAAAAATTTCACTCATACTCAAAATTGCATGCCCTGAAAGGAGGAAATAGGTTTCAAAAGAAAAAGAAAGGCGTTTCCATGTGCTAGTTTTCATTCATTCAGTAGTTATTTCAGCAGGGTGCCTTGAGTTTCATAGTAATTCTCAACCATTAAAATAAAAAACAGTAGGCTTTTAGCAGCTCATACTCAGTTTTCAGCATGCTCAATCATCTTCAGCAATTTTGGTGTAGATTTTTGTGTATCCCGTTTAAGGCGACAACGTTTGTCGAGGAGTTAGCCTATAATTTCGATCCTCGTAGGCTGACAGGGTGTGCAGAGGATCATTGGAGGCAGTTACTCGGTGTTTGGTAGCTCCACTTTGCAGTTGTGTTAGGTTGGGCCTTCGCAGAATCTTCCAGAGAGCTTTTTCAGGAACTTTCTATTTTTAGAAAGTTAGGTCAGGCGGAAGCTGCTATTTCAGGCAGGGCACCTGGTTCAGCCATTCAGCTCAGAGTCGACCCAGTTCAGCAGTTTGTTGATCAGACGGAGAAATAAGGAGTATTTGATGATTTATTAAATATTTAATATTTTGACTTTATAATAAAGTCACTTTATTGAAATATTTAAATATTTAATTAATTTGGCAAATTATAAAGTATTTCTTATACTTTATAATATTGAGTTAATATTTGATAAGTGAATAAATTATAATTCACTTAAAAGGACGCCAATTAATTATTGTTTATTTCTCCTAAGTTCTAAAGTGAGAATTAAATCATTTAATTTAAATGATTAATTAAAAGAGCATTGGGTCGAATTTTATTGAAGAGAGTATATATTTTGCAGTCAAGACAAATCGAACCATTATGATATGATATTCTAATTTGTCTTTTGCTCTGAGCATTGGAGTTTGCAAACCTTAGGGTTTCTGGCAGACGATCGTTTCTGGAGAACGAAAACTCTTAATTAAGTGAGCAATGCATTTCGGTGGCTTGCCTTGGTGATTTCATCGCGAGAGGAGTCCTGGTAGGCGTATCTTCTATTGAGGCAATTCCATGATGATATTCATGTCCGGTGATTAAAGCGACTTCCATCAAAGGACTTATTTGATGCAGCATTGTTGTTTTCTTTAGGCAGAGTACCATATTATAACTTGCTGTACCGGGCCCATTACCGATCGACAAAAGTAGGTACTTTTATGGTCTCACCGGAAGAAAACATCTTCTTTCATGAGTTTGATAATGATTTGATCTAGAAGCTTGGAATTATTGAAGAGTTTGCGTTGTATTTAATTTTGAAAGATTCCTTCAATCGATGCAGCATTACCATTCTTTATTAGCTGCGCGGCCATTCATTAAAATTCGGAGTTTTTCAATAAATTTATTGTAACTCATGCTTTATTCAGATTTTTGTATTGTAAATGCTCTGGAAGTAGTAATAAACAGTGCGCCTACCTTCTCTGGTCATTTCCCAAGGTTTTTCTAGAGTTATTTAATTTGTTATGAATTTTTAGCAATTTCTAGAGAAATCGCAGCTTCTAGTTTTCTGGCAAAAATCCATCAAAACACACAAAAATGCAAAAACCTTCAAAAATCAATTAGGGTTTGAATCAGAGAACCACCAGGGTTCGGACAGTGGTATCAGAGCACAGATCTCCTGCCATCCTGTGCTTTTTCAGTGCTTTTTCAGTATCCAGAGTGCTTTTTGCTTGCCTTTTCATGAGCCGAGATCCCCTGTAGGTATATTAAGTAAGGACGAGGCAAAGGCAGGGTTAGACGGAGTCCACTATCCCGAAGTCCGGGCAGTGTTAGGGGCGCTGGTATTCTGAATCGGTTACGGCGGTAGTATTAGCTTGATGTTGCAACCCTAATGGCGAAGAGCGTGAGACTTCGAGGAGCTGGGGGATCGAGGAAGCATCGCGAGGAAGGTGATATCGCGAGGAGGAGTTTGAAACCCGAGCCTGCGATAATATGATGGATATGATGTCTCGGTGATGGGTACCATTAGGCGATTAATACCACGGCCACACTACATTCGGGGTGGTGGGAGCGGCGGGACTGCACGGTGGATCGGCCGGTGGCATCAGGTACCTAGGCGACGGTCTGCTGAGTCTATGTCGAGGAGGCGTAGAGCTGAGGCGGCCTACCTTCTTACCGGGGAGACTCCCACCGAGACTCGAGGCCGAGCATCCCGGAGTGCATCATCGGGAGTTCCGACCCGAGAATGGCATGTCAGTGGCAGACTTGACGAGATTTCATGGTGAGTACATGTCACTAGCGCCTGAGATCCGGCAGGCACTGACATTTCACGAGTTTATAGATGTCTATAAACCCAGAGGAGGAGGTAGATTCGACCGTAGACCCCCTCAGCATCAGCAGCTGCAGCCACAGGTGAACAGGGATTTACAGTATGCTGTGAGCAAAATTACATTGCCATATTTTGATGGATCAGAAAAGACATCAGCGAGGTCTTGGGTCCAGAAATTGGACAATTACTTGTCACTTAGGCCTATGCAGGAGGATGAGGCAATTAAATTTGCTACTTTACATCTTGACGGAGTAGCACATGATTGGTGGCACCACGGCATGTATACGTTAGGCCATCATGCGGTTAATACCTATCAGGAGTTCACTAGCAGACTGATAGAGAGATTTGATAAGAAGGATCCGGAACTGTACTTCAGAGAGTTGGCTCAGCTCAGACAAACAGGTAGCCTGGACTCATACATTGGCGAGTTTCAGAGAGTGGCAGTCATGGTGACAGGGATTTCGGAGCGGAGACTTATCATACTCTTCGTTGAGGGTTTGACAGAACCCATGAGAGGTTGGGTCAAGGCGTTTGATCCGACTACACTTCAGGAGGCGATGCGGAAGGCAAGGAGTATGGAGCTTGCTGCTCCGAAGAAACAATTTCCGCTTAAAACAAATAACTTGCCTATTGAGGAGAGTCATACACCAGTTGCAGAGCCTAAAAGGAAACCAGTTGCAAGAATTGATGATGCAACTCGGGAGGAATGCAGGAAGAAACAACTTTGTTATTGGTGCAAAGCACCCTACAGCAAGGAGCACGATTGCCCTTTGAGACCGAAGGGCAGAGCCAACCATGCCATGTGGGTTTTTTATGATGATGACGAGTCTGATGATTCGGACCAGCAGGTTGTTTCAAAACATGCAGAGGTCGGGAATGCCTCTACGGAGTTTGGGCCCGATGCCAACTTATCCCCGTTGGTATTATCTACGAGTGTACGGGATGACTCATTCAGGTTTAGGGGATCAGTGGAAGGACAGCGATGTATTGCTATGCTCGACACTGGAGCCACACACAATTTCATTGATGAGAGCTTCGTCAGCAGATGTAGACTCCAGACAGAGGATTTCGCTGGATTCAGAGTTCGGGTGGCAGATGGATATACCCTCACTTGCACTCGACGGATTTGTAATCTCACTCTCATGCTGAATGATTATGAGTTGCAGGCAGATTTTTATGTTGTCAACTTAGGAGGGATGGATTTAGTGTTGGGTATGCGATGGCTGCAGGATATCAGTGTGTTCACCCTTAACTTGCCTAAAATGGAGATGAGATTTGAGGTACAGGGCAAGAAATATGTGTTGAGGGGTATTACAGATGGCTGCCTTCGTTCTATCTCTCTCGTTAGTGGGAAGAGTGAGAAGGTAAAGGAGGATTTTGTGCAGACCAGCCATGGTTATGCTCAGTACCCCGGGGGTTCTGAGGCGGTCGTTTGGGATCAGCCCAATGGTTTGGTTCCGTTTGTGACCAATCCATTGTTTGAGACAGATGTTATATCTTCATACGACAATCCACTCTTTGAGTTTGATGTGGGTAACCCACCTGACCTTGGTCTTGAGCAGAGTGATGATAGCGTGTGGAATCCTACTAGTGCACTAGGGTTTCAGACTCAGCTCACGGAGGAGTATCACAGTGTGTATATGGTGCGGAGTGCGTATAGCTTCGTGATTAATCCACATGTACACAAGTTGTTTCAGGTGCACCGTTCTAGCATGCACGTGCTTGATATGTTGAATGATAGTATATCTCGTGCAGTTTTGGGGGGTAAGTGTTGCTTGTCGTTTGACTTGCCTCCCTCTGAGTTTCTTGATCCTATGCCGGACCGCACTGAGGTTAATGGGGAATGGTACTCTATTCTTGCTGATCAGTTGTGGGAGTTACAGGAGTTCGTTGTGGCCAACAGGAACATTGTCCGGTACTATCCATGGGATCCAGGTGGTGCAGTGCAGCTGTATTTGCAGAGATTGCTTGAGGACAAGCAATTTCAGGGAGGGCGGACTGTCATGTCCCCGCTTTAGCTGACACTGTTTGTCGAGGAGTTAGCCTATAATTTCGATCCTCGTA
This sequence comes from Sequoia sempervirens, assembly GCA_007258455.2. Classification (NCBI taxonomy): domain Eukaryota; kingdom Viridiplantae; phylum Streptophyta; class Pinopsida; order Cupressales; family Cupressaceae; genus Sequoia; species Sequoia sempervirens. The sequence goes on along the minus strand of VDFB02281492.1, from coordinate 140,720,274 downwards.
GGCTGACAGGGTGTGCAGAGGATCATTGGAGGCAGTTACTCGGTGTTTGGTAGCTCCACTTTGCAGTTGTGTCAGGTTGGGCCTTCGCAGAATCTTCCAGAGAGCTTTTTCAGGAACTTTCTATTTTTAGAAAGTTAGGTCAGGCGGAAGCTGCTATTTCAGGCAGGGCACCTGGTTCAGCCATTCAGCTCAGAGTCGACCCAGTTCAGCAGTTTGTTGATCAGACGGAGAAATAAGGAGTATTTAATGATTTATTAAATATTTAATATTTTTACTTTATAATAAAGTCACTTTATTGAAATATTTAAATATTTAATTAATTTGGCAAATTATAAAGTATTTCTTATACTTTATAATATTGAGTTAATATTTGATAAGTGAATAAATTATAATTCACTTAAAAGGACGCCAATTAATTATTGTTTATTTCTCCTAAGTTCTAAAGTGAGAATTAAATCATTTAATTTAAATGATTAATTAAAAGAGCATTGGGTCGAATTTTATTGAAGAGAGTATATATTTTGCAGTCAAGACAAATCGAACCATTATGATATGATATTCTAATTTGTCTTTCGTGTTCTGAGCATTGGAGTTTGCAAACCTTAGGGTTTCTGGCAGACGATTGTTTCTGAAGAACGGAAACTCTTCAGAGATTAGGCAGACTGAGGCTGTGCAATACCAGCTGAAGCTTGCACTTGGTGATTTCATGCAGAGGTCACAGACTGGGCGTAATCTTCTATTCAGACAGAGATTCACAGTGATATTCATCAGGCAGTTAAGGCGACTTCATCAGAGGACTTATTTCAGAGGTCCGGCATTGTTTTCTTGGAAGCCGTACCATATTATTGCTTGCTGTACCAGGCCGTACCAGTCAGCAAAAGAGCCGTACTTTTTATGGTCTCTGGAGAAAACGTCTTCTTTCATCAGAGTTTGATGATTTGATCTAGGGCGCTTGGAATTATTGAAGAGTTTGCATTGTATTTCGAGCCTGAAGATTCCTTCAATCATTCTGGCCGTACCATTCTTTATTGCTGCAGCCGCCATTAAAGAGAAATCAGGTTTTCAATAAATTTATTGTAACTCATGCTTTATTCAGATTTTTGTATTGTAAATGCTCTGGAAGTAATAATAAACAGTGTGCCTACCTTCTCTGGTCATTTCCCAAGGTTTTTCTAGAGTTATTTAATTTGTTATGAATTTTTAGCAATTTCTAGAGAAATCGCAGCTTCTAGTTTTCTAGCAAAAATCCATCAAAACACACAAAAATTCAAAAACTTGCAAAACAAAACGATTAACTGTTTTCAAATCGGTGAACCACTGTGGTTCGGTTAGCAGTCAACACTATTAATTAAACTCCTTTTTATTTCGATGATAAATTTTTTGTTTAATGCTTTAATTTATTTTCCAAGTGGTTAATTGCAGTGTTTATATTGTTTTACTTCAGTTTCAGTAGTTCCAACTATTGTTTTTGCATCTGCAAGTTGACCAGTCACACATTTTTGCTCATCCCCATTACTGTTACCTGTTATCACCTCCTTAGCATTCGTTTTCATGAGCTTCTACCTTATATTTCAGATCTTTTATTTGTAGCTTTGGAGCAGTTGCTTCCTCATCAGCCCTTAGGACAACAACATCCATTTTTTGGATAGAGTTTTGAATGTCTTCAATACTTTTCTGTAGCTTTGCAGCCGCTCTTTGCTTAGCTTTGAGAGTGTCTTTCTGATTAGATAATGCATATGTTTTCTGTTTGATAAGTTATTTACAAAACTTGTCTACCTTTTCACATATGGCTTTCATGTCTTCAGCCAACTAATTCTCTTTTTCTGCTCTAAGATCTGTTTTTGCCTTTTCATTATCATCTATTTCGACTTGTATTTGTTCCATGGAATTCTTAAGTTGAATAATCTTTGACTTCATTTGTTCAACTCCACTTATAGCATCATCTCTCACTTTTTCTTTTCTTGCATAAATTCATGTGGAATACAAAATTTATTAACTTTATCCACTTTTGCATTGGCATTTTCCCATTGCAGATACTGCACGATGCTCCTTCGTCAAGTTGTCAAGTGCAAGAACAATCTTGCCAGTCGATACATTATCTATCTTATTCACTTTGGTCTGCTTCTTTTCAAGTGTTTTTAGAGCAAATATAATTTTGATTACATACTTTCTACTACTTGTTGCTTGACTTTTGCACTACCATATGCCCATTGTGGATACTACACACACACCTTCCTGAAATTCTCAACAACACTGAGTCTCTTTAATCAATATAGTATCTGTCTCATTCACTATGGTATGCTTCTTTTCAAGTATTTCTACAGCAAATTCCTTTGTCATTTCATACATTCTAGTACTTGTTGCATCCAATTTTGCATTGTCATTTGCCCATTGCACATACTTTAAATGCTCTTTCCCCAACTTCTCAAGAGCAAGAAGAATCTCTTCAGTCAATATATTATATATCTCATACAATTTGGTTTGCTTCTTTTCAAGTATTTTTAGGGATGTTTCCTTATTCATTTCATACATTCTAGTACCCACTGCCTCTTGAAGTATTAAGAAGATCTCAGGTTCCTCAACCCATAGTGTTTTCCAACATTGAATTATCAATAGACAAAATGAGTGTAATGAAAACCTTACACTACCAATGTAAGAAAAGGCACCTAGAAAATTTACCAAAACTATTACTTAGAGTATGAATTGCGTTTGGATTTCGTCATATCATTAAAATATAGGCAGGTAGGAAAACACAGTGGATTGCGAGTTAGTTTGTGGAGCTTGTACAAAGTTGAAGGGTAGAGAATTTGGAGAGGAGTTGCAACTAGGGGATACATAAAAGTAACCATATTTAGCTGAGGGGTGACCAACCAATTGTGTTCTTATACATAGAGGGTTTTCAACACTATGTGGGTCGCAGGTTTCTTAACGCACTGTGTTTTCCAACCTTTGATTATACGTATAATATGATTGTAATGAAAACCTTTTCTTGTTTACACAATATGAATGTAATGAAAGTAACATCTTCAAAATATATAACAAGTCTCAGGTAGACTAAAAATTGTGTTTCAACTTTCTCAAATTAATAAACTATAGGCATGTTGGAAAACATTGTGGGTTGTAATTTCTATATTTTTACTTGTAAGTTGAAGGGTGGAATTTTTGCTTTTGTGCTTGATGTTCTTTTGCTGGTCATGTTTAGTTTTATGTTCACAAATGTTTGACTTCACTAGTTGAAATCCAATTATATGATCATCTTTCATTTTTTTTGTTTAGACAAATTCATATGCAATACAAAATCTCTCGACTTTATCCACTTCTGCATTGCATTTTCCCATTGCACATACTACATGTGCTCCTTCTTCAACTTCTCAAGAGTGGTAAGAATCTCTTTAGTTAAAAAAATATCTATCTCATTAAGTTTGATCTCCTTGTCTTCAAATGTTTTTAGAGCAGATTCCTTTTCAATTTCATAAATTATAGAACCTACTGCGTCCAGATTTGCATTGTTTCTTCGCCTTTGCACATACTACATATGCTTCTTTGTTAATTAATCAAGAGCATAAAGAATCTCTTAAGTCAACACATTATCTATCTCATTCAATATGGTTTTCAATGCAAGTGAGCTTCAAAATTTATTGCAATTGTGGTTTATAGTTAAAATTGTTTTTCGAATTCTTCTTATGTTTCACAAATGAATGCACAAAAAAATAGCATGTTTTAGCCTACATTCATTGAGTCATTTTGTTATCAGAAGATGCAAAGAACGTGTTTTTTTCTTTTCACATTGCTGGCAGCCATATAAGTAATTACATGTTATTATTCACGTTACACTTATAGGCTACATATAAAGTTGTAGGTTGGACTTCTCATCCTATTGTTCAACCTACACATTTTTAGTTCATGAATTGTCATATACGCTTTTGTTGGTCATGTTAAGTCACCCCAAATGGAAGGCTTGATATCACAACATGCATGCTTAGGTAAAATAGGTTTGTACACCCCATATACTATGGTGTCTTAGTCATTTTTCATGTGAGGTTGTGATTTTACCTGTGGTCTTTATGTCTATTTGGAGGTTCAAGTAGACACTGTGTTTTCCAACATGCATTGGTTGACATCATGGTTGATAGGAAAATTTACACATGTATGCCTTTCTTGATTCACTCCATTACTGATTCATGATTTTGTCAACAGATGCAATTTTTTTTTTATTCTTTTGGCGTTGTTGGCAACAATGGATGCACATTTATTTACATAGAAGGTTGTCATAAAAGGTTTTGGTTGCTCTCTAACCTTTCCTCTCCATTAACACATACACATGCACCACAACCAACGTATCTTCCCTAATACATCTGTTCTTGCAACTGTAGAAATAATTACATAGTGTTATGCACATTACACTTATACGCCACATACAAAGTTGCAGGTTGAACCACTCATTGTGTGGTTCAACCTCCACTTGCTTATTTCATGAATTTCCATGTGTGCCTTTGCTACACATGTTAAGTCACCCTAAATGGAAGGTTGAATATCACAACATGCCTCCTCAAGTAAAAGAGGTTTGTACACCCCACATACTCTAAAATCTTAGATATATTTACATGTGGGGTTACAAATTTACTTGCGGTCTTTATGTCCGCTTGGAAGTTCATCTACAAGCTGTGTTTTCCAATGTGCATTCGCTTACATCATGGTTGATAGGACATTTTACACCTTTTTGACTTTCCTCATTTTCTCCATTACTGATTCATATTTTTTTCAATAGATGCAACAAACATGTTATCATTTTGGTGTTGTTGGTAGCAATGGATGCACTTTTTTTTACATACAAGGTTGTCATCAAAGGTTTTGGTTGCCTTCTAACCCTTCCTCTCCTTTAACACATACACATGCAACACAACCAACGTATCTTCCCAAAATAATACATCTATTGTTACAATTGTAGAAGTAATTACATACTATTATGCACATTACACTCCTACGCCACATACAAAGTTGTAGGTTGAACCACTCATCATGTGGTTCAACCTTCACTTGTTTATTTCATGAATTGCAAGATGTGCTTTTTCTCCTCATGTCAAGTCACGTCAAACAAAATGCTGAATATCACAACATTCCTGCTCAAGTAAAAGAGGTTTGTATACCCCATATATTTTGAAATCTTTGTTATATTTACATGCGAGGTTGCAAATTTACTTGCGGTCTTTATGTTCGCGTGGAGGTTCTACACGTTGTGTTTTCCAACTTGTATTGGATTACATCATGGTTGATAGGACATTTTACACCTTTCTGGCTCTCCTCATTCTCTCCATTATTGATTCATCTTTTTTTCAATAGATGCAACAAACATGTTATCATTTTGGCATTGCTGACAACAATGGATGCACTTTTTTTTTTTTGCATACAAGGTTGTTATCAAAGGTTTTGGTTGCCCTTTAACACTTCCTCTCCTTTAACACATGCACACACACCACAACCAACGTATCTTCCCAAGGTAATAAATCTGTTGTTGCAATTGTATAAGTAATTACATACTCTTATGCACGTTACACTCCTACGCCACATACAAAGCTCTAAGTTGAACCACTGATCGTGTGGTTCAACCTTCACTTGTTTATTTCATTAATTGTTAGATGTGCTTTTGCTCCTCATGGTAAGTCACACGAAATGCAAGACTGAATATCACAACATGCCTCCTCAGGTAAAAGAGGTTTGTACACCCCATATGATCTGAAATCTTTGTTATATTTACATGCAGGGTTGCGAATTTACTTGTAGTCTTTATGTCAGCGTGGAGGTTCATCTGTGTTTTCCAACCTACATTTGCATACATCATGGTTGATAGAAAATTTTACACCTTTATACCTTTCCTCATTCTCTCCATTACTAATTCATCCTTTTTTCAATAGATGCAACAAACATGTTATCATTTTGGCATTGCTGGCAGCAATGGATGCACTTTTTCTTTTTACATACAAGGTTGTCATCAAAGGTTTTGGTTTCCCTCTAACCCTTCCTCTCCTTTAACACATACACACATAGCACAACCCACGTATCTTCCCATGATAATACATCTGTTGTTGCTATTGTATAAGTAATTACATACTTTTATGCACGTTACACTCCTACGCCACATACAAAGTTGCAGGTTGAACCACTCATCGTGTGGTTCAACCTTCACTTGTTTATTCCATGAATTGTTAGATGTTTTTTTGCTCCTCATGTTAAGTCACGCCAAACAGAAGGTTGAATGTTACAACATGCCTCCTCAGGTAAAAGAGGTTTGTACACCCCATATACTCTGAAATCTTTGTTATATTTACATGCATGGTTGCAAATTTACTTGTGGTCTTTATGTCTATGTGGAGATTCATCTACACAATGTGTTTTCCAACCTACATTGGCTTACATCATGGTTGATAGGACATTTTTCACCTTTTTGCCTTTTCTCATTCTCTCTATTGTTGATTCATTTTTTTGTCAATAGATGCAACATACATCTTATCATTTTGGTGTTGCTGGCAACAATGGATGCACTTTTTTTTTACATACAAGGTTGTCATCAAAGGTTTTCGTTGTCATTTTCTATTGTCGTTGTCTATGTGCACTTGTACATTGAGATAGACAATCCGATTTACAACCCGCATTTGTGTTATATTTTATGTGTAGCTTGATTCAATCTATCACCTTTAACTTTCCTCAGTTGAAGTCAACAACCTCCTATTGGTTTCACGTGGGTGACAACAATGCAAGCACATTTTATTTACATTCAATGAATGATTTCTTTCTTTTTCTTGACACAATCCACACTAATTTTAAATATTCGTCCAATTCTGTCCTTTCCTAGAATGGGGAGAGGTTTGAAATGGAAGAAGCAAGACGAATTGGACGTGCAAGATGTACAAAATGGAGGCTCTCCTTTTTCCTCTTCTGATTTGCAATAGACTCCTATTTCTGTCAAGAAGGATGGGGTCCTTGACCTTGTCGCAACAATTCCTCGTATGAGACTTGATGATTTCATTCATGGTGAAATTTTTGTTGAAGGTTTTGAAACTAAATTTATGGACAAGAAAAAAAGACAACTTACCACCACGCATCCCCTTGATGACAAAAAATATGGAAAAACAATTTGGTATCGTAGGTTTGTATCTTTCGACATTCATTTGTATGGTCCAATGATATTTTATTCTCTTGCTTCAAGATGATGAGATGATGCCTTGTTCACAACTATTGGTGTCAATACGATCCTACAGACCTCAAAGACTAGCCTCCACCAGAGAAGAAACAACAAAAGATGTTTATACAAATGCAAGGTTGTCAATACCACTTCATGGTAAAGGTTATGAATGGAAAACCCGATGTTGCCTATATCATCTACAAAGAAATGTTCCATGTCGATATAAAAGGTGAATTTTTCCATGGCATTAATGACACAAGTGGAGATAGGCGTTCTATTTTTTCCACTAATCTATTTGCAGAGTGCAAAAGCTATATTGAAAGCCTTTTGCTCATTGACATCCGTGTCAATGCAATAATGAATAGACACATCAATGATCCTGTCTTATGTGACATGATGTCAAAGAAAGATCAATTCCTTACAAGAAAGGATGTAATGAATTCCTGGCGAAAGGTGTGTTCTACTCATGCACAAAAACACAAAGTCGATTCGACAAGTATCATGATGTGGAATGAACAAGACTTTGACAAATTTTTCTACTTTCAACGACCCAATGGGAACGATACACCTTTCATTATCAGGGTTTAGACTCCATGGATGCTAGATAGGATGGTTAGCCACATGCACAATTCATTCATCTCGATAGATTCCACATTTTCTACAAACAAATATGGGGTGAGGCCTTACAAACATTGACAAATAGTTCTTCGTCTTTTCAATGATCTTGTTGGCTATAAACTTGACAATGCTCACACTGAGTTGTTATGTTTACAGTTTCCATTGTATACTTTGCTCATTTTTGATGAGCAACAGAGTGGCATTCTCGTTGCATGGGTAGTCTCCACACAAAACAAGATTGAGGACATCTTTGTGTGGCTACACGTATTGCATGACCGTGGAAGAAGAGCCAGACCTGATTGGAGAATCAATGCATTTTTGACTAATGATGAGACTGCAAAAATCCAAGCCATATAGTATGTGCATCTCTTTGTTCATTTGTGTACCTTTCTCATTTTCTATTTATTTTCAATGCCATTTTCTCATGCAGATGTGCGGTAAACAATATCGTTTGTATTGTCTATTAGGGTTGTCTTTCAATGTGGTGTGCTTCTATGCCTTTGGCATGTTAAAAGGGCTTGGATGAAGAATGTATATAAGTATGCAGCCAAGGAAAGGGCAATCAACATCTTCCGCAGACTTGGCACGATCATAATGGCAATCAGTGACAACGAAAATAGCATCACTTAGCTATTGAACTCTTTCTTTCAAGAGTTCAATGATTAGCCCCAATTTTTAGAGTACTTCAACAAGATTTGGTGCGAAGGAGAAGGTCGAATTGGTGAGTTGACAATTTCCGTCACCTCGTAGGGTTCACACCATTCACATTGTTTGACGTTACCTCTAATACGTTGTGATTTACTTGACTATTGGATTTTTTTTTCACAGCCATGTGGGCGAAAAATTGTAGACTATTCCCACATGACAACTAGGATACAAATGCAAAAATTGAGTTGTACCATTGCACACTCAAAACTCGGTACTTTTGTGATCGTTCTAAAAATGTACTAGGAGAATGGACTATTTGTATTACACACTTGTGTATAAAATGGAACCATTCTATAGGAAAACATAAAAGTTGTAACATTATGGCTTTTTGACGAACTATAAGTTTTTAAATATGTGATCTAGTTTGGAGCGGGCCAAGGAAATTCCGGACGATCACTGTCTTCCCAATGAAACACATCCTGGATGGTACTGGGTGAAAAGTCGAAGTAGGTCCAACCACTATCTTGTTTGGAAATTTGGGGAGCACCTTTTTGTTTGTGAGTGCCCTTGGAGTTTGTAGGGGAACACTTGCAAACATGTCTTGAAGGTTGCTGACTTGATTAAAAGATCATCTATTGTTGAAGGGGTGGTCCACGGTAAGTGAATTTCAATTCAAATTGCGTTAATTTATAGGAGTCAATTGTGTTTTGCATTTTGTACTGCCTAATACAATTTTTTTTCTGTGTGGTCATTTAGACAGGGGAGGTCAACCAATTGATATAGGGATAGATTTGAACGAGACATTGTCACAGGGGGGCGTAGAAGAAAACAATCCTAATCTTCTCACCCCTACACAAGCTCCTTCTATCACTCATGTATATGATGAACATGCGCTCAAAATGTCTATTTGGAATGACACAAATGAAATCTTGAACAAAGTGATGCGTACACCGCCATAGTGTCTACAACAGGTGCAATCATATGCACAGTGCGTGGAGAGGTTTCTACAGAACCTACAACAATCAAATGCATTGCTGTTTGAATTTATTCCCAATCCCAATGAAGCTGCAACTAGCACCGTTCACATGCATCCATGGTTTAGTGCAACCAGGGATCGTCGTCGACGTGCAACCCATCGTACAAAGTGTGCTGCAGAATAGTCAGATCACCGAACTCCTCTGTATGGCTCATTTCCCCTCTCTGCGAACAATAGCTTGAATGTGAATGTCACTATGTAATCTGAGACTTCAGGCTTAACTACTATGGATGTGGTAGAGGATACAACATCTAATACGGGTGACTATGAGAAAACCCATTTCAATTTCTATATTGTAATAGGAAATGGTATTGCTGATTTCTTTTTCCAGTATGTGCTTCTACCACGTCATAAACTTTTTGATTTCTTTTTTGGCCTTTTTTGTTCGCTTCAGCATTCCAATCTAGGGAAAGGATTCCTCGCTGGCGACTGTCTTTCATGAGTGTAAACCCAATGGAAGGTATGGTTCAAATTTGATAACTATGCGTAGGTAAGTCCAATTTTTGGTATGACGTTATGCAATACCATGCTTCCTTATAAAAGTCTGGCTATGGTGACAAGCTGTTGTCGGCCAACGTGCGTTCAATCTTCTACTTCTTCAAGAGTTACTAAGGATTGCACAAACATACTTCAGTGAACCTTCATCTATAGGTAAGCATAGTGCACACGGTCCTTCCTCAACCTATGAAGAGCAAAAATAATATGTTCAGTCAAAAACTTATCTATCTCTTTCACATTGCTCGCTTCTTTTCAAGTGTTCTCATAGTAGTTCCCTTCTTCATTCCACACATTCCAATACATCCTACTCCACTTGTGTGTTTCCATATGTGCATTACGCAAAAAGAAACCTCACAATATTTGTAGTATTGGAAAACACACTGTCCCATGCAAGTTAGTTTGTTTTGAAATGTTTTTTGTATCATTGCGACCAAGAATGTTATGAATTCCACTTTCACAATGTTTTCGTACAGTGAAAATTCCATTTAACTTTCTTCATCTGATTGGAACAAATAAAATGCTTGCATTGTTCACTGTTGGAAAACACATAGTCCAAATGTTTGTTAGTTCATTATGATTTTTTTTTTTCTTATGACGAAGACCGTAATCAAGTCCACTTTCAATTTTTTGAGCAACTATTTGGTACAGTAAAAAAATCCATTTCACATTCTCAATCTGATTGGAACAAATGAAATGGTCATAGAGTTTGCACTGCTGGAAAACACACCATCCCTTGTCACTTTGTTCCTTATAAAAAGTTTTGTTTCGTTACCACTAAAAATGGTCATAGTGTTTGCACTACTTGAAAACATACCATCCCATGTCACTTTGTTCCTTGTGAAAATTTTTGTTTCATCATTACTGAAAATGGTCATAGTGTTTGCACTATTGGAAAACACACTATCCCTACACAGTTAGTTCGTTATGAATTTTTTTTTTTCACTTTGAATTTTTTGAGCAACTATTTCGTATAGTCCAAATGTCCTTTCTTCCTTTCTTCATCTAATTGCAACAAATATAATGCTCACATTATTTGCCATGTTCGAAAACACACTGTCCCCTGTCACCGATTTCGTCATGAAAATGTTAATGTTTTCAACAATCCAAGAATGTAATGAAGCCAACATTCAAAATGTCTTTCTAATTAGATAATTGTTGTATCTGCTGAAATTTTTGTTGTCTTTCATTTCAGGCATTTTAGTTCATGTTGTTCCAATCATGCATTGCCATATGCCCATTAGAGATACTGCACATGCTGCTTTGTTAAGTTCCGAAGAATAGGTAGAATCTCTTCAGTGAAAACATTATCTATATCTTCCACTTTGTTCGCTTCTTTTTCAGTGTTTCCATTGCATTGACAATGTCTTTCTAATTAGAAAATACAGTTGTACCTTCTAAAAAAGTTGTTTTGTCTTTCATTTTAGGCATTTCACTACCTGCTGCTCCAGTTGTATAGAAGATGTCACACAATTCACGAGCATGGGTGGTTAGTTGGTTGACCAACTACCACCCATATCTTCCACGCAATATTCTTACTCGCATTGAGGAATTGAGTCTCCTATACAGGTTGCGAGAAAAGATGTTAAGGAGAATTGATAGAAAAGGGCCAAACCGCACTAATTTCAACTATCATAATTATGCTCACTTCTTTAACAATGTCTTTGGTGTATGGGAAAAAATGGGCATGGACATTCAATATTACAATCTAGAAATAGAGATTGTAAATTTATGTGATTGGCCAATGTCTCTTTACCGAGAAATTTGAGACCTTTTCCTAGCTGGATGCATCTGGAAAGTATGCATTCAACCAACAATAATCATACACAAGTACAATTTTACGGATGAGCTGAGCATGAGGTTTATGATATTCCTTAAGGGGAATCTCTAATTAGTAATCACATGGGTCTTGTGGAGGAATGGTTGTTGGCCATGTTCAAATTCAACCACATTGTTAGGCTCGAGATCCACCATGTCAGACCATCATTCAGACTACTACATGCGTATTACAGGGTGCCAACGTTGTATGCTGTCAATTCCACCTTGACAATTAGAGTGTGCCAAATCCTTCTGGATGCTGAGAACACAAAAATTATACCTGTTCGTATATGGTTGACATAGTTCTCAGTGTTACCAGTATTAAATGTGGCTTGCAATTTTCTTTAGAATTTATAATATTGACTCGAAATGTTTTTACATTTGACTGTGTGATGCAATTTTTTTTTATCTTAGATCAAATCTAAAAACATTTGAAAACATTGTCACAACCTTGTGTGTTGTCCATCCTGCAATGTTTTTGTGTATTTTCTATTTGGAACATATTATGATATTGAAATGGAATGTTTGCTACAAGTAGGCGTTGTTATAAAATATGAAGGTGATTTTCAATATTGTTATAAAATGTGAACCTCAAGTTGAATATTTATGCACTTTACTATTCACATAGATGACAATCATTAAGGAAAAGCAACAGAGATCTAATAATTTCAATGCCCTATTTGATGATACCTTATTAATCTTGCCAATTCAATAAGAGCAATATGCCTCTATGATTGTCCTGAGATCCTTAATATCTTTATTTCAATGTAACTGTCCTCTATTATTGCAACATGACTGAACAACATTATGTATTCTTCTTAGTATTTTAAGCCATCTTTGTAGAGATTTTGTAATCCACAACACACAAACGGGTTATGTGAAACTGCACAGTACAATGGAAGGAGTTGGATGGATATTTGTGTTACATAGATGAAGTATTCAAGAAGAGAACTAGACAACTGGGAAAAGCAACTGTAAATACAAATTCTAGTGAATTTCCTTTTCACAATATGTTCTTCTATGGGCCACCTGTGATAGGAAAAGGTATGACTAAACTCAAAGATGCCAAATCAAGAAAGATAGTGATAGTATTTTTTTTATTTTTGCTGAGAAGGCAGTCACAACTATAGTCATGAGGGCTACTGAAAGCCAAAAAAAAAATGCTTAATGACTGTGAGATGGACAAAGTTTTGGTCAAAGGGGTACTAGCTATTCTATACATGGTGAAATTGTTATCATCAACTAATGAGAAGTTTCAAAAGCATGCAGTGATTCTGTTCTAAATTTATCTATTAAAGGACTGATTCTTTAAGCAGGGACTGCCAAATATGTTGTATATTAAGTTGCAAGTTCTATTTGTAGGCAAATTTTTCACTACTTCTTTTCTCTCGAAGCATTGTATTGTAACTTTTGGAGTTCTTTCATTGCTGGAGACAACAAATTGTAGCTCATTTTCAGAGTTATACAACTATGTAAGGACCTTTTTTATCAATAAAATTCAGTGTTTTTTGCCTTGTCAATGGCTGCTTCATTGTGCATATGAATGCTTCATTGTACATATGAATGATTGACACTTGTTCTTGTGATTTTATGTTTAAATCCTCAAGTTTTTTGTCTCATTTGAACACCTTTAAGCAGAAAGCATGTCTTATATAGGCCATAAGTATTACGATATTGAAATGGAATGTTTCCTAAAAGTAAGGGTTGCTATAAAATATGAAGCCGAACTTCAATACATTGTGTTGTTATTGTTACCTGATTTTTAGCTTTTAGCTGAAATCAGGTTTAGTGTTTATTCTTTTGTGTTGTTCATTTAAACATTTAAAAGATAAACCATAAGTCTGCTAGGTTTATTATGCATGGAAAAGGATTGTCAAATGAAATAGATTACATTTTTTTCATTCCAATGTTGCAATTACAACAAATGAGAAAAGAGAATCATATGTATACAAATGTGATCTTTTATTGATAATCATGAAGTGTACATGTCCCTCACAAGCCAAGGGACTAACTTTACTTATTCAATGGAAATATGAAACAATTTATACATGAATAAGTAAAAATAAATAAATGAATGTGCATATAAGAATGGAGACCAGTCATTGCCTGAGAATGACTGGTTACAAAGTTGCCTGATTGCCCTGCTGCTGCTACCCCAAGTTGATTGTGTCCTCCCCAGCTCCGTAGTGCTCCTAGCTCCTGCATCTGAAAAAACAATGATATTAGAGCGAGGCTCTAAGCAATGAAAGATATCAATCCTTACATACACACCTACCTATGCATGTATAAACTGATCCATAAGTGCATAAAATAAGCATGCAAACCTCAGATGTCCTGGAAAATAGTGAAGTCATCAAACACATCCAAAATATGCATCTATTTTTCTAACTTGTTTGCTTCATGTACAAATTTAGGACAAGTCTGGTTATTGTTCTGATTTAGATTAAATACAACATGTGGGGTAAATGTGGCTCCCACGAGGGTAGAGCTCAACATGCTTTGAAAGAAAAAGGAAATTGAGCAACTTGATCGAAGATTTATCTGTTATCAATGCATTTAATCAATATGGAATCACACCAGTTGATCAACTTTCATTATCAGATTCAAAAGATGCATCAAGTTCAATTATGCATCTATTAAATAATGAGAGGTAAATCCAAAGTTTTGTCAGGTCCCTCCCACCTTAACCCTAGTGGAAAACCACACATCACATAGGACAATGAGCTTTTAGGTCACCGACATAGGGGACATGTGTCTGCCCACTAGATCAAAGTGGGGAGACAATTATGTATCACACATGAGCAAAAAGGAAACAAATGTGGTGGAATTAGATAGCTGATTTAGGTGGGATATCAACATGTATTCTCATGTTATGTAGGACAACAACAATGTCTTTTGACTTTACTGAAGGAAAACAAGGAATGGTTACGAGAGATGGCATTACAGATGGAAAATAAAGGAAGGGTTTCAACTTCCCTGTTCGGTGTCACATAATGATCAATTTTTATCTACATTTCTTAAAGTTGCTAAGACCCAAGGATTACCTCCACAAGTGATAGTTGACAATAACTTTATTGATGAAAATGGAGAAAGCAATGGTTGAGTCAATCATAAAACATCACAAAGTGACCCCTTTGAAGACAAGGTCATGATACAAGTGAATAGGACAACACCTTTGCAAAATGCTACAGGAACATGAAGAAATAATGTTACAACTAGTAAGGATGAATCAAATAACATTTCAAAAGGATACCCTTCCTCTAGCATACAAATACATGATAATTGTGTTGATAAACACAAGCCTGTTACTAACACTACATCTATCAAAGATGATGGAAAAGCTGGGGTAGAACATTTGAACATCTTAAAGGAGGTGGACTGCACATGCATAAGTGAATGACACCAATGTCAAAGAAAGGAATGCCAAAAGACAAGCCCAAGTTGCACAAGGCTTTATTCAAGGCCTCCTCAATCAAACATTAGACAAACAAGTTTACCAGCTAGCAATCAATGCATGATGGTTTGAGGAAAGGCACAAAAAGCAAAGACATTCAAGAAACATCAACTCTAGTTGACACATATAATGTGCCTATACAAATCATATCATAATTGGAGAAGAGTGCATAATAGTGTGTGGCATGCTAAAATAGTATGTAAAAAGAAGGCTTGCTCTTGATCAAATCAATGGAGGTTCAAGATACTTTCTCCAAAATGTATCTGAAGGGTTGACACTAAAGATGTTATAGCAGCTAGGATAGAGATTAGAGCCTTGCTATACAATCCATGCATATGTAGAGTTATCAACCAAGCAACTTTCTCTCTGAGTTATTGTATGAAATAGTGAGCAGATAATGTCAGGAGCTATCATGAGAAAGCTTCGAGACAGTCATGAGTAAGTGATAGTTACATCAACAAGAAGAAATTAACAATCTCTCATCTTTCCAATCATTAAAATTGGGATACAATGATCATATCACCATAGTTAGAGGACAGTCCTATGACAGATCTGGATCCTCTCTCTGTCAACAACAGTATACCAAGATATAGTGAGGGAGTGGTGTGACATTGTAGTTATGAAGGAGTGCCTAATTAAAAGACAATGCTACTGAAGTGTTTCAAGAGACAGTGCTATGGCATCAATGTCAAAGATATATGATATAGATGATGAAACAACACTGGACTATTTTGAGGGATTAGGTGGCACTTATTCTGAATTGCTAAAAGTTGAGTGGTGACTGGATAGAGGTGCATTAGAATAGCTATCCCATGGAAAAGTGTCAGAAAGAAATGATGAGGAATCCACAGATTCTAAAAGCAACAATGAGGTAGATGATGGACAAAATACATTTTGAGAATCTGACACAAAATGTGGCTCACATAAAGGGAGCTTTAGAAAATCTATTGCTAATGAAGTCTATGATATAAATATGGAGAAGCTCAGGGAAAGCATGTTGTTTGATGAGCAAGAAAGTGACAGATCAGAAGTAGAGTTTCACATGCAGTTTGGCAATGAGAGAATTGAAAAAGTCTTGAGCGTATTGTGATTTCAAAAGATTTTAGAACTCCTTCAAACAAGAAGAAGAACAAGTCTTCATAGATTCCTCATACTTGGCCAGTTGATAAAGAAAACACTAAAGGAAAAGAGGTGCATTTGCAAAATCAATTCAGATGCTCACTGAAAAAACACTTTTTGCTACAAATTGGGGCTTTCATTATGCTCACACTGTGCAATGGCATTGAATCATTTTTAACAAATTTGAAGTTTGCTTTCAAACTAAGGGACCCATATGGGTTCAAGATACAAAAGCTAATGCACAAAAACAACAATGGTGAAAAGAAGCAGAAATGACAAATGGAGACTCATTTTATGATAGGTCGTGGTCAAGTTTGACCTCTTTTTTGCAAAATATGGAAACCCACTTGGGGTTTCAAAAAATGAAGCAACATTGCTTTATTCTACATAAAAATGGAGCACATTTACAAAACCATCTACATTTCTACCAAAAAATTGTGAGTTTCTTCAAGAAATCAAGAAACCCACTCGGGTTCTGTTGAAAACATTTACAGATACAAAATACATGTGCTATAGAAAACCCACTTAGGGGTTTTGCAAGTGTATTGCAAAATAGAAAAGGAAATGCAAAAATATAGAGGAAACCCATGTTGAAAAATGGAGGCTGAGTTCACAGGCCGTTTTTTCTTTTCTTTTCTTTTCTACATATCAAAAACCCATCTGGGTTGTTAGAACATTTGCAGATACAAGGGAAAAATCGAAGAGCATTATGGGGTTTTTTTAAAAAGAAGCAAAGCTACATCAAAAAACACATTATTTTATGTTCATGGCCGCGGTCAGGGAGTTATTTTCTTCAGGAAAAACAACAGAAATGACAATGAGGTACCCCTATTAACAAATGCAAAGAGGAAAATGAACATTTGTTGTTATCTTTTCAAGATGGAGGGTTCGAAAAATTTAGCTTTCTTTTGCTCAAAATCAGAAATGGAGTCGATTGAATGCTTACTTGGAGCTTTTGCTCGCTTTTTGTAATATTCAAAGCTTTGTCTCTCCATAGTAAGCTTCATTTAAAGCTTTTCATGGCGGCTGAATGGTAAAACAACTACAGAGAGAGAACAAATGAAATATAAGAGTCAGAAGTGTGTCCATGCTCGCGGCCTTAAGTTCTGAAATGGCTTCCAAATGATATAAAAATGCAAATTTTGAGCTTTAGAATGGGCATTTTACCTCTTTTCCCTTGTTTCTCATCAGCGAATCACCAAAAAACCAGTGTGATATCCATTGTTTTTCCTGTGTTTGCTCAAACCCTGGCAGCTGCATCATGCTCTCAAGAGTGTGCAACGACAAAATGATGGGCTTTTCCCATTATTTTTGTGTTTTGATGATTAGGGTTTGACCCTACTTGAGTTCGATGGGATTTTCTTCCCATTCTTTTTAAAAATTGAAACATGTGTTAAATGCAATGGGGGCCAAAATCATATGTTATTGCCTTAGGCATTCTATGCCTTAAGTTCTTTTTCCCCATTTTCAAACTTTGCCAAGTCCTATGCAACATGGAGTGTGCCAAGTATGTTATGCTACGCCTTTGTTTTTTGCCCAACATAATGTGACTTGGAATATGCTTTCCAAGGAATTTGGAGGTCGGCCATATTCGCCAAGTGTTTTTGAGCTCTATGATGCCTTTGAAAACTAGTGGATATTGCCCATGTGTGTATTAACAAATGCAAAATGTGGTAAGTTAAGATGGTCAAATGCCTTGGAAGCTTTTGAAAGCTTTTAGATATGACATTATATGTTGCATTTTATTCCAATGTTTAAAGATATCATGTAAGTGATTTGAAAATCACTTTTATTATGTCTTTTAATGCAAATGTAATGTAATTCAAGAAGATGGTGGGGCCCTTATTTTATGCTTTGAATTGTAAAATGACTTGATTAAGTGATGTTTTATGAATCACTTAATCAAGATCATTATCTTTAATGCTTTTTAGAGTCTTGTGTTTTCAAAAACACACATATTGCATGAGGAGAATGTGGGTCAAGACTTGTGTGAAGACCAATGATGACTTGTAGACATGAGGGATGTGTGAGAGGTTGTTTTGACTGATTTTGGAGGAAAAGGGGGCTATTTGGAGGCATTTTTGTCACATTTTTGGTGTGACTATTGACTTGGCTTAACTTTTCTTCATGTGGAGGATAGTTTGGAGGGTTTATGGAAGGTTCTTTTTGGCCTTTTCTATTGTATCCCACCAAAATCTTCTGGAAGTACTTGTGTGAGGGGTTTTGGTGTGTTTTTGCTTAAGTATGTTCATTTTGAACATTTGGGCAAGTTCTTTTCTTCCTTTCTGCAAGGAATTGTAGCTTTTTTGGAGCTTTTTTTAGGCAGAGGAAAACATTGTAACTCAGATTTGCAGACTTATGTAGTAGTGTAACACCTTTTTGATGAATAAGTTAATATATTTTACCTTCTCATTATGTTGTTTTATTGTGAAATCTTTAGAAATGGTTGATGAAATCTTATGGCAGAATTGTTTTCCCTTTGATTTTGTCCTATTTTCTTTTCCTTTATGCAGTTAATATGAACTTGCAAGTCATAACATGTGTTGAGTTAGTTTATGGTAGAGCCTAAGTTGTGAAGATGTATTTTTCTTCCTTCTAGATGTTGTCCTTGACATTTTTAGCCTTGTTATGAAATACTGATGCAAAGACATATGAAGTTCTAAGTTGTGTAAGCCACTGTTAAGTTGTTGATCATTCTTGTGTCTAAAAGTAGCTGTGTAAGTTTGAGGAAAACACATTAGGTGCATCACCATAGGGGTTATTTTTTCTTTTCATGTTTCTTTCTCCCCTTCTCCTAACAAGGAATAGTTTAGGTGACACCATCAAAAGGGGAAGCTGACCCATAATCTAGAGGTCTGCTTTCAAATAGGACACCCACAACTTGAAACCAGTCCCATGTTAGTCCAAATTTATTGAGTTCATTTAAAAGCTTATCAAATAGGGTGCAGATTTGGGAACCTAATAGTTACAGTCCGCATAACAGTAAATGTTGTCTTTGAACATGAATTGAGAAGTGAGTGATAACCTTGTGTGTTTTCCATCGTGCAACTTTTTTGTACATTTTGTGTTCCAAACGTATTAGGATATTGAAATGGAATGTTTCCTGCAAGTAAGGGTTGTTATAAAATATGAAGGTGAAATTCAATACATTGTGTTGTTACAGTCTACATAACAGACAATGTTGTCTGTGAACAAGATTTAAGAAGTGAGGGACAACCCTATGTGTTTTCCATCCTGCAACTTTTTTTGTGCATCTTGTGTTCCAAACTTATTACGATATTGAAATCAAATGTTTGTTGCAAGTAAGGGTTGTTAAAAAATATGGAGGTGAACTTAAATACATTGTGTTGTTACAGTCTGCATAACAGACAGTGTTGTCTTTGAACAAGATTTGAGAAGTGAGGGACAACCTTGTGTGTTTTCCATCCCACAACTTTTTTTGTGCATCTTGTGTTCCAAATGTATTACGATATTGAAATTGAATGTTTGTTGCAAGTAAGGGTTGTTATTAAATATGAAGGTGAAATTCAATACATTGTGTTGTTACAATCTTCATAACAAACAGTGTTGTCTTTGAACAAGATTTGAGAAGTGAGGAACAACCCTATGTGTTTTCCATCCTGCAACTTTTTTGTGCATCTTGTGTTCCAAACGTATTAGGATATTGAAATGGAATGTTTGTTGCAAGTAAGGGTTGTTATAAAATATGAAGGTGAACCTCAATACATTGTGTTGTTACAGTTTGCATAATAGAAAGTGTTGTCTTTGAACAACAATTGAGAACTGAGGGACAACCCTCTATGTTTTCCATCCTGCAACTTTTTTTTGCATCTTCTGTTCCAAACGTATTATGATATTGAAATGGAATGTTTGTTGAAAGTAAGGGTTGTTATAAAATATGAAGGTGAACTTCAATACATTGTGTTGTTATAGTCTATATAACAAAAAGTGTTGTCTTTGAACAACAATTGAGAAGTGAGGGACAACCTTGTGTGTTTTCCATCCTGCAACTTTTTTTGTGCATCTTGTGTTCCAAATGGATTATGATATTAAAATGGAATGTTTGTTGCAAGTAAGGGTTGTTATAAAATATTAAGGTGAACTTCAATACACTATTTTGTTAGTCTCCAGAACATAAAGTTCTCATTGCATGTGCTTACATTTGTAAGTAAGTTGACATACATAAGTAAGTTTTCATAACGAAGTAATTGACATAGGACAATGCATTTCCCAACATTGCAAATAATGCGAGCATTCTATTTGTTCCAATGACATGAAAAAAGGAAATTCCATTTTTACTAAACCAACTAGTTATAAAATTTCAAAGTGGACTTCATTACATTTTTCAAGCGTATAAAATAAAAAACTTTTGATGAAATATGAAAGTGGAATTCAATTCATTTTTGGAGTGTGAGAAATAAAAACTTTTCATAAGGCAATAACTGATAGGGGATAGTGTGTTTTCCAACACTACGAGCAATGCAAGCATTTTATGTGTTCCAATCACATGAAAAAAGGAAATATGCCATTTCCATTCTACCAAATAGTCGCTCTAAAAATTCAAAGTGGACTTCATTTCATTTTGGGAGCGTATAGAATACAGATTTTTCATAAGCAAATAACTAAAAAGAGACAGTGTGTTTTCCAACATTGCAACCAATGCAAACATTTTATTTGTTCCGATCACATGGAAAAAGGAAATATGCCATCTCCACTCTACCAAATAGTTGTATTAAAAATTCAAAGTGGACTTCATTACATTCTTTGTCATAACGAAACAAATACTTATCATAACGAAATAACTAACAGGGGACAGTGTGTTTTCCAACACTGGGAGCAATGCAAGCATTTTATGTGTTCCAATCACATGAAAAAAGGAAATATGCCATTTCCACTCTACCAAATTTTTGTTCAAAAAATTCAAAAAGGACTTCATTTCATTTTGGGAGCGTATGAAATAAATACTTTTCATAAGAAAATAACTAACAAGGGATAGTGTGTTTTCCAACACTACAACCAATGCAAGCATTTTATTTGTTCTAATCACATGGAAAAGGGAAATTTTCCATCTCCACTCTACCAAATAGTTCTAAAAATTCAAAGTGGACTTCATTACATTCTTGGTCGTAACGAAACAAATACTTATCATAATGAAATAACTGACAGGGGATAGTGTGTTTTCCAACACTACAAACAATGCTAGCATTTCAGTTCTTCCAATCACGTGGAAAAAGGAAATATGCAATTTTTAGTCAATGAAATACTTGTTCTAAAAATTGAAAGTGGACTTCATTACATTCTTGCTCGTAACGAAACAATAACAGGGCCATGAAAAGTCTGATATGAAATGGATAACAACATAGTGTTCAAACATATGAAAATAGTATATCTATTCACCATAATTGTTCAATAATCAAATAATTACAGAGGGCCATGAAAATTCTGATATCAAATGTATAACATCGTAGTGTTGAAACATATGAAAATGGTATATCTCTACACCATAATTGTTCAATAATCAAATAATGAAACCCACAATGCAGAATCAGTATTCTAAGCTTGTCTCATCATATCCTATGCTTCCTATTCTTTGCAATTGAGTTCAAGCCTGTGTAATATACGACACATTTCTTAGGGTTCTTGTGTATTTCGAGAGGGGTGATTCCAATTCCACGAACCCTTGCAGATGATGAACATGAAACAAAAAATTTCTTTGTAGGATGTGCTTTGTCCTTGGCACTTTTAACACCTTCACCCTATAACAAACAATTAATCACAATTAACATATGGATGGAAACAATATAAGGTAGTATGATATATACAACATATCATTTATGTGTACCTTTGGAAGAGAATGCTTCATCTCAGAGAGCTTCCATACCATGAAGTCACCCACACACTCTTCAACGATCTCTGTACCAAGACGTGGAAAAGGCACTAAGCGGTCACCAAAAATGGCTTGAACAATGCTAACTCTCACACAATTTTTTGGGTGCATAAAGGTGTGGGATTTAGCATTTCTATCAACAACATGTACAATTCCTTTGGCAACCCATTTACGCTGCCTCTAAAGATCAACGTGATCACCGACCTTAAAAGTGATGCCCTTGAACTCTATCATCTGTTCATCCACAAGATTTGGTTGCAATGAAAATTTCATTGACATGAATCATAATTGAAGGCATATTAAAGGATTCATAAATAAATAAGAAGAGAAGCATGGAAGTGTGTTGGGCCTGTTACCGATATAGATGGCATGTCGTTGGTCTCTCGGTCCCCATGTCCATCTTTATTTCCATCTCCCCCTTGTAGGCCAACGCTCTCCTCATCCCCATGTCCATTTTTATTACCCTCTCCCACTTGCAATCCAGTGTTCTCCTCGTCACCATGTCCATCTTTATTACCCTCTCCCACTTGCAAGCTAGTGCTCTCCCCGTCCCCATGTCCATCTTTATTGCCATCTCCCCCTTGTAGCTCGACGCTCTCCTCATCCCCATGTCCATCTTTATTACCCTCTCCCACTTGCAAGTCAGTGCTCTCCCCATCCCCATGTCCATCTCTATTACCCTATTCCACTTGTAGGCAATTGTTCTCCCCGCCCCAATGTCCATCTCTGTTACCCTGTCCCACTTGCAGGCTAGTGCTCTCCCTGTCCCCATGTACATTTGTGTTACCCTGTCCCACTTGCAGGCCAGTGCTCTCCCCATCCACATGTCCATCTCCATTACCCTGTCCCACTTGTAGGCCAATTCTCTCCCCGTTCCCATGTCCATCTTTATTTCGTTGCCCCACTTGCAGGCCAATGCTCTCCCCATCCGTGTGTCCATCTCTATTAGCCTCTCCCATTTCAATTGCAACCACATGGCCAATTAGGTCAAGGCCAACACTCTATTGGTCATCCTTGTCATGTAATAGTAGGAATTTAAACGTCACTTCAAATTCAGCTGCAGGAAACCAATTCAGTGAAATAATCAAAACAAACATTAAATAGAAGAATTGGAATTCACCATTTCTTCTAGTTTCTCCATGTCAAGGCTCCTTGAAAATTTTGACCGTGTACGCTCTTGTTTCTTCTTCTTCTCAATGTTAGAATGTAGGTTGGGAGGAACAACATCGTATTGTTCTTTTCATGGGCAGTGCATCATCTTCCAAATCAACAGTACCTTGTTCGAGGGCAACACTTCGTTGTTCATCGTTGCCCTGTAATAGCAGCAATTGAAACGTCACATGAAATTCAAAGGCATGCAACCAATTTATTCAAATAATGAAAAGAAACATTAAATATAAGATTTTGAAATCACCATTTGTTCTCATTTCTTCTTGTGAGGGCGTGAGGAAACTTTAAACTGTATACACTCCTTCTTCTTCTTCTTCTCAATGTTAGACAATGGGTTGGGAGGAACATTATCTTGTTCTTCCATGGCCTCCAATTCATCTTCCAAATCAAGAGTATCTTGTTTGAGGGAAAGACTTCATTGTTCATCGTTGCCTTGTAATAGCAGGAATTGAAATGTCACATCAAATTCAGATTCATGCAACCAATTCATTGAAATAATCAAAATAAACATTAAATAGAAGATTTCAAAATCACTGTCTATTCTTGTTTCTTCTTGTGAGGGCGTGAGGAAAATTTAAACCGTATACGCTCCTTCTTCTTCTTCAATGTCAGACGACGAGTTGGGAGGAACAACATCATCTTGTTCTTCCATGGACACCGCTTCATCTTCCAAATCAAGAGTATCCTGTTTGAGGGAAGGACTCCATTGTTCATCGTTGCCCTGTAATAGCAGGAATTGAAACATCACATCAAATTTAGATGCATGCAACGAATTCATTGAAATGATCAAAACAAACATCAAATAGAAGATTTTGAAATCACCGTTTGTTCTCGTTTCTTCTTGTGAGGGCATGAGGAAATTTTAAACCATACATGCTTCTTCTTCTTCTCAATGTTAGACAAGGGGTTGGGAGGAATAACACCATCTTGTGCTCCATGGGCACTGCTCTTCGAATACAACAATAACCTGCTCAAGGGAAACACTTCGTTGTTCATTCTTTTTGTGTAATAGGAGGAATTGAAACATAACATCAAGCTTAGATGCATGCAACCAATTCATTCAAATAATCAAAACAAACATTAAACAAAAGATTTCAAGATCACCGTTTGTTCTCGTTTCTTCTTCAGAGAGTTCCTTGAAAATTTTAACCGTGTACGATGCTTCTTTTGAATGTTAGATGCTGGGTTGCGAGGACCAACATCATCTTTTCCTTTCATGGGCACAACTTCCTCTAGCAAATGGACACTACTCTACTGGGCGACAATAACTACTTCTTGACCATCACCCTATCATGTCATGTAAGTTAACGTTAAGTGAACCTTGTATGCATAGAACAAAAAATATGAATCAACCAAAATTCAGATTTAACAATTCAATTCAACATTACCATTCCTTCCATTCTCTTTCTCTCCTACAATTTTAATATTTTTTTCCTTCTCTGCTCCTTCTCCTCACTGTTGTATAACACCATTTGCTTTTACACCTCGTCCTTTCCTTCTTGGGGAAGTTGAAGGAAGCTATGTTTCCCATACTTTTGACAGACACTTTTAATAGCACGCTTCTGCTGGAGATGCTTCCATAGATTCATTTGGTACTCCATATTTTCCACCTTCTTTTAAAGGTACTCTTTCAATTTATTAGGGGGAGGAGGGGGGTGTTTTGGTTCCCCCTGATGCAGTTTGGCCACACTTTGGTGCCGTGAGAATAGGAAGGTGGTTATGCTGAATACTATGCATGTTGAACACTCACCAATCATGATATTTTCTTGTACATTCTTCTACAATACAATAATATACATATCTAGAATTCTCCACTTTTCTTATGTATTCAACATCAACATGTACAACAAATTCGGAAAATAAAATCTCTTAATATATTTGATATTAAAATAATTTGAATGCACAACATATACACACATCCAAACAATGCAATAATTGAGTTATTATATCTACCTTCCTGTCTACCACATCACCCCGTGCTTCATTGGGTCCCTCTCCATCCTTAGGGTATCCCTTTGCACGCTCTTCCTCGTTGTTGTGGACTATGGAAAGAGCGTGATGGTCTTCCTAATTATCGTTCTGAATTGAAGGAATGATGTAGTCAAAATCAACATATTTGTAACAAACATGATATTTTCTAACTAAAATTGTAAACCATTCTGATTGACGCATTGAAAGTAAAGGGTAATTGGAAGTTCACAACCAATTACCGAAAACGTCACTACCTCAAGGTTCAATGTTTTCCTAAAATGAGGGGACTTCCTCTCTATCGCGGTTGCTGCCTCCTGATTAAAACATTCCCACTTTCCAATCAACATCATAACCACTTATGAGAGATTAAAATTATACATTTGATTGCATCTTGTAATTATTGGATCTTACCTGCACGTTTGTGGAATGCGACCGCCCCGAAGAAGATGCACCACTACACACCCTTTCAAGTGTGTTGTCCACCTTAATGAAATTCTTCGTTTTACGAAGCACTTTCCCTTTTATAGCACACATCCTTGGTTTGCTATAAACTGTAAAATAGTTGCAAGTGTTATGGATAGTTAAAACTCCAAAATTT
Source organism: Sequoia sempervirens (assembly GCA_007258455.2). Taxonomy (NCBI): domain Eukaryota; kingdom Viridiplantae; phylum Streptophyta; class Pinopsida; order Cupressales; family Cupressaceae; genus Sequoia; species Sequoia sempervirens. The sequence goes on along the minus strand of VDFB02281492.1, from coordinate 140,694,280 downwards.
ATTGCACCATTTGCAGTAAGCAAGCATATCTTTTTTCAATCATAAGAAGAATTTGAAACACATATTTTACTCTACCTAAGACTTGTGATAAATTTTAAGGTGCCTTTCATTACATTCTTTGTGTCTAAATAAAAAAAGGTTTTCAATACATTCCTACTGTTAGCAAAATTTCAGACTGGAAAAGAGATGGTGTTATGAAATGTAGAACCCACAATGTTGTAAAACGCTATACAAGTAACCCACCGTGTTTTCCAACATGCAATTATTTTGTGCATTTATTTTTTTCAATCACATGAAGATACTGAATTGCAATTTATATCATAACTAACAGTTGTAATTTTTGGAGGTTCCTTTTATTACATTCGTACTATCTAAATAAGAAAAGATTTTCAAGACATTAAAATTATTATGTGAAATTTCAGGTTGGAAAACACAGGGTGTTATAAATCCTACAACCCACAAACTGTTCTAAAACCCTTTACAAGTAACAACCCTATTGGTTACTCACCTCACCTCAATTTGGCATGTTTTGTGATTGTCTTGAGAACATTTAGCTTTCTAGATAGCAATAATGTAATGAAATTGGAAAACACAGGGTGTTAAGAAACCTGCAACCGAATGTATCCCACACCTGCAAGTCCTCCCCGTCCTCTCAAGTGTTTAGATTTAAATACGCAGAATGAAACAAATGAAAACCCACGTTGTGTTTTCCAATCTACCATTATTTTGTGCATTTCTTTGTTTCAACCGTATGAAGAAATTCAAATACAATTTATATTGTAAGTAAGAGTTATTATATGTTTTGAAGGGGAACTTCATTAAATTATTAGCCACGTGTACAAATAAAAAGGCCTCTAAGACATTCATACTGTCAATATAATTGCAACTGGAGGATACATAAAACTATCCAAATTCATGTGAGGAGTGACCAACCAATTGGGTTCTTACTGCATAAGTAACCAAAACATTGTCATTACATTCATATTGTCTATGTGTGTTGACCTTGTTGTTGCACGAAAACATCAACCTCTCAATGCCCGATACAAGCATCGGATAAGATGCATGGTAGGCGGTTAAACCATACCATGAATCACATAGACAACACTCATTGAGGGGTGGAAGTGCCAAGCTTCCAACAATCCCCCCCTCGCCAGCGTGACAACATTTCATGACAACTGGGAAACTTTGAAGCATACCTTTCTCATTTCCAAAACATGCACTTCTCTCCATCATACATCAATGACACCTTTCGACATCATGGACCTGAGTGGATCAGATTGTGGAAGAGGTGGTGATGTTTCCTAGAGAGAAGAGCTTATTTTACATATATTGCAAAGTAGCTCCAAAGATGCCCAATTGTCATGAAATGTTGTCATTTCTTTATAGAGGTCTTATCTAACGCTTGTATCGGGTATTGACAGGTTGAACTTTTCATACAATGGAAAGGCCAACAATGTGTGATTGCTGGTTGGAAAACACACTGTGTTATTAAACCTGCAAACCAAATACCATTTACAAACCCTTCACAAGTAACATCCCAATTCATTACTCACCCCTTACTTGAATTTGGATGCTTTTATATATCTCGCACTTGCAACTCCACCTCGTGCTCTCAAAGCTTTAGCTTTCAACGTGCAAAATGAAAGAACTCACAACACACAATGTTTTCCAACCTCCAATTATTTTCCGTAATACATTCTCCCATCACGTGGTGTATGCATTTTTGTATGTTTTAATGCATTTTTGTATGTTATGATGCCTCTAACATGCATTCTTCTAGGGAGAATAGGGACATCCAATTGTAGGGAAGAAGCTAATCTCCCTACAAAATCTAGTAAAATCAAGCTATTATCCCTAAAAAAATATGTCTTTCACATGATAACATAATCAGACATAAATGATATCAATTTTCCACAATCCATATTGGTTATTGCTAGTTGATTTCTGGATTTGATTGTGTAATAATTTTTGCATCGACGTTTCAGATCACACTCTGTGATCCATCATTAGGATGAAGAAGAGAGCATGAGGGTCACCCCTTGTGCTCTCTTCTTCATCCTGATGATGGATCAAGGAGTTTAATTTGAAATGTTGATGCAAAATTTCTTACACAATCAAATGCAAAAATTAGCTAGCAATAATAATCAGACATGTCTTATCCCTGAAGAAGGGAAATATATTATCATGTGTAAGCCATGTTGCAAGGAGATCACCTTCTATAGTTGGGATGAGGCTATTGTCCCTACAAAAATGCATGTCACATGAAACATAACAGTGATCGTGTTTTAAAAATAATATTTTGGAAAGGAAAAAAAGCCCAAAGTGTGGCATTCAAAACCATTATTTGTAAATAGCAAAAGGCCCAGACGAGGTCCCATTTTTTTCGGCATTTTCCACTGTAACGTTTTGCAGGTTGTTAGAGAGCAACGAGAAGGAGTTGCAGGCATTCAGAGGCTGAAGCAGTGCGGTCACCCTCCATACGAAAACACATTTGATAGGCGTGGGTAGCTACCTAGTTAGCAGGTATGTTTATCCGCCAACAATATATGCCATTTTTCCCATTCTGCCTAGGAACTGTGAAGAAATGAACAACTATTTGTTGTGAAGATGGGTTTTAATTAACGTGAAAACAAAGGGTTTTCCTTGGGAAAAAGGGGTTTTCATTTGAAATGAAAAGTTGTTTACGTGTTTTTGTGTTGAGGGTTTTTAAATTTTCGTTTCCTCCCGTCTACTAGTTTTGAAATTTTGCAATTGCCAAAATAAATAACTGATAACCCATTGTGGAAATATGAGTGAAATAACCAAATACCGTTTAGAAAAATTAGAAACCATACAAAATATATAAGAGTTTTGTTTCGATATGCTATAAGAATGTAATGAAGTCCACTTTCAAATTTCACTTTGCTACAGTCGAAATCTCATTTCACTTTCTTCATCTGATTGGAACAAAATGCCCTGATGGAAAAGAAGGTTGGATGGAAAAATCACATCGATGGAAAGAATTGATGGTCAACCATTAACTCCAACCTGTCGTGGCCTATCCCATCATCGAGAAAAGGTGTCAACATTGGCAGGTTTTCAAAATCATATTTTAGAATGGAAAAAAACCCAAAAAAACATGGCATTCGAAACCAATATTTGTAAATAGAAAAATGAGGTGCCAAGAATGTAATGAAATTGGAAAATAGTAGGTATTATGAAGCCTGCAAGACACAGTGTTGTTATAGATTATTTGCAGTATTGGAAAACACACTGTCCCATTTTAGCTAGTTCGTTATGAAGAGTTTTATTTTGTTACTCCAAGAATGTAATGAAGTCCACTTTCGAATTTTTGAACAACTCTTTGCTATAGTCCAAATTTCATTTCGCTTTCTTTATTTGATTGGAACAAATAAAATGCTCACATTATTTGTAGTGTTGGAAAACATATTGTCTCTTCTCAGTTGCACAGGGTTTTACAACACTATATGCATTGCTTATTTCTTAACACCTAGGGTTTTCCAACATGCATTCTTACTAAACAAAAAGAATTTCTTCAAAAGCTTTTGTAATATAGATAGTCTGAATGTATTGAAAATCCCTTTCAAAATCTATAAGGACTTTTCATTTGGGAAAAAGTTGCATTTAAATTTCGCATGATTGAAAAAAAAAGTGCACAAAATAATTGTAATTTGGAAAAAATAGTGGTGGTTTTTAGTTATTTGAATCTCCTTGTTTAAATGTAAAGGGTTGCCTCATAGTGGGTTGCTTGCTTCTTAACATATAGGGCATTGCAACATGGAGTTTTACAAAATAGTATGAATATCTTCAAAATCACACCTTCCATTATTGTGTTTAAATTTCAGATGATTGAAAAAAAAAGTGCACAAAATGGTTGTATTTTGGAAAACACAATGTGGGTTTTCAATTGTTTGAATCTGTCTGTTTAAATGTAAGGGGTTGTCTCACAGTGGGTTGCTTGCTTCTTAACATGCACAATTTTGCAATATGGAATATTACAAAACAGTATGAATGTCTTCAAAATCACACCTTCCATTGTTGTGTTTAAGTTTCAAGTATATAACAAATTGCATGCTTCATAACACACTACATTTTTCAACATCCACATCACAACATACCCAAGCCCTTCTGCTTTTTAAACCCATATATGTAGGTGTGCATTACAAATAGAAAGAACACCAATTTCTTGCAGTTATTGGCAATAATGAATAAACTCGTTGGAAGTGGTGAACGTTGTGTAGTGCATGTTGGAAAACACAATGTTTTTTGAAGCTTTCCTTTACTTATACCCAACCTTTGTCTTGAAATGCAAATATATAAACGTATAGATAGTGTTATATTTTATCAAATAGTACATCTCCCATTTAAGGGGGAATCTATTAACCGTCAATACATAGTGTGCTTCATAGTACACACTTCATTCTATTTTGCAACAATTCATGTTGGAAAACACTAGGTGTTAAGAAACAAGCAACCCAAATAGTGTTGTAAAACCCTCTGCAACACTATTGGCTAGTACCCGTCACCTAGATTTGGTCAGTTTTATCCTCCAACTCCTCCACATGCACTCAAACCTTCAACTTTCAATGTGTAGACTGGAAACAAATCGTGTTTTCACCCTTCTTTCTCCAAACCGAAAAAGGCACATGCCACTCCAACTCCAATTTTCCCGTGCCAAAAAAAATCAGATGAAAGCAAAACTTCATGACCAAGCTAAGAATCTTGCATTTATTGTCCAACAGGAGGCGGGAATACTGACTTGATGACACTATTAACTCCTACCTACCATTTCCCGGACATTTGGTCCCATCTACTGGTTTCGTCACTTTTTGTTTCCATGTATGTTGTTATGTATGCTTTTATTTATGATTTTATGCATTTTTTGTATGTACATAGGTGCGTCTTTTTGGAATAAGCGTCTACATAATTGAGAACACATTGTGTTTCTAAACCTCCAAAGTGGCAACAAGGAAAACTCATATTTGTAAAGAGGCTTCTACATTGCAAAACACATTGTGTTTTCAGAACTTTTGCATTGTGTTATAGAAGAGCAATTCCATCACAAAATTTGGGAAGCCTAATGGCCATTTTTGTGTTATTATGGCCTCACCTTTGCAGTTTGTATGGTATATTATACTGAGTAAAAACAATTACAATAACAATGTTCCTTATTCACAACCTTATGAAACCCAACTATGCAACAATGCTTCACAACTAAACAAAGGTACATGATTTAAAGGGGGAGATACTCTAATGTAAAATCATAAATTCTTTTCAAAATATATTTGATTTAATTTCCAAGAATCCAAAAGTTCCTGTTTTATTTTGGGAGATAAATGATACCAATGTAGTGTTGTAGAAACTAGCCTAAAATTAACACAAATCAATTATGAGAAGGATAATTAAAAGGATGCAATATCACCTTTCACTGATGCTTTAAACATTTCTCATGCAACACTCACTCTTCAACAAGGAAACATGATTCACGTAAAATTTTGGGATATAATACACACACAACAATGTAACATTTATTTTATTTAAATTAAAGTGAAAATTGTTTGCACTTCCCACAATAAGCATCCCATCCATATATAAATCAAAACTTCTAAATGAAAATTAATTTTGGAAATTTAACTGTCCAGTACACTTGCGATTCAAGCTATGGTAGCCAGAATCGCCTGTATTTAGTGCAGAAGCTTCACGTCTCCTGAAGCATCCTTCCCAATCCACCTGCCCTTGTTTTGTTCAAATTTGTTTCCTCGCCTATATCAACTACCTAGAAGAAAGACAAGTGTTAGCAATAGATTAAATTGTCAAGTTAAAGACATTTGGTGCTATAAAGAATTCACTTATTCCTAACTTCACCGATATTGGATTATATGTTGTGCTGACTACGACATGCCAGCTTATACAGTCAATAAACAAACATATTAATTTGTATGATGGGAATTTAATTTACAATTTAACCTATCGCTAACACTAGTAATATATATCAACAATTATATCTGCCATTTTTCCATTCTGCTGGAATTGTGAAGCACTGAACATTCATTCAGATGTATCTCAAACTCATCTCTCCTAGCATATGAAAGAGGCCATCACTTGATTAATCAATAAGGGAAGACAAGACACACAAGAAAGATACCACACACCACTCTCAAACTTCTGTTTATTTCATTACTTGTATAGACAACTGAAAAAATATAGATTATTGCAAGACACATTGGTTGAAAAGCATAGTGTGCATCAACTATTCAAGAATAAATGTTAATAAGTCAATGAAAACCTTAGTGACCACCTTGATTGACCAAAAAATAGTAGGTGATCACATTGGTTAAATATGATAATGCACAAAATAATTACACGTTGGATAACACTCTGTGCTTCAATATCCATGCTCAAACCTAGAGGGTGAAGAGCACAGCGAGGAGTTGCATGTGGGGAAACCACAAAACTTACCAAATTGAGGTGAGGGTGAGTAAGCAATTGTGTTGCTACTTGTAAATGGTTTTAGAACAATATGTGGGTTACAACTTGTATAACACCCACTGTTTCCCAACCTAAGATTTTAGAAAATAGTAAGAATGTATTCAAAAAAAATTGTGATCAATGCAGTAACAACCCAATTGGTCTGTCACCCCTTGGCTCGATTTCACTACACACACCCAGTGTTCTCCAACATACACTTATATATAGACAGTGAGAACGTAATGAAAAAGTCTTGTTTAGTACACAGTAAGAATGTAATGGGATGCAACTAATCTCTGCACAAAACACACCTATGTACATACAAAAATGCATGAAACCATACACTGAAACATACATAACATGACGAGAGTCATAGTGCGGGGCCCACCAAATGGGGGATAAAATTGACAAAACCAACGTATGGGAGAAAACATTAGAGAAATGGTAGGAAGGAGATAACGAGACCGTCAAATTGGTTTTCCCACCTCCTATTGACCGATAAAACTAGGCCTAGTGTCTTGTGCAAGCACGGGGAGGAGCTGCAGGCAGGGAATACAAAAAAATATACCAAATTGAGGTTAGGGGTGACTAAGCAATTGGGTTGCTACTTGTAAATGGTTTTAGAATAGTATGTGGGTTGCAGGTTTTATAACACCCAGTGTTTTCCAACCAGGATTTTCATAAAACAGTAAGAATGTGATCAAAACCTTTTCTAATTAACGCACTAACAACCCAATTGGTTTGTGACCTTTCACCTCAATTTGATTACACACCTGGTGTTTTCCAACATGAAGTTATATATAGACCGTATGAACGTAATGAAAAGGATTTGTTTAGTACAAAATAAGAATGTAATGAAGATCACCCTCAAAATTTATGCAAACCACATTGAATGAGATAGATAAAAGATAATGTATTGAGTGAAGAGATTCTCCCTACTATTATGAAGTTGAGGAAGGTGCATGTGCAATATGCGCAATTAGAAAATGGCAATGCAGAACTCAACCAATAGGTAGTACATAGTATGTAATCGAAAAGGAATCTGCTCTAAAAACACTTGAAAAGAAGCAAACCAAAGTGAATGAGATAGATAATGTATTGACTAAATAGATTGTTCCTCCTCTTAAGAAGTTGATGAATGAGCATGTGCACCATGTGAAATGGGAAAATGGCAACATAGAACTAGAGGTAGCAAGTACTAGAATGCATGGAATGAAAAATGAATCTTCTCTAAAAACACTTGAAAATAAGCAGAGCGGTTGAGTGAGATACATAATTTACTGACTAAAAAGATCCTCCATGCTCTTGAGAAGTTGAGGAAGGTGCATGCGTAGTATAAGCAAAGGGACAATGGCAATGCACAAGTGGACAAACTGAAGAGGGTTTGTATTGCACGACAATTTGTGCACACAAAGAAATTTAGAGATGCTGCTATGGATGGAGTTGAACACATGAATAAATTCTACAACACAGTATATTTTCCACTATGAATTGTAATAACTATTTTATTTATTAGTTCTGAAGCTTCATAAGTGTCACTTACTTGACTAATAACTTTTAATTTTCCTGCGACACATTGCACAAAATTGTCTTGTCCATCAAAACTTTTTCTCAAACGTCCCTAACTTATTATCCTTTTCAAAAATAGTACATAGGAATTTGAATATTCCTTCTTTTCAAGTGACTTTTAATGCATTCCACTCAATTATGAACACACCTTGGATAACTCCGCTTTTCTAATTTCGATTCAATGAGATAAAAGAGGATTTATCCAAATTGTGGTCAACATTGATTGTAAGTGCATTAAAATTTGTGCTTGAAGAGGAAGATTATTGAAATTACTTTTCTACTATCTCTAAAAAGGATAATAATATTATGGAAGTTCTTGAAAAATATTTTATGGACAAGACAACTTGGGTGCTCTGTGTCCCAGGAAAATTACAAGTTATTAGTTTCACAGAATTACATGTAGACAACATGAATGTAATGAAAGCCTTTAGTTTTGTAGATAGTAAGAATGCAATGAAGTCCATTGATCTACACAAGTTAAAGCAAATCTTACTTACACTAAAAGTTGGATTTCAATTTCCTCATATGATTTTAAAAATAAACGTAGAAAATAATTTAGAACAAAAAATATGCTCGTACTAAAGTAACTGACATGGGTCACTGTGTTTTCCAACAATGCATACTATATATATGTTGCCAACAAATAAAATATTCGAACAAAATTAACTGACACAGGACAATGAGTTTTCTAAATAATAATTTTGACACAGGACATTGAGTTTTCTAAATAGATTTTTTTTGTATCTCCAAAATGCTCGAACAAATCTTTTCATAACGAACTAACTAGCATGCGACAGTGTGTTTTCCAACACTCCAAATAATGCAAACATTTTTTTTGTTCCAATTAGATGAAAAAAGGGAAATGCCATATTTACGTCACCAAAGAGTTGTTCTAAAATATGAAGGTGGACTTCATTACATTTTTCAAGTGTACAAAACAAAAAAAATTCGTGAGGGAATAACTTAGAGAAGATAGTGTGTTTTCCAACACTGCAAATAATGCGAGTATTTTCTTTTGTTCCAATTAGATGAAGAAAGTGAAATGAAATTTGGACTATAGCAAAGAGTTATTCAAAAAATTCAAAGTGGTCTTCATTGTACATTCTTTGAACATAACGAAACAAAACTTTTCATAATGAACTAACATGGGACAGTGTGTTTTCCAACACTACAAATGATGAGAGCATTTTATTTGTTCCAATTAGATGAAAAAAGGGAAATTCCATATTCATGTCACCAAAGAATTGTTCTAAAAGATCAAGGTGGATTTCACTAAACTTTTGGAGCATAAAAAACCAACACTTTTCATGAGGGGATAACTGAGACAAGACAATGTGTTTTCCAATATTGCAAACAATGTGAGCATTTTATTTTTGTTTATTTTTTCTCTTTTGATTGGTAAAGTCAAAATGGATTTTCACTTTCCTCATTTGATTCAACCAAATAAAATGCTCACATTATTTGCAATGTTGGAAAACACACTATCTCCATTTAAGGTGTTAAGAAACAAGCAACCCATATAGTGTTGTAAAACCCTTTGCAACTGAGAGGAGACAGTGTGTTTTCAAACTGTGCAAATAATGCAAGCAATTTATTTGTTTCATAGACAAAAAAAACCTATGTATGTAACATGAGATCAAAATGGAATTTCACTTTCCTCATCTGATTCGATCAAATAAATGCTCACATTATTTGTAGTGTTGGAAAACACACTGTCTCCATATAAGGTGTTAAGAAACAAGCAACCTATATAGTGTTGTAAAACCCTCTGCAACTGAGAGGAGACATTGTGTTTTCCAACTGTGTAAATAATGCGAGCAATTTATTTGTTCCAACCAGGTGAAAGCTAACTCGTAGACAAAAAACACCTATGTAACATGAGGTCAAAATGGCATTTCACTTTCCTCATCTGATTTGACCAAATAAATGCTCACATTATTTGCATTGTTGGAAAACACACTTTGTCCATCCTTGGCCGCACGTCCCTCCCTAGCTAGCAAACTACAAAATCAATATGTGGAAAATGGCGATGCGATGCGGCGAGGAATGCATTTGAGGGGTTTGTAGTGGTTCGACTGCTTGCAACTCCATTTTCCTCACGTACACGTCCCTCCCCACCCACCAAACCAGAAAATGAAAAATGTGGAAAATGGCGATGTTAGGTGCGTTTTTTCTAACTTTTTGACTTTATACAAAAAGTACCTATGTATGTAACATGAGATCAAAATGGCATTTCACTTTCCTCATCTGATTCAACCAAATAAATGCTCACATTATTTGTAGTGTTGGAAAACACATTGTCTCCATATAAGGTGATAAGAACAAGCAACCCATATAGTGTTGTAAAACCCTTTGCAACTAAGAGGAGATAGTGTGTTTTCCAACTATGCAAATAATGCGAGCAATTTATTTGTTCCAATCAGGAGAAAGCTAACTTGTAGACAAAAAACACCTATGTGTGTAACATGAGATCAAAATGGAATTTCACTTTCCTCATCTGATTCGACCAAATAAATACTCATATTATTTGTAGTGTTGGAAAACACACTGTCTCCATATAAGGTGTTAAGAAACAAGCAACCCATATAGTGTTGTAAGACCCTCTACAATTGAGAGGAGATAGTGTTTTTTCCAACTCTACAAATAATGTGAGCAATTTATTTGTTCCAATCAAATAAATCTAAAGTGAAATGACATTTGGACTGTAGCAAAGAGTTGTTCAAAAATTTGAAAGTGGACTTCATTACATTCTTGGAGCATAACGAAATAAAACTATTCATATTGAACTAACTGAAATGGGATAGTGTGTTTTCCAACACTGCAAACAATCTATAACAACACTATGCCTTGCAGGTTTCATAATACCTACTGTTTTCCAATTTCATTACATTCTTGGCACCTCATTTTTCTATTTGCAAATAATGGTTTCAAATGCCACATTTTTTTGGGTTTTTGTCCATTCGAAATATGATTTTGAAAACCCACCAGCGCTGACACATATTCTTGGCGACGAGACAGGCCACGACAGGTCGGAGTTAATGTCTGACCGTCAAGTCTTTCCATCGGTGCAATTTGTCCATCTGGCCTTCTTTTCCGTCAAGGCGTTTTGTTCCAATCAGATGAAGAAAGTGAAATGACATTTGGATTGTACCAAAGTGGACTATATACTAGCAGACATGACCAAATGTCCAGGAAAGGTAGGTAGGAGTTAATTGACATGGGACAGTGTGTTTTCCAACACTGCAAACAATCTATAACACTGTGCCTTGTAGGTTTCATAATACCTACTGTTTTCCAATTTCATTACATTCTTACTATCTAAATCACAAAAGGTTCTCCAAAAAGTCACAAAACATACCAAATTGAGGTCAGGGGCAAGTAACCAATTGGGTTGTTACTTCTAAAGGGTTTTAGAACAATTAGGGTTTTAGAAGACAGTGTGTTTTCCAAAACGATAGTGTATAAAATGGCTGCAAAAATGGGATCTCGTCTGGGATTTTTCCTATCTACAAATTATGATTTCGAATGCCATGTTTTGGGATTTTTTGTCCATTCTAAATAAGAATGTGAACAATGGTGATGTTCTGGGATTTATGTGGTTTTCAAAATATATCATTTCATTATAGAACCCATGTTGCATTTTCCAACCTCGAAATATTTTCCGCATGGTTTTTGGTTTCTATAAATATTATTCGGTAATTTCACTCATATTTCCATAATGGGTTGTCATTTATTTCATTCGGTAATGAAAAAATTTGAAAACTAGCATACGGGAGGAAACCAAAATTAAAAAACCCTCGACACAAAAAAACATTAACAACCTTGGATTTAAGATAAAAACCCCTTTTCCCAATGAAAACCCTGCAATGTTCAAAATAAGAATTATGTGAACAATGGCGACGTTCTGGGCTTTATGTGGTTTTCAAAATATATCATTTCATTGTAGAACCCACGTTGCATTTTCCAACCTCATAATATTTTTCGCATGGTTTCTGGTTTCTGTAAACGTTATTCAGTTATTTCACTCATATTTCCACAATGAGTTGTTAGCTATTTCATTAGGCAAGTGCAAAATTTCAAAACCAGGAGACGAGAGGAAATGAAAATTACAAAACCCTCAACAGAAAAACACATAAACGATAACCCCACAACAAATAGATGTTTGTTTCTTCAAAGTTCCTAGGCAGAATGGCAGAATGGCATATATTTCAAGCGGATATACATACCTGCTAACTCTGAACACCTACAACTCCTTCCCATTGCTCTCCAACAACTTGCAAAACGTCGCTATGGAAAATGGGACCTCGTCTGGGCTTTTTGATATTTGCAAATAATGGTTTTGAATGCCATTTTTTTGGGTTTTTGTCCATTCCAAAATGTGATTTTGAAAACCCATTGGTGTTGACATGTTTTCCTGATGATGGGATAGACAACAGCAGGACGAGAGTTAATGTCCGACTGTCAAGTCTTTTCGTATTTGTCCCTCCAACCACATTTTCCATCGGGACCGTTTTGTCCGAGCGTGGGATGGGGGATGGGGGGTATGATATCATGTTACATACATAGGTGCTTTTTGTCTAGGAGTTAGCTTTCTCCCCTTAAAATAATTTTGAAGTAAATAAAATAAAATAAAGTAATTGATAAAATATTTTTTAAGTAAATAAAATTAAATAATTTAAAAATAATTATTTTTTAAGTAAATAAAATAAAAATTTAAAATAATTAAAGTAAATAAAATCTAAAGTAAAATGAAATAATTTTGATCAAATAAAATAAAATAATTTTAAAACAAATAAAAGCTTTAAACAAATGAAACAAACTAATTTAAAATTATAAAATAAATCTTAAGTGAATAAAATTAATTTTAAAGTAAAATAAAAATAAAATAATGTTTAAAATAATTCTAAAGCAAAATAAAAGTTTTGAACAAATAAAATAAAATAATTTAAAAATAATTTTAAGTAAAATAAAAGAACTTTTTCAATAAATAAAAATATGTTAAAATAAGTGAGGAGAAAGATAAAAAGTAGGGAGAAAAAATTTCAAAGGGGAAGGATGTTTCAAAGGATAATGGCCTATGCAAGGATACAATTCTCCAATCCTATTAAACAATTGACTTTTCAGAGGAGGCTTCAGAGGATGTGGAAATGTTGGAGGAACTCGCAGTAATTTGTAGATTCATTGGCCTAAAGTTTGATAGAAAGAAAATTAGGGCATGGATTAACGGAAATTGGAAATCAGTGGAGATTGTAAAATTCTTTCCGAAAGGATTCTTTGTGGCCATTTTCCTCTCGTCAAACGATAGGGAGAAGGTTCTACAGGGTGGCTTATGGAAGATGGGAGACTATCCTGTGGATATGTAGAAATGGTGCACAAACTTCAATCCGGTAAAGTTGGACCCCTATGATTGGCCAATGTGGATTTGAATGTATAACTTGCCACTTGAATACTACGCGGATGACTGTATTGAGAAAATTGGGAGGTCTCTTGGAACCCTTATTGACATAGATGGGGACATAATAGAAGGGGACTCATATCTTTATGCATGCCTCTAGATCATGGCTGTTAGAAACATTTCGAATGAAATTCTACTTTGTGTCAATGGTGTCCACTAGGTGCAGTTGATAGAGGAGGAAAAAAAGATGTTTTATTGAAGTGTCGAAGACGGGATCATAGAGAGGAATCATGTAAATGGAAACCAAGGATGAAAAAAATGTGGAAACCTAAAATGCCTCCTTAGGATATCGTTCATTCTCTAAACAATTAGATAGATTTTTCATTGGCTTAGGCTGGTTGGATGAGGAGTACTACTATGAATCAAGCATTATGCCCATCTCAGTCTAATCATTATCCAATGCTATTGGAGTTGCGTCTAAGCAAAAAAACCTACCAAAGATTATTTCAAGTTTGAATCCATGTGGTGGTGGGATCCAAAATTAATCTACAATCTAGAATCATGGTGGAAAGGAGGGTATAATGATGGGACTACAAGTTTTTGATTTACATGGAAACTCACATTTATAAAGAATAAATTGAGATCTTGGAATAAAGAGTTTTTTGAATATCTTTTTGGAAAAAGAAAGTGTGGAGGCTAATTTGGCAATGTTGAATGAGAAAGTAATAAAATATGGCATGTTTACAAATGACTTCACAAAGGAGGAGTTAAAAGCTTGGCATGCATAATTGCTTGCAAGGGAGGAGACATACTAGAGAGATAAAGCAAGAGAAACGTGGTTGAAAGCAAGGGATACTAATACAAAAATTTTCAATGCCTCTACCCGATCGTGAAGAGCTTGGAATCGTGTGGAAAATATAAAACGTGTGGATGGTTCAACAGTGAACGATAGAGAAAGCATCGATGTTGGAAAATTAAATGCTCCTGAGCCTCTTCCCGTTGGCACCTACCTGTCAGGGGCATTTGATGCCTGCAGCTAAAAGATTGTTTTGGGGATTGATTTCCCCACTTGCTCCTGACGTGCACCTGAAGACTGCAGAAGAAGTTAATGAAGTTAGGAATTTTTGAATTCCAATTCAATGCTGGTAGGTAATTTTGAAATTGAGAGGGAATGAGTTGAAAGACAAAAGGAATGAAGGCAATTTTATTCTGTCAAGTCAGTGGAGTAGAGTCAGTTGAAAAGACTTAGTTAAAGTTGAAGATTTTTTTTGTGCAGCAGCAGTCTGCAGACAGAGAGTGTTGTTGTTTATAGCAGCTTCGTACGATTTCTTCCAGCCTAGATCACATGACAATTAAATGCTAGCCTTCGTCTATTTAATTGTTGGATGTGATTTCATGTGAAGACACTTCTTTTGATAAATAAGGCTTAACATATATTTAATGAAGAGACTCGAAATTAAATGAGGCACGATTTTGTGATAGCCGACTTCTTGGTTAGTAAAAGATATATCTCTTATTGAGGCCGACTTGCTACTTTGAAGAGGCACATCTCTATCATTAATTTTGTATATATACATCCACATTTGTACACCATTCTACAATCCATTCTATTCATTGTTCATCATTGGTCTAAGGCACAAATTAAGAAAGGAGCATATTAGTTCGGTTCATCATAGAAGGCTGAGTTGATCATTCATAGTTTATTCATTCACAAGTGCGAGTTAGAAAGAAGAGCAGATTGCGAATTCTATAAGAGAGAAGATTGTTACTTATTGAAGGCTGAATCTCTAATCAGCAAACTACATCTGTTTGCATTTGTATTTGCATTTGTCTGTGATGCTTCTATTTGGCCCTCTTATCGGCCTCTTGTAAAGGAGACATTTTGTGTTGACATTCAATATATAAGTGATATATTGTTGTTGGGTTTTTCTCCCTCAAGTGGAGGGTTTTCCTAGGGTATTTGCTGTGTTATTGTGTCTGATTTTGAATTAAATTTATGTGCATTAAATCTGATCATAAAAAGTAACATGGTATCAGAGCGGGTTTGAGAAGATTGTGATCAGATTTACAGCGATACTCTTTTCTCTTCGTCTTAATTATTTGTCTATCTCTACATCAATCAAGATGGTGAACGGATTGAAGATCGAAGATAGACTTGAGGGAGCGTCAAACTACACTTCATGGAGGTTTAGAATCATGCTCACATTGGAGGAGAATGATTTGGAAGAGTTTGTGGAGACCAAAGTTCCCGAACCTACGGAGGAAGAAGAGAAGTTGCAGTGGAGAAAGAAAGACATCAAGGCAAAGAAGATGTTGGTTGATTCCGTTAAGGATCATATTGTTCTGATTGTCTCCAAGTTGAAGACGACAAGAGAGATGTTCAAAACCTTGGAGGAGATGTATGAAATCAACAACACCAACCAGGCACTTGCCTTGAAGCAACAACTTCATCATGTTAAGATGGCAGAAGGAGAATTTGTCATCACCTACTTCATGAAGATTTCTGAATTGAGAGATCAACTCTCTACCATTGGTCATATTGTTGATGACAAGGATTTGACCATGTTGGCTCTTAATGGTCTTCCTTCATCTTGGGAGTCTTACATTCAAGGAATCAACGCGAGATCGAAACTTCCCAAGTTTGATCGTTTGAGGGCGGACTGTATTCAAGAAGAGTCTAGGTTGGCTGCGAGAGGTATTGGTCAAAGCTCTACAAATGAAGACATTCATGTTCTTTCTGCTCAATCATTAGAGAAGAAAGGAAAAAGAGGAAAGAAAGGATACTTCAAGAGGAATAGAGATAAAGGGTTAGATGGTGCTCCTGCATTCAAGAAGAAGTGGGACCTCTCCAAAGTCCAATGTTTTCATTGTGACAAGTTTGGTCACTATGCAAAGGATTGCCCCACCAGGCCTAATCATCATGCTTCATTTGCGGATGTGGATGAGATCTCCCCTCAAAAGGATTCTAGGGAATTTCTATTCTAAGTCATGGGCCTGTGTTCGAGCCGTGAAGGTTGTGTGTTGATCTGTGCGCATGAGCAATGTGTCTTATTGTGTCCAATATTTGCATCCATCAAGAGATAAGTATTCTTTGTTTTCTGAGTTATTTCATTTATTTGGATCTTGTGTGATTAGTATAGAGAGATTGTAATTTCTCTTGAATTGTGCTCTCTAGCATAAAGATCCTTTGAAGATTTCAAATTATTTATTGTGAGTTGTTTCATGCTAATTATGTAGATATCTGAGTGTGACTTTGAGATGAAAAAGAGAATTGCATTTTCATTGTGATAGGTTGATCACATCAATATCATTCTCTAATGCGTGAACTATGTTAGAGCCTTGACTCTTCGAGAGAGTTGGTTGTACTTGCTAACCGCATAATGCATTCAAGAAATCTGTAGTTGTGCAGATTGTTTTTGTTGTGCTGAGTTTGGCACTCTCGAGAGGAGTAAAAGATGGAAGACAGAGTTATATCAAAATTATATAAAGATAAGTTTCTTTAGCCCTTCATTCTGATCTTTTGGTATATTTCTCTTTAGGCTGATTTATTTATTCATGTTTTAATATTATTCATAAATTCTTATGTGTTCATGCTATAACCTGAGATAGTAAACCTTGTATGATTTCTAGTCTTGATATTTCTTTGGATAGTTATAATCTGTTAGTAATCTCTCTCTAAAATGCTTTGTGAACAACTAGAAGCAGGAAGGTGATGAGAGATTGCTTAGCGATGAAAATCTTGAGGCATCTTATGAGGAAGTCATGCCAACCAAAGAAATGATCAAGCATGAAGTCACAACTTGCAGCCATGGAACTGAGTTGGTGGTTAGAGGGAGTTCACTTCCAGAAGTCTTCTTTGCAATCTCTGAAGTAGGGATCAAGAGGGAGTTTTGTAACTCACTGAGAAGAAGTGAAGATTACTGTATTGCAAGGCTAGGTGCTAAATCCTTAGAGGATCCCTTCAGCTGCTGAGATCAGAATTGCTCAAAGACTGTCATTTGGATTTGATATTGGTAGCTCTACAAACCTATTTAGAATAGAGTGATCTGCTATGAGGTCGAGGAGTTCTACCTTGAACTCTCTACAATACCAGAGGTGTGCACTGAAAAACATTTATCTAAGGCAAGAATTTCAAGCAATCTTGGACGATGAGGTTAGTACTTAATGATTCAGAGGGAGCCTACTGAACCTAAAGAAGATGGTTGTGTTGTTGACCGGAAGAGCACCTCTGGATGCTGTTTCAGTTGAGGTCTGCGATGACTTCCTGGTGTAGCAGGAAGCAGTCTTCAGTGGCACTGAGCACAGTAGAGGCCGAGTTTATTGCAGCTTGTGTGGCAGCTCGAGAAGCAGTGTGGCTTCGTAAGCTCCTTGCAGGATTTTCTGGACAATCAATGGAGCCTACTATCATTCATTGTGATAATCAGTATCAGTGATCCTTGATAATGAGTTCTTCTTTGAGAGAAGTTCGAGGTGAAATCCCTTGATAATGAGTTCTTCTTTGAGAGAAGTTCGAGGTGAAATCCCTTGATAATGAGTTCTTCTTTGAGAGAAGTTCAGGTGAAATCCCTTGGTAATGAGTTCTTCTCTGTGTGAGAAGTTCGAGGTGAAATCCCTTGTTAATGCATTTTCCTCTGAGATGAAGGAATTTGTGGTGCAATCCCTTGTTAATGCATTTCTCTTTGAGATTTGAGGTGAAAGCCCTTGTTTCCACCCTCTGAGAGAGTCATGGTGGATGTCATGCATGTGACTTCATGACATATCTTGTACTTGTGTTTCATCCTCTGGGAGAGCCATGGTGAAAGTCATGTTGAGGTGACAACATCATGCAAGTGATGAACACTTGTACACACCATAGCATGGTTGTAGCCATTATGGTTGATATCGTGTTGAGGCGATATCTGATATCATGATGAGGTGATATTCTTCTTTTCCACATTTGGTTGTAGGAATTGTGGTAGACATCACGTTGAGGTGATATGTCTTGTGTAGCTGGAAGTACTCTCCCTAGCTGAGAGGGAGTGTTGTTGTTTATAGCAGCTTCGTACGATTTCTTCCAGCCTAGATCACATGACAATTAAATGCTAGTCTTCGTCTATTTAATTGTTGGATGTGATTTCATGTGAAGACACTTCTTTTGATAAATAAGGCTTTTCATATATTTAATGAAGAGAATCGAAATTAAATGAGGAGGCGCGATTTTGTGATAGCCGACTTCTTGGTTAGTAAAATATATATCTCTTATTGAGGCCGACTTGCTACTTTGAAGAGGCATGTCTCTATCATTAATTTTGTATATATACATCCTCATTTGTACACCATTCTACAATCCATTCTATTCATTGTTCATCATTGGTCTAAGGCACAAATTAAGAAAGGAGCAGATCAGTTCGGTTCATCATAGAAGGATGAGTTGATCATTCATAGTTTATTCATTCACAAGTGCGAGTTAGAAAGAAGAGCAGATTGCGAATTCTATAAGAGAGGAGATTGTTACTTATTGAAGGTTGAATCTCTAATCAGCGAACTACATCTATTTGCATCTGTCTGTGATGCTTCTATTTGGCCCTCTTATTGGCCTCTTGTAAAGGAGACATTTTGTGTTGACATTCAATATATAAGTGATATATTGTTGTTGGGTTTTTCTCCCTCAAGTGGAGGGTTTTCCCAGGGTATCTGCTATGTTATTGTGTTTGATTTTGAATTAAATTTTTGTGCATTAAATCTGATCATAAAAACTAACAGACAATGCTTTGTGTGAGCTTCTGAAAGCTCCTGAATAGTAGTAGTTGTTTGTTTTTGATTGAGTAGTGTTTGCTCCTGAAGAGCTCTGCGTAGCTCCTATTAGTTGAGCTCCTAGCAGCTCCTAAAGTTTGTTGTGTGTCTGGTTGAGCAGCTCATGAAGCTCCCAAAAATTAGCAGTTTGTAGTTTTTTGAGTTTAGTTTCTGAGTTTTATGTTCTGTCTTTAATGTATTTTCATTTCCAACTTAATGAATAGAAAACAAGCTTGCATGTCTCCTTGTTTTGTTAGTTTATTCCGCATTTGTATTTCCCTGTTGTGATTTGGGGAAATAGAGTAGCAGCTCTGTGTGATTTCTGTGCATACAGAAACTCTGACAATCGAGTCGAAGGTGACGAGATATTTTGTCTCTCTTAGTCAAGAGGAAGGTGCCAAGTCACAGATGGGATGACTCAATTCTCACGAAAATACCTCAATGCAGTGGTGAGGAGGAAAATAAGATGCTAAATGCCCCATTTACCATGGAAGAAGTGCGAAATGCAATATTTGAATTAAACATGGAGAAGGCACCCAACTCTGATGATCTACCTGCTAAATTTTATCAAAAGTGTTGGCATTTTATAAATGTGGATGTCTAGAATTTGGTCAAGGATTTCAAAAAATATTGTTTTGTAAAGGATCTCAATAATACAATAATCGCTTTAATTCCCAAGAAGAGTGAGTGCGGCTCATTTGCAGACTATAGGCCGATTTCACTTTGTAATACCGTCTATAAGATTATTTCCAAATCAATTGCAAATAGATTGAAGAAGGTAGTGGGTCTGGTTATCTTGATGAATAGAATGGTTTCACCTCTCGCAGGGAGATTATTGATAGCACCATCACAACCTCTGAGATGTTGCACTCTATTTCTTTAGAAAGGCTGAAAGGTATGTTAATTAAATTAGATGTAAGCGAAGCTTATGATCGGGTGCTCTAGGATTTCCTGCTAGCAATTCTAGAAAAGTTTAATTTTAATAAGAGTTGGTTGGAGATGATTTATACATGCATCTCAACACCTTGTTATTCTGTGTTGGTTAACGTTTTATAATCAATTTTTTTGGTGCCACAAATGGGCTACGCCAGTGAGATCCCATCTCCTCGTCCTTGTTTGTAATAATGGTTGAGGCTATGGGACACTTTAAAAAACTAAGAGAAACAAAGCTATGGAAATGAATAAAAGTTGCAAATGAAATAGAGTTGATAACCCATGCTTAGTTTGTCAATGATACAATGTTATTCAGTTAAGCCACTATGAATGAAGCAGAAGTGATCAGACAGGTCTAGATAACTACTCTACTCCTTCGGGATAGATTCTAAACAAGGAAAAATCTGAGATTTTTTTCTTTAATACTAAGAAAGGCCTTCAAAAAAAGATTGCTAGTTTGTTTCTACCAGATGATTGGATACAAGAACAAGAAACAAAGGTTTAGCACACTGGGATTTCAATGTAATTAGAGTGGCACATCGGAAGTTATCAGACATTTGGAATGGTATATTTCCAATTTGGCTTTGGGACCCAGGGATTTATATGATTGGTAGATTGCTTCATCTTATAATAGAGATTGCAAAGTTGTTGGGCAACAAGTTCATTTGGGATCTTGGTATTTGGTCATGGCATACACTATACATATTGCTTGGGGAGAAACAATTTCCAAGAAGGGAGGACTGTAATGTCCCCATTTTTGGCCTAGGTATTCAGAGAAGAAAAAAAATAATTAATTAAATTAAGTTGTCTAAATTAATATTTTCAAACTTGTATTTAATTAATTATGTTTATAAGTTGAATATTTTATTAAATAAAGTGACTTTACTTGGGGCTAAAAAATAATAAAATATTATAGTTACTTTTATGTGGAAAAAGAATAAAAAATTAAAAAGTGAATTTTATAATTAAAATTTTGGAAGGTTCCTAGGAGGATTATAAAAGAGGGTTGAGGGATTTGAGGAGATTGGATAATTTTGGATATTGTTTATTCTTCTTGGAGATTGGTGCATGTGGCCAGATTTCTCACTGAAGGGATGCAAACTCCAACAATTTTCTTGAGGACGAAAACTCAGAAGGTAGTGCGATTCCAACCAGAGATTGATAGTTTGCTAAAGCTTCAGGATTTGGGGATGAAAACCCTTAGATTCCATTAGAGCAATTTCATACAAAATTTTCCTTTGTGTTGAATGCTTGCAAATAAGGGTTTGGAGTAGAATGATATATCTATATATAGGTTTTATAGGTTGCTAGGTGTGCTAGTACAAATTTATTAAATTTATAGGAAAATAATAAGTTTGTGTTGATGGCATGTGCGAATCAGACAATAATAAAAAAATATGAATGCATGTGTACAAATGAGATTGGGCATGGTGTAGTGTGTTCCTGTGAAAAAGTATTTAAAAATTAAGTATTTTTATATTATTTTTCTACCCTAGTTGTACCATTTGACATACTAGGGAGGTCAATTTAAAATCTTGAAAGCTTTAAAATACTTCCCACATGGTGGTGCAACCTTTTAATATTCCATAAAGACTACCATACACTCTAAAGAGGTGAATAGATGCACAAAGGAAGGAATAAAGTCTTATTAATATCCAACACAACCCACAAGAAATTGTCAAATATGACACAATACTTAAAAGGAAGTCAAAGGAGGAGTCTTAGTCCTTTAAGGACTGTAATACCCCTCTATTTTGCGTTATGGCTGGACAGTGTGTCCTTGTTTGCTTTGATGTGCTTTTTGGTTATTGAGATGTTGTTTCATGTGTGTGCGATTTGATCAATAATTATAGAGCGATAGTTTATTGGTGTGATGTGATGTATCTTATCTGATGCTTTATTTGACATGTTTTAAATTGGTGTAAGGATGATTAGTTATTGTAACATGTTATTGCGTGAGATATTTGTTTATGATGGAACTGACAGTCTATGACGAGTGTATTGGTGAAGGGGACGGGATTGTATCACTCGCTTGCGAGTGCCCTACGATTCTGAGATTTCCCCCTTCACAGTGTATTTTATTATATCATATATATGCATGTTCGATATGCTCTTTGTTCGCAGGTGGACAGGTATAGGACATCAACTCTGTTAGCTCTCAAAAACGCAGGTTGAATGCCTCAAGAGGCTGCCAATCTCTTGATACGTTTTAGGGCAATAGAACAAGGTCAAGAGAACTCAACCTTCTACTCTTCAGGTGCTGCAAGACCTAGGCGGGTGTACCTAACTGAATAATGTAGACTTAACTTGTGATTACCTTTCTGAAATGCTTTGTCCACAATGGCAGATAACAGTGAACAAATGAAACCAAACTTGATAGCAACTTGCAGATCTAAAACCTAAAATACTTAATTAACTGATAAAAGACATTGAATGAATTCAAATAATGAATTTGCAGAGACCAGTGCCTTGTTGGGTATGCATAGTCAAATGAAACAGAAATGGGCAACTTATTCTGGCAGAAAATCAAATTGTAGGCATATGATCTGTTTATAACTTGTATAAACAATGCAAGATTATGATTACTAAGCTCTACTTTAAGAATCCAGATGAATTCCCCCTGATTACTGTGATCAACAGAAAGAATTTAATCCCTACTTAAGAGAACCAGTCAATTAATCACACAAATACAACAAATGTGCACCGATAAACTGAAAGTAAGCTTGTTACTTCAATTTAAACAACCAAAAAGAATCAACTTGGAGACAGCTTAATAATACTTTTCAATAAACTCAACAGAGAATTGATACCAGAAATAAACTGCCACAACAACTGAAATTCATTGAAACCACCATTTGAAAACATGCACCATGTCTCTGATATGAGAAAATTACCCTACTGTAGCCATCTGACTACCTTCTACTTTTTTATCTAAAATCTAATCCTCCTGCATTACAATCTCGGGGCATATTTATAGCCAGCATTAAGAAAATAAAACATTTGAAAAATCATGTCGGCCCTCCACAAGATTCAGGCTCAGAATATGTCAGCCAGTAACCGTCATCAAATAATTCATCACGTCGGCCACAGGAATAGTAATCTGCTATTTAATTGAGTCCACATGTCGGCCACAACAATCGAGCATCATTATTCATCATCGGAACAGTCGCTGAGACATTCCCCTCACCATGCCGAAGGCAATTCAATCGCTTTCCCCTGCGTGCCCCTGTTCATCGTAGCCACTATGACATACTCGGGTCAGTGAGATATCATATCGACCACATAGTCCTGTCCCCGAGCGTTCCTCCTTCTCTTCATATATCGCTATGACATCTTGACCTCGGGGTAACATCCTACCGAAAGGAATAACTTACACCGATTGGAAACCCTTGCATATCGGTCGGTGTGACATAGCGAAGTCGTTGAGACTTCCCAATGATAAAAAAAACTCACACCAAAATGATCACAAAGTTGGGGAGACATGACCCAATCGGGGAGACCTCAACCTGATAACTCCAACTCTTACTGAAATGAATCCCTTTTCTGAACGGTCGGTAAGACAATGAGATCTTGCTATGACATTTCCCCGATAGCTATAACTTATAGCGATGTGCATCCACCACATGTTGGTCAGTGTGACCACAATACCTCGCTATGACCTCGTTTCGAAAGAAATCACCCACACCGAAATGAATCCTTATGGCCGTTGTGGTCGGGGAGACATATGGTGTTCGATGTGACATCACCCTGACATAACCTAACTTTCACTGAAGTGAATCCTCCCGTCACCGGTCGCCGAGACAAGGTAAGAGTCATGCCGACTGTCCTGAAAGTAAATAACATTCGCTGTGACAATCATATGGTCCTTCCGACAAGCCTACCATCGTAATTCATTCGGCAAGACCTTGCAAAATCGGGGAGACGTCAACCCGATAGCCGCAACCTACGCCGACGAACCACCAAAATCACCGGTCGGCCAGACAAACAGGAATCGTCGAGACCTCTGCCCGAACACAAAAACTCATGCCGATAGGAAATCCATTGTCACCATAACAAGAGAAGTGTCTTGCCGATACACCTGAAACAAAATATTTCAGCAACAAAAACATAGTGGGTCAGGGAGACCAATGAAGACCTATGTTGATATGAACCAGGATGAAGAAAGTGCATACATAGGTGAAATATAAGGGACGAAATGGGCAGAATGAGTGGAATATGCACATGGCAGGGCAAAATTAGGAAGTTCAAGAGTGAAAAAATATGTAAAAGCATCAGATTTTTACAGTTCTAACAGACTCCACTTGATTTTACAGGTTTAAGCGTGTCCATTGACCAACGGTAATCAATTGGGAGATAGTAGCTAGGTTTTCCGTGCCAAGTCGTCACCCTAGTCATGGTTTGTTGTCGGGTTGTCGTCGAGTTTAGCGGGTTTGATTTGGTTCATTCCTCTTTGGTTATTTATTTAATTTCATTTTATAAAGGTTATTAAATGGCTTTTGAAGTTAAAAATGATGATTGATTGTATCTATTTGTAATGTGAGAAAAGTAGTTAATTATTAATTAATTTAATTTAATTAATAAAATAATCTAATCTTGAATTAGATATATTTTATTGACTAATTAAGTAATGGGGATAAATTAAATCAAATTAGTTGTTTGGCATAATGTGATATTTTGATTTAAATTAGAAAAATAGAGATATGCTTTAAATTTCACTTTTTGGAAATAAATTTGAAAAAGAATTCCCTTATAAAATTTTGAATTCTTTTTGCAAAAAGAAATTTATTTTAAGTGCATGATATTCCATTTGGAAATTAAATTGATTTTTAAATTTTAAAAATGGAAATATCCTCCAA
The DNA here is from genome assembly GCA_007258455.2 of Sequoia sempervirens. Classification (NCBI taxonomy): domain Eukaryota; kingdom Viridiplantae; phylum Streptophyta; class Pinopsida; order Cupressales; family Cupressaceae; genus Sequoia; species Sequoia sempervirens. The sequence goes on along the minus strand of VDFB02281492.1, from coordinate 140,669,287 downwards.
AAGTTCAATAAATTTAGTGGGTGGGATATTTTTAGGGGTTTGACCAAAATTGGGGAAACTCTATTTGAGCAATTGCTATTTCATATAATTTTCAATTTTTGAATTTGGTGTAGAAAAAGATTGGCTTTGGCTTTGTTTTTTGGATTTTGAAGAAGTTTTTGGATTTGGAAGAAGCAAAGTGGATTCCTTGGTTGAGCTGGAATCAAAACAGGATTTGAAAGCACCATTTTGGAGTTCTTCAAGCCTTGGAGGAAAAATCGGGTTTTTCTTTTTTTGTTTCATTTTGAAAAGAGTTTAAATCTGGTTATGCTCTTGGAAAATTTCTAAATGCTTTGAAATCTTGCTTTTTCAAATTGAAGACTTGCTTGGAAACATTTGTGAAAACCCATGTTCAAATCTTTGTTCAAAACTTAAAACCTTAGTTTAGAAATGAATTTCTTCAAAAGAAAAATGGTATTATGGCTGTAAACAACTTCTTTTTAGAATTTATTTGCTCTACTAGACTGTTATTTGGTTAAATTTGAGAGAAAAATATATATATATTGAAAAGTTCATATATATACATATATAAATTTTATTTATATATTTTGTATTTGTGAAATTTCGTTGGGAAACAAAAAAACCCTGTTGTAAAAGATAAGAAAACCGGATTTTTGAGAAAAAACCCGTATGGTTTTGAGTTCTGGGAATTTCACTTTTTTTTAAAGAAATTTTTGATTAAATGATTTTTTTCTTTTGGGGTTGCTGGGGGCTCACCCCCGCCGCGCCCCATGGGAGGCGTGGTAGAGGGAGCCACGCCCAGCGCCCCTGCCCACAGCCGCCCACGGTGGAGGGAACGACTATGTTAAACACAACCGCCGCCCACTGTGGTGGGTTCGACTGTGGTTAACACAGTCGCGCTACAACTGTGGGTTCGACTGTGGTTAACATAGTCGCGCCACAACTGTGGGTTCGGCTGTGGTTAACACAGCCGACCTCCCAGGTTCGGCGCGCGCCCCTATACCCGTGTGTGACCTTTTTAAATTTCATTTTTTTTTTAAATTTAAATATATTTTAATATTTTAATATTATATTATATAATATTAAAATATTATTATATATAAGTTTTAAATATATTTTAATATTTAATATTATATTATATAATATTAGAATACTATTATATATAGGTTTTGAATAATTAAATATATATAAAATGATAGTTTGTTATGATCACATATTTAAATGATTTAGAAATATTTATATATATATATATATATATATATATATATATATATATATATATATATATATATATATATATATATATATATATATATATAGTTTTTCTAATGATTATTCTATAAGCATTGAAAGAAATTGATTTTATAATCAAATGATTTTTTTTAACAAGTTGATTTCGATCATTTTGGGTAATGAAGGAAAATGGATAATATGCACGTGGTTTAATAGATGAATATTTAAATATGAGAATAGTTATTTGCTTTAAATAAAATGAAATTTTCTTAGGAAAGCAATTGTTAATTATTTATAGTTCTTATTGGTTGCAACGAACGTACGATACGATTAGTTATTTTCATGAAATGAGTAATCGATGAATTTAAAATATTGTGTTCATAATCAAGTTATTGATTTTATTTTAAAATAATATATTTGAAAGGACAAATATTGGATTTAAATGAAAGGTGTGTAATAGCGAGATTAATTGATTTGGAAGTAATTTTACTTATTTTGGAAGTTTGCAAACGATGTATTATTGCTTTGCTTGGATTTAGTAAATCCTAGTTTAATTGATTACATGCAATATCTCATTGCGTTGTTTGGATTTAGGAAATCCTAAAGTAGGTTCTGTGATTATCAGAAGTGTCTTTTCATGATGTGTTTTCTCTCATTGTCGTTGTTGGGTAGTTAAAGTGATTTGTTTATGTAAGTCTTCCAGATGGGGCTTTAATTTAATTGCGGGGGTTGTCGTAATATGTAGTCAACCGTTGTGTTGCCTTGGGTAGGGCGTATAGTTGTATCATGTTGTTTTACCCGGTTTTCACGAACGGGGATGTTTTGTGCCTCCCTTGATTTAAGAGTGGTTTATGTGTTTTGTTGCCTCTAGTGTTTGGAGAGGGTTTTGACCTTTGTTGCCTCCAATGTTTGGAGAGGGTTTTGACCTTTGTTGCCTCCAGTGTTTGGAGAGAGTTTTGACTTTTGTTGTCTCTAGTGTTTGGAGTGAGTTTTCATTATGTGTTCCTCCTAGAGTTGGAGTGGTTTTATCTTGTTGGTATGCACTTGGGATTCTCTTGGTGATTGGTTTTATTTGGTATGTTGTCAAGTAGAAGAGTGGCTTCTGTTAGGGGCTAGAGCCTAAAGAGGTAAACTGGGAAACCTTCAGAAGTGGTTTAATCAAGTGATAACTAAATTAATGTACTTAGAAGTAGGGTAGTTTTTCACACTAATTAAGATAATTGAGCCTCGCTCATGGACGCAAGGGCTTGTATAGACTTGGGATGAGATGGGAAGGCCTGGAATGGCAAGGTCATCTATCTTGTCCTTACGAGAGGTATTTGATTCTACATGAGTGAGCATGGGTGCCGGGATTTGGTAGAGGCCACCAGGACAACTCATAGTGGGGGCTGGAGCCTAGGAAGATTCCCAGAGGATATCCCATGATGAACTATGTGATGAGACTCTTTCTACGACAACAGTTGGTATTTGGTTTTATGAGTTTGGTCTTCTTATCATACTCGATCTATTTTTTTCTGGAAGCAATGTGACCTATATCAGTGATGTTGGAGTTGTACTTGTGTTATCCTTATTGTTGTATGGTTCAAGTGATTGGTTGTGCCAGTATGAGTTAGCCTATGTCTAGAGGTTGATGGTCTTGTATAGGATTCCTTGTTACTATCTCCTAGCACGGGGGGTGAGCCTTTGAGTATCACATGGTTGGGTGGAACGTGCACCTTAATCCGTTGGGTCGGCTTTTTTTGTTCATGTGGATGAGATTTACAGTTGGAGAGCTCGTGGGATCATGTTCTTCCGTGCTTTAATTCTTTCAGTCATTATTGTAATTTATTACCCCTCTTTGTATTGAGGTGGAAGATGTAATTTGTAACCTTGTATATTGAAATTACCTCATTCGGGGAATGAGTTTTGTAATCATATTGTAAGTTCATTATTGGGATTATGTGGAATTTCTTATGTCTCTGATTTAATTTTATCATGGATGGAACGTATGAGCATTTGGTTTGTTGAGTATTTTAAATGTTATGTTTTAATTCATGTTTCTTGTTTGGGTTTAAGTAAACTCAGTCTCGTAACCTTAGGGGTTGTTGGCAATGTGTAGTGAACTTTCATGCTTTTTGTACTTAATCAAAAAAAAAAATTATTGCGTTTGTGTTGTTAATTGCAACTTCCCCTAGGGTTGCATGGCGGGGCATTACAAGGACTGTCATACCACTATATAAGGGTTGCAAGATTTACTTTGTAGGATGTTGTACATTTCTTCTACTAGTTGTACCATCTTGGGAAGGTGTTGTACCACCTTGAAGATGTTGTACACCTATAAGGAAAAGGCAAGTAAATTTTTTGATTGGAGATTTGACTATTCAATAGTCCAGGTCAACAATTTAGCTTGTGAACATTGAGAATTGATTAATGTTACTATTGTTGTAGGTGATTTTTTAATTTACCATTTTCTATCAACAGTATAAGAAACATTAAAAAATTCCATGTTGACTATGTTATGTCATACTTTTGTGTATTTAAGGTTGATACCAATATTTTAATTTGTGGAGTCAATGCTAAGATAATAGTTAATCAAATTCCTTCAAGAAAATTACAAAAAAAACTCAGACCACCTAAATGCCAATTGTTTGACGAAATGCCTACATGTTAAAAATTGTGAAAATTTTGAGTTTGGTAAGGAATGTCCTGGTAGGGGTTCTTACAGGAAATGGATGGAGCATCTACCAAAGAAGGAATATGAATAGATAGAATTCATTTTGGATTTGAGGGTGATTAAATAGAGTAGAGGTACGGAGTAAAAGTAATATATCTTCATGTGTTTAAGAATAGGCCTATTGAAGATGACACATGGTTGAACCTAACTAAGATTAGTTGGTTGGGTTTCAACTTGTAGTTGTGAGCCTATCAAATTACTAAAACTGAAAATGAGTGTAGCAATAAAACCTAATTCAATAATCAATGACTACATTAATTAGAGCATGTGCACACAAAACAAAGTAAATCAAAATGAACTAGTATTACCTCCACAAACATACCTAACCTTATTCCATTGTATTTGATAATTCTGCAATGATGGTATGTGGATTTATCTTGACTTAGCATAACCTTGATTCACAAAATGGATGTAAATATGGTTTGATTTCTCAAAATTCATGAAGGATTTGAATGGTTAAATGATGGTGTACTTATAACTTTCACTTGATAGTTGATCAATGGTGTAGGATGCTTTGAAAGATCCATGGATGAGATTGATTGAGATATCATGATGAATGTGCAAGTGACATGTGTCAAGTTAAGAGACTAGGGTGACGAGTTAACTGGTTGCATGGATGAGTGAAGTGGGAGAGTGAGCATGAACTGATGTTTCTTTTCAATCAATTTACTAAATTAGGAGATAAAAGAATATAAATAGAACTAAATAAATAAATTTATTTAATCCCAAGTGGATGAGGTGAATATATATTTAGGAAATAAGTAAAGATAAAAAAATAAAATAAAATTAATTAATTTGATATATTTTTAGAAGAAATAAAGATAAAAAAATTAAATTAAATAAATTAGATATTTTATTTAATTTTAGAGGAAATATAAGCTAATTAAATAAATATTTAATTATGTCAGATGATAAAAATACATGAATTAATTAAATAATTAAAAAATATTTAATTAAAGTGTTTGGAATAAAATGATAAATTAGTTAAATAATTTCTAAATTAGTTAAATAATCTAGAAATTATTTAATTAATGTGGAAAAGGGAAAATGATGAATTAATCAAATACTTAAAATTATTTAATTAATATTGATGATGAAAAGTGAAGATATAATTTAATTATTTAATTAAAGTGGTTGGAAGAAAATGATAAATTAGTCAACTAATTTAAAAATTGTTTATTTAATGTGGAAAAGGGAAAATGATGAATTAATCAAATACTTAAAATTATTTAATTAATATTGATGATGAAAAGTGAAGATTTAATTTAATAATTAAAAATTACTTAATCAATGAGGATAATGTGTTAACTTAATTAAATAATTAATAGTGATGGATAAATTGACAAGAAATGATGATCAGAAGTAATGATTAAAATGAAATGTGTTAGTCATTTTTTGGTGTTTATATTTTGCCCCTCTTTGAGACAAATTGTCTATTGCATTATTTCAAAGACATGCTGCTAGTGTGAATTTTAAGTGATGATGTGCCCTAGTGAACCCAGGGATGGAGTTTAGTTTCCTCCTTGAGAGATTGGATGGAAAAATAATTTTTGATTCGAGCTCATGATAGGAAAACATGGTAGGTTTAGTGGAATAAAGGTCAAAAATTGGGATTAGATAGCAAAAAATCAAGATTTGAGGGATAGGGGGATGAAATAAAATGGATTGGGGAGGGGGGTAGGGCTGAGGAATTAGGGTTTGGGTGGCTATATATAAGCATAGGGGGGTCATTTTCACCTCATTTTCACTCTCCAAGATATTGAACTTTAGAGCCTCCAGAGCTCGAGCAACCATCATCCAGAGTGTGTTCGTTAATTCCAACAACCAGTCGAGTTGTTTATGATAGTATGCATCTAATCCTTAGGTCCCTAGGTCTAGGTTTAGGTGTAATATATGTTAGGTGAAGTAGGTCTAATCAAATGCGTCAAAGTAGGAAATTATGCAATTGAGACTCAAAATGGGGCTTTTGAAGCCAAAAATGGTGCTTTTGATTTGATTTAGTGCAATTGATAAGTGAATTGGCACTTTTGAAATTTTGGGTTGCATATGATTTTCAAATCATAATTGATTTAGCACATTTACTAACTAGTTTAACATGTTTAATTTAATAGCTCACATGTGATGTGTAGATTGGTGCATTTGAAAAATGGGCTGCATATGATAAATATTGTGGCACAATTGAAAAATTGGACCACAATTGATTTTACGAGTTTGGTGTATTTGATGTTAAGGATAGGTTTCTTAGGATTATTTGTTTTGCACTCTAATTGATGCTATACGAACTATTTTGTATAGGTTGTACTAGAGCCTATTACGTCTAGGGAGTGCCATCCCATGGAATTACACATGAGGACAAAGTTGGATGAGTTGGAGTGGGCCTTCCTAGCAACAATCGTGTTATGGCATATTACCTATATGCTTAAGATTTGAACATGTAGACCATGATGTTAGCCCTAGTTGAGATATGGCATGGTGAGTGATGTACATTTGTATTATTGATTGGAGATATCACAACTAATATGAAGGATTTCTAGAGAATTTTGAGGACCCCCATTTATGGTGAGTGAGTTGTATATGATACTAATTTTGGAGCGAGTGCTTTGGAGAGGATGTTCTTGACAAATGACCTAAGCATTGAGGACAAAGAGATATATTTGAGGAAGGTGACGAGGAGGTTTGATGCTCTTCCATTAGTTTTGGTTGAGGTGGTTGGAAGGGTATTAGTTCCTAATTGAAGATACCAAGGGTTTCCCATTGGTTGGTGGAGGGTGTTGGAGTAGATGCTCAATGACTGTGTGGTATATGCTTGGGGACAATGTGTTTTGATACACTTGTACCATGAAATACATAAGGTGGTGTATAGATATAGAGCTAGGTTGTCATGTGGGGTCACTTTGCTTTATATTTGGGCATGTGAGCATATTGCAATGATGTGGCCAGTTGGATGAAGGGGTTGTGGGAGTGGTTTTCCTTATATTTTTATTTATGATATTATTTTTACACATCAGTGCCTTGGAAATATGGCATAGTAGAGACACATTTTTGATGAGCTTGATATTGTTGATTAGAGGTCATGACGACTATGAAAGTGATGGGTAGATAATGATACTCACCTGGTATACAACAAGAATACCATGTATTTGATTGGTTAGATCACACATATTATTGAGTGGTATTTTCTAGAGCAATTTCAATGACAGTTCAATGAGGTTCAATGTCTACCAGGTGGTGAGGCTATTTTTACTAATATCTAGAGTGAGATTGGAGATTAGGGACCAATGATATCCCTAAATAATATTATTGAATCTTTTGAGGCCTTTGTTCTAGTTCAATGGGCATGGGGAGTAGCCATTGTATATTTAGGGACTACTGTAGAGTACAACACATGGTGGGAAGCTCATAGGCCTATCATACTGACTCATCCAAGTGTTGGCAGGGTTGGTAGGAGGAGATGTGTTGCGAAGCCAAGAACGACTCATCGATAGAGGCAAAGGGGAATGAAAAATATAGGGTGAGATGGAGATAGAGGGTGGAGGAGGAGATGGGTGTGGTGCTCAAGTTGGTGAAAGAGGAGATGTGGGATAAGGATGAGGAGATGTGGATGGAGGTGGAGTCAATGCAGGAAATGGAGATGATGGATGGGGGGAGGAGGCCATTATGGATGGATAGGGTATGTAGGTAGAGGAGGTTGGAGGTTATGATGGAGGAGATGGGGACCTTTAGGTATGAATAGCTACTACTTTTTTCAAGGGTGATTAGGCTTGATAGGAGAGGGATGCATTATGGGTGGAGTGAGACTTGGCCCAAGTAGAGAGGGATAGCCTCTTTGTATTACTTTATTAGAGGGCTGCAAAAAGAGATGTAAAGACATATAGGTGACAACAATAAAAGGTAGTAGGAGGTATGCCTATGATACAAGTTATGGGAGAGGATTTCTAGATTACTTGGGAGGCTACCTATTATAGGACCCTCTACATGAGAGAGGCACCTATAGATAGTTAAGCTCCTATTTTATCAACTCAAAGTTGGTCAAGGGCTTCTTGATCAATGAGATCACAAGGGAGATCGATCATGGGGGCACCATCAAGACCACCACCAGTACCTACAACATGGGCACTAGTGGCACAAGATCCAATAGGTCAGGACTCATCAACACAACTAGCAATGAGTATTCCTCATTTTGCACTATCGCCTGGTCACTTAGAGGGTGGGAGCTCTACCTTGAGAGATCATTTTGTATACTTGTACTATTTGATGTAGACATTTATGATTTTGACTATGGGCTATTATATTTATGCATATTTATGGCTCACACAACCTATTGTACACTTATTTATGGATGTATCATGACATGATTTTGATATATATATGAGATGAGACTTTTTATGGTGATCTATGATGTGTGTGATGATGTATGTATGTAATGATGATTTTATTTGATGATTCTATATGTGATGTATATAATAGATGTGGGTAAGTGCACAAATATGGGTGACCAAAAAGGGGTCTTAAGTGGCCACTTTTTTTTGAAATCAAGAAAGGTTGACCTTGGATGAAAAATTCAAAATAGTTACACTCAAAATATGGAGATACAACAAAAACAAGAGTCGTAGTGCTCCAAATCTACTTTTTAAACTACTATTTAAAAAAATGGTAGAGATTAAGGGATTCAAAAAGGGGGGCCACACAAATTGGTCCTTTAAAAAAAAAAAAAACATAAAATAGCATCTGGTGTGACCCCCCTAAAATGTTAATTTTTTTTCAGTATTTCAAAAATCGCTTTAGTGAGAAATTAGCTAACACCATGTAGTTTATCCCTAATTTTTTTTTACTAATTTTTTAATGAATGTATATTTTTTACTAATTTTCAAAGTGGATACATCCTATTTTATTTTTTTTAAGTGTGCTACCCCCTAATTTTTTTGAAAAGTGATCAAAAATATTGTTTTTAATGTGTAGAATGGAGTCTAGTTTCTAAAAATGTAATTTATTTGAAATTTTGATGAACGGTTAAAAAATAAAGTCAAAAATACCAAACATTGGTTTTTGAAAAAAAATGAATAAACTAACAAAAAAATTAAAGATGAAAACCTTAAGATACTCAAAACATGAAAAAAATTACATGGTTAGATAGATAAGAAAGAGATTAACATTATCATGGTGTTTTCTGACGACATTGAAATATGTGCAAACCTGATGGGGAGCACACATGAGATTATGTCAATTTTTTTACAATTTATAAAAACACATCTTTGGACATTGAAAAGCCACTCCAAGCCTTTGGGTTGAAAGCCCAAGGCAACTATTAGTCAAAGGCTTGGAAATTTCCAAAGCAAACAAAAACGTGAGTGTGTTATAACGCGCTCATGTTATGTCAAATAACAACATAACATGAGCATGTTCTAACATACTCATATTATGTTTCGCTTAATATATTTATCTCCCTCGGGTTATGTGATTCAACATAACACGAGCACATTATAATGTGATCACATTATGCTTCTCTTAGTATATGTGTCTCCCTCACATTATCTCTCTCTCTCTCACTCTCTATTGATCCTTCCCTCTCTCCATCCCTCTGTTCTCTCTCTTTGCCACTCTATGTTGACCCTTCCTTTTCTCCATCCTTTGTTCTCTCTCTCCCAAATTTTATTGATCCTTCCCTCTCTCCATCCCTTTATTCTATCTCTCCCCTCTTTAGGTCTCTCCCTCTCTATGTCCCCCTCCCTTCTTACTCCTCTCTCTTTGTTCTTCTCTCCCTACCCCTTCTCTCTCTCTCTCTCTCCCCTCTCTAGGTCATTACCTCTTGCTTTTTCAATAGAGGGTATAGATTTTAGGATTGAGAGTATAAGGTTTAGGGTTGAGGGGGTGTAGGCTTAGGGTTTAGTGTATAGGACTTAGGGCCTGAGGTTGAGGGAAAGTGTTTAAGCTTTAGGGTATAGGATTGAGTGTTTAGGGTATAGGGTTTAAGGTACTGGGTATAGGGTTGAGGGTATAGGGTTTATGGTGGAGGGTATAAGGGATATGGATGAGAGTGTAGGTTATAGGGTTGAGGGTATGGGTTCATGGTATTGGGTATAAGGTACATGGTATAGAGTTTAGGGTTTAGGGTATAGGGTTGAGGGTATTAAGTAAAATATCAAGGGTATAGGTTATAAGGCATAGAGTCGAGAGTATAGGGTTTAAGGTTTAGGGTTGAGGATATGGAGTTTATGGTTGAGGGTTTAGTATATAGAATTTAGGGCCTAGGGTTGAGGGATGGTGTTTAGGGTTGAGGTTATAGGTTTGAATGTCTAGGGTATATAGTTTAGGGTTGAGATTATTGGGTATAGGGTTGTGGCTTTAGGGTTTACAATGGATGGTATAAGGTTGAGGGTGTATATAGGGACATATGTTCATTATGTTATAGAGGAATTTATCTTATATGCAGTAATAAAGGGATTATCTGTCATTTATCTTTGGTGGATATATATCAACAAATAGGACTAATATTGAATACAATTGAGGCTAATATTTTGTGCAGTTTTCACAAGAGTCCAACATAGTTATCAAGGTTATTCATTCAAAGCCAACCTAATTAGTTTGCAACTTTATTTGTTCTCCCTTCTTATGACGAATGCTGAGATAAAAATATTTGAGGTAACTAGAGCATTTTTGGTGCTGTTCATTCTACAAAATTTATTATATTTAAACAAATTTAAGAGGCTTATGATCTATGTGAATAACAATGTCTTCCCCATGGTATAGTAATTCCATGCTATTTGTAGGCTTGAATAATGTGTATATCTCCTTGTCATAAATTGGGGTGTCTATACATAGCATTAGATAAAATATCACTACATGTTAGACAATTAGATGACCATATTGAGGACCAAAACTACTCCAAGTGCATATTTGGAGGCATCAACCTCAATTTCAAAGGACTAGTGTACCAATTTGAATAATCCATTTGGTTTGAAGGTATTATTTCACACATCTAATGAATCAATGATAACTTGGTGGTACCCAATATGTAGTGAAATATTATCCCCCTTAAGTTGATCGAAGAGGCCATCAATGCAAGGAGTTGGATACTTCTATTCACCTAAATTATCTTTGATACTTATATTCACCAAACTTATCTACCTACCTAAATATTTTATCCTTAGCTCACTCATCCCATGGACTATCATTGTGGGTGTAGTGTTGTCTATAGGTTCAATCTATTAAAAAATTAGTAGATATTGAACTATTTTTACTTTTACTTTTAATAATGAATTGTAGATCCTTCCCATTAACCCATATTTATGAGTGGACTAGGAGTTCCTTTTCCTCTTCAAGAAGCACTTCCAAGATGAGGGTATAAGGTATAGGGTTGAGGTTGTAGTGTTTATGGTTGAGGGTATAGGGTATAGGGTCAAGGGTATAGGCTTTAGGGCCTATGGTTGAGGGATAGTGTTTAAGGTTGAGGGTATAGGGTTGAGTGTATAGGTTATAAGGTGTAGGATTGAGGATATTAGGTATAGAGTTAAGGGTATTAGGTATAGGGTTGAGGGTATAAGGTATAAGGTTTAGGGTTGAGGGTATAGGATTTAGGATTTAGGGTTGACAATATTGGCTATAAGTTATAGGGTATAGGGTTTATAGTTGAGTGTATAAGGTATAAGGTAAAGGGTTTATAGTTGAGTGTATAAGATATAAGGTATAGGGTTGAGTGTGTAGGGTTTATGGTTTAAGGTATAGGGTTGAGGGTTGAGGGTATAGGGCTTAGGGTTGAGGATATTTGGTATAAGGTTGAGGGTATTGGGTTTATGGTTGAGGGTATAAGGTATAGGGTTTAGGATTTAGGGTTGATGGTATTAGGTATAAGGTATAGGGTATAGGGTTTACAGTTGAGGGTATAAGGTATAAGGTTGAGGGTTGAGGGTATAGGGTATAGGGTATAGGGTTGATGATATTGGGTATAGGGTCGAGGGTATTGGGTTTATGGTTGAGGGTATTTGGTATGAGGTTTATGGATGAGGGTATAGGGTATAGGTTTGAGGGTATTGGATTTAGGCTTAGGGTTGACAATATATAGCTTAGGCTTTAGGGTTGATGTTATTGGGTACAAGGTGTAAGGTATAGGGTATAGGGTTAAGGGTATAAGGTATAGGTTTGAAGGTTGAGGGTGTAGTGTTTAAGGTTTAAGGTATAGGGTTGAGGGTATAGGATTAAGGGTATTGGGTGTAGGATATAGGGTTGAAGGTCTAAGGTATAGGGTCATGGGTATAGACTTTAGGATTGAGGTATGGAGTTTAGGGTTGAGGGTTACATGCATTAGATTTAGGGCCTACAATTGAGGGATAATGTTTAGGTTTGAGGGTATAGGGTTAAGTATATGGTGTAGGACTTAGAGTTGAGGATATTGGGTATATGGTTGAGGGTATTGGGTTTAAGATTGAGGGTATACAATATCTATTTAGGGTTTAGGGTATAAGGTATAGGGTTTAGGGTTGAGGGTATAGGGTGATGTACCCAAAATAAAATTTGTGCTTGAATAAGGCATTTTGATTAAAATGGTCTAAATCTTGTAAAATTGTCATCAAAAACTAGTTTTAGGTCAAACAAAGAATGGTATTTTTGTGGGTTTATTGTCCAGAAGATATTGGAAAATTTTGAAAGTTAGGGTTTCAGGCCCCTATTTTAGGAAAAACCCTAAAAATAGAATCTTTCCATAAATGGTTGAAAATAATTTTGGTTGGCTTATTTCACTTCACGATCACATTGGTCAAGTCAGAATCAAGAAAAAGTCAATTTTTCTCTCGTGGGTCTACTTAATTTTTCAAGAGAAAAGTTAGGACCTTTGAGGTCAACAATGGAAAATGGCCATATAACAGGTGTCGAAATATAAGCCTCAAACATTTCAGTGAAGATTCTATGGTGAAAGATGATCGAAACGATGCTTCGCGACGGAGGGGATTTTCAAAGAGGTGAAAATCATCAGAAATTTTCTAACTTTGGAGCTTAAAAGCACCCTTGCTAGCCAGGGGCGCCCAAGGTTTCAAAGGCACAAATCAACTTTTGGGGTTTGTCACTTCCAAGAAGTCTTCTCTAGAATTCTTCTAGCTTCGTGATGAACCGGCTAGCCAGTCTAGGAGATCTATCTAATGCCCGAATTTGAAGATCAAATGAAGAACAAAGAAAGATGAAGGGATATGAAGTTAGTCAAAATTTGATTAACACTAATGGGGAAAAGCGCCCTTGCTAGCAGGGGCGCCCAAACTTTTGAGGCACCAAATATAGCTTTTTGAGCAAATGACATCTAATATTTTTGTCTCAGACTTGATCAGGCTTCACAACGAGTCTATCAGCGAATTAACCAGAGTTGCCAAACTGTCAAAATTAGGAGTCAAATAGAAGGATTTAGTCATAGTCAAATTGTGAGTATGGAACACAAAAGCACCCCTGTTGGCCAGGGGTGCCTAGGGTTTTGAGCCCTCAAATGTAGTTTCTAGGGTTTTCTAAAATATTAATCCTCTTCAGAATTATTCAAGCTTTCCATTGCATGTCTCAACCTAATCGAAAGAATTATTAGTAGCCAACAGTTGCAGATTGAACAAAGAATGGAGCACAAAGGACAAAATTAGAAAGTTGCAAAAATGGTTAAGTCTAGAAATAAAGGACCCCCTGCTAGCCAGGGGCACCCAATAGCTTGACATGCCAGATGAAGTTTTTAAGGTTTATTCCCTCTAGAAAATCATGTTCAGTTTTGATTCAGCTCTGTAGTGAACTTGTCGACCAGCTCAGAAGATTTGTCAAGTGTTGAGAAATGCAGATTGAAGGGAGGTAAAAATTAATTTTAAGATGATGAAAATCCTAGAAAATTGATTAAGTCTAATGAGCAAAATCACCCCTGCTAGCCAAGGGCGCCCAGAGTTTTGATGACCTAGAAGTCAAAATTAGGGTTTGCAACCTCAAGAAGTTCCTTGTCAGTTTTGATCTTTCTCTTCAATGAGATGGTCAACCAGTCTACTGGATTAGTTAGTCATTTAGAACCAGTGATCAAACAGAGGCTTCAGTGACATTTGCAAAGGCTAAAAAATGAAAAAAATTCAAAAAAGTTTCTAAGTTTGGGAAAGTTGGCACCTAAAGTCAAACTTTGACTTGAAGATATTTTTGAAGTGAAGTGCATGCTTTGGCCACCCTAAAATTTAGGGATTTCTCAACAAAACTCAAACTAATGATAAGACTTCAATTCCACCTCCAAATTGAATTGCAAATTGCTCCATTCTTCTTGCATGCTATGCTCTTCCTCTTTTGCATGATTTTTGGCGCATGTTTATGGATTAGTCTACATTTTGTTGACTGAATTGAGGTCCAATGAGATCATTTCATTCCTAAACTTAGGAATTACTTGCATGTGATGCCTCAATTCATGAAAAATTCTTTAAATAAGCATTTGGGCATCCATTTTCTTCATCACAGGTTGAAGGCGAGCTCATATTTTCTCATGCAAATAGGATTTGAAGGCGCTACAAGAGGAATTTTCTAGATTCATTCGAAGATTCATGATTGGGTTGCACAAAAGAACACATTTTCAACAACTTTTTCTTCAAAGCTTGTACCCTAAATTTTAGGTTTTTCTCTTTCTTCTATCTTATTCTAAAGTTGATCAACTGGGTTTACTCTACAATTTTCCAAAAAAATTAGCTACTTTAGGCTAAAAATTGGAGTCTTTGCATGGTGGCCAAAAAGACATATTTTTCAAAATTTGGTCACCTGGGTTCGTTCAGCACATCGTTGGCAACAAAACCCATGTTCCAATTTTTTTTAGGAAAATTGCCCCGGTACTTCCCTCTTTTTGAAGTTCCACTTTTTTCTGAAGATTCCTTTGCATGGTGGTGAAAAAGTCATATTTTTTGAAAATGGATGATCTGGGTTTGATCAACACAACATTCTCTACAAAACCCACTTTTCAAAAAATTTCCTAAAATTTGCCCCTCGACAGGCTATTTTTAGCTTTTTCTGAAGTTCATCCAAACATATTTGAGTTTAAAGTCAAAAGTATAGTTTTTTAGAATTCAATTCAATCCAACTAAATGCAAGACCAAATTGGTCTTGATTCATGACTTCTTGAAAAAAATTAACATTGACTTGTGTTGTGTTCATCTAATGATTAAATTGAGCACTTTGGAAGGTGTAGACAGTACTACAATCAAGCATCTTGATTGCTCTGGGTTGTTCGAGGCAGCTTCTATTCCCATCACAATATCCAATATCGATTTTTTCATTGCATGCATCAAGCATTACAATCCTTCTACATGAAAAATTCAATCAGTAGATGGGCGAGTTGTTTGCAGCCTCAAGCCGAGAGATGTTGAAAACTGTTTCGCCATTCCACCTCGTACAAATAATTGCATCATAATCATGGATGAATGTGACAAGATATGGCAATCAGATAACGATAGATCCTAGAAGGCCGCTCAAAGGTGGTTGAAAGAGCAACAAACCAATTTTCCAAAGAGGTTTGGGCATGGAGATTTCAAAGATGAGATTGTTGTCCTAATTACCTTGCTCAACCAAATCACAGGTCAAGAAGAAGTTGATAGGTTTCAGCCATAGATGTTCTATGTCATCTCTCAAGTTGTCAATAATAAAGAACAATTTGATTGGGCACTATTGATCAGTGAAGTTCTTCATCAGTAGATCATGGGATTTCTCAAGCTCCATGAGTTTCATATGGTTTCACACCTCATTTACTTGATTTCTTTCCAAGGCAATTTTTGAGTTTTGAACAACGTTGGGACTCTTGGTGTTCAACGTGTACATGAATAATTTCCATATTTGGAGTTCTTGCAAGCTTAACGATATTTCAAGCAAGTGAACAATCATTTTCTGATGAAGATAGTGATAGATCTTGACAATGAGATGCACATAAGGATTTCAGCCAATGCCAAATCAAAAATAGTGAATTGGTTTGATTGGTTTATCCAATTTCCCACATTCACCTACATTAGAGTGTATGGTTTCTTAGGAAAACCTTTGATGCTACCAAGATACCCATCTAACAAAGTCTTGTTCATGGAGTTCTTGAGACAAGTTCATGAAGTTCATTCTTTTCTTCACAATCGACATAAGACAACATTCACTTTTCCATGTGTATTGGGCATATACAAATACAAATCAACAACCAATTGTAAGTTGACGAACCATGAATTGTCAAAGATTCATCTCAAGTACCTAAAAAAAAAAGCACTCGTATGATCCTTTAGGCCTCTTTGCAACTCGTTTGGAGTGGAATCATTCACACAAGCCAACACTTGAAGACTTTTGGGTTAGTTGTGAGGATGAATTCGAAGTACGCAAGCACCATTATTGCAAACTCACTCTTCATCAACTTGTTGATTTCTTATCAAAAGATGTTGAAGGTTTGTTGGATGACGATGGAGAAGTATTACTTACTACATTCATCAAGGATAATATTGCTCTACAACCCCTTCAATAACCAGATTGGTATGTCGAAGAGAGCACTTCAGTTAAGGATTTATCAAGCCGAGTTGTCAAGACCAACATACTTTTCTTGGACAGTAAGAGGAGGTAGAGGATAGTCCCAGTTTCAGAGCTACCAATTGTACATTCTTCACTACCGTCCTCTTCTAAGGAAAAACCTAGAGTCAAGGACATAATGTATCCTCCCAAAGGTGTCAAGGTTAGCAGAAAGATGAAGAGTTTGAAAGGAAACATGAGTCAACAAGAACAACTACCAAAGGTTCCAGAAATTCTAGTGGAGCTATTGACACAGGCTGAGGCCAGGTCTTCATCTTTTGGTTTGCCATTATCTCCTTAGCCTCCTCCCATTTAGATATATTCAGAACTAGAATCTCCAATTCATGAAGTCTTAGTGCCAATTGATTTATCGGGAGTTGACACAGCTGCAATTGTTTCTCCCAGAGAAGTTAGCATAGACCATTTGTCTTGGATTGAGAAAACTTTGGGTAGAAAGAGGCAAAAACCTTCCTATCAGTCGGATCTTTCTAAGTTTGGAAATGTCTATCAAGATACGTTAGATAAGAAGATCAAGAAAAAGGCACACATAGAGAAGAATCCTGATGAAGAGATTGTCATTGAGGTTGCTACACCATTAGAGGGTAAGAGAATAGATGAGGTTGAGGCTGGTGATTTCACCTTTGTCAAAGCTAACCTTGGTAGAAGTACTTGGAACATGGACATGAGCCATTTTAAGGTGGTTGTAGGTAATATTTAGGAGTGGGTGATAAAGGATGGAGAAGATAAAGTAGCCCTCAAGGTTGAAAAATAAGCAGCTACGATGATATATCTCAGATCTTCTTCATGGGACTTCAAACACTATGACTATTCTTCCACAACTTCTAGAATCACCTGCAGATCAACAAAAGTTGGGTTAGTTATTCAATCATGGAAAGCTTTTGGAAGACTGGATCGAATATTTTTTTACCAAGGGTAGATACCTTCTTGTAGATATGTACCAAATAAGGCACAATGTCCGCAATCTTCGTCAAGGAATTCAACAGCTTGAGTTGAGTATTGTAGAGAACAAACCAAGAGATGAGATTATCATTTCTCATTTGGTGATCGCACATGATACCATTTTAGTAGATGAAGTCAAAAGAATTTTTTTTGCTTGGAGAGAACAACACCTCTACAAATTAGAAACTTATGAAAGAGTTTCTACAAGGATGGCTAAAATCAAATAGAATATTTCCATTACTCTCAAGCTTGTAAGTGGATTCATCACACATATCTTGTGCCATAATCTTCTTGAGGATTGCACCTACATTGATCTTGATGTTGTGCAAGCAGAATTCCAAAGTTTGGTTTGTAATGGTTTTAATGGTGATCCTGTGGCGTCCAAGTTGAATCATTTTTCCATGATTTCAACAAGTTTTGACAAGGTAGCTGAGGAGGTTAAAGAATGTCTGATATTGATCGCAAATGGAGAGAAGGCATTGAGCCAACAGTTCATTATTTTGGACAGTATCATAGTGCCTGAAGAAGATCTAGTCAACGATTTCCTAGAGGATATGATTGCTCACGATTACTTGGAGTAGATAGCCTATTAAATCCTATGATTTTCCCAAGGATAGAGTCAAAGACAATAGTCAACTCAACATCACTCTTGAGTTCAAATTATTGATTTCATGCATGTTTATCTCTTCTTTGGGAATATATTTTGGTGAAGTTGGAACTTTTAGTTAGGTTTTTTTTAACTGATGTTGGTTATTAGTTGATTCTCATATCAATAAGACTTGCATGTTTTCAAGTCCAATTAGTTTAGTTTAGAATCAGTTAACTGAGGTAGTTTTTCTAGTTAACTATTAAGTTGCATACATTTAGACATAAGAATAAATCTTGCATGTTGGAAAGACTGAATGTTAACTCAAGGAGATTTTAGGGTTCCCTACTCCTTTGAGATTCTATAAATACAAGCACCTTTCTCATTGTATTTTAAATTTTGCTTGTGATAACAAATTGCTAAGCCATTTTTTCCTACAATATTGCTATTCAGTGTTGGTTCAAATTTTATAAGAACAAGATTGTATGTTTGTTTCATCATGCAAATCCTTGTTCAGTTTATTGTTTAATGTCAAGTTATAAAGTTGGTTTGATCGTTTATTGTGTGTTTGTTTTATCATGCAATTTGTTGTCCTAGATTTTCTCGTGTAATATTTGATTGAAGTTGAGATAATAAAGTCAAGAGAGCCACATGCCTTTAATATAAAATTCTTAGTCTTTCATGCCTGTTGTTTCAATAATCTATATTTTAGCCTACACCTTGGACAAAGCACCTTGCCTCCTTGGGAATCCTGATATTTGGCTTATAGTTTGAGTGTTTACTTGCATAGATTTTATTTTAACATAAATTTGAAAGAGTAATGAGCCTTCAGATGCATTATGAGAGATAGTTTATCTAAGTGATCCAACCATTCCCATTGCTCCTAAATCCTCTCGCTCAAATTTTACTTGAGTTAATAAGATAGTTATAGCTTTAGCTTAGTTGTAGTTAAAGATCTACAAAAACTAGAGAAAACCTTAGCTGCAATGACATGGAGAGTTTTATAACTTGTGCCTCTACCAGTTGAGAATAAAAATATTTTCCATTAGTTTAGTTGTTTCTTTTAAAAAGCATAATAAAAAAAGAGGGAACTTCCACTCCAAATTTGAAGAGTAGTATATCTATGCACAGTTGTCCATTTCCAATATGCACTCCAAAGGAGTGAATTGAAATGCCAACATAGGGTTTAGGCTTTAGGATTTAGGGGTGAGGGTATAGGTTTTAGGGTTAGGGGTATAAAGTATAGGGTTGAGGCTGTAGTGTTTAGGGTTTAAGGTATAGGGTTGAGGGTATAGGGTTTAGGGTTAAAGGTATTGGCTATAGGGTATAAGGTTGAGGGGCTAGGGTTTAGGGTTAAAGGTATTGGGTATAGGGTATAGGGTTGAGGGTCTAAGATATAGGGTCAAGGGTATAAGCTTTAGGGTTGAGGTATGGAGTTTAGGGTTCATGGTTTAGCATATAGGATTTAGGGCCTACGATTGAGGGATGGTGTTCAAGGTTGAGGGTATAGGGTTAAGTGTATAAGGTATAGGGCTTAGGGTTCAAGATATTGGGTATAGATTCAAAGGATTGAGTTTACGATTGAGGGTATAAGGGATCTATTTAGGGTTAAGGGTATAGAGTTTAGAATTTAGGGCTGAGGGTATAAGGTTTAGGCTTTAGGGTTGATAGTGTTGGGTATAAATTATAGGGTATAGGGTTGAGGGTATAGAGTTTAGGGTTTAAGATATAGGTTTAAGGGTTGAGGTTATAGGGCTTAGGGTTGAGGATATTAGGTATAGGGTCAAGGGTATTGGGTTTATGGTTGAGGGTATAATGTATCTATTTAGGGTTGAGGGTATAGGGTTTAAGGTATAAGGTTGAGGGTATAGGGTTTAGGATTTAGGGTTGAGGGTATAGGGTTTAGGTTTTATGGTTGAGGGTATAGGGTTTAGGATTTAGGGCTGGTATTGGGTATAAGGTATAGGGTATAGGGTTTAGGGAATGCTCATGATATGGAGTTGTGAAGACTTGTGGCAACCATCCAAATATAAATTAATCTAAAATTGAATATCATTTTATTTTTCAATTACAGACAAATAAAACAACAAATATATTGTGAAATATACTAATATGCCTCATACCTCTATGAAATACATTGAACTTTCTACTACTGTAGAAACATAATGCTCCACTATCATATGAATATCATAAGGAGTATCTATTTGCATCATTTGAAAATGAAATAAAATTATTCAATTACCAAAACTACCTAACATTGTTTTATAGTTTTTTATTTTAAAATTAAAAATTATTTGCATCACCTAAGTGAAAGATCGATGAGTACCTTGAATGCCAAGTTTTGACATTGAAGGCCCAACATTAACCTATTCAACATAAAAAGTGAGTTATAAGAACACTATTTATATAAGGTTCAACTATTCACATGTACTATTTAGAATTCTTTACTAGTTATATACCTTTGCACTTGACATCATCATGTAATAGGGATAAAGAGGACTGTTGGAAGTAGGGTGAACACTGTGACCCTAAAATATCATTATAATCATTTTGCTAATGTAGTTAATATTAAATTTCAAAATAATATTAATAAATTAAATTAAATGAACTTGTTTACATTTACTTGACTATCAAAGTGAAATGTATCACTCAACAAAGATTCTATCATGACCATTTGAACTACCGTAGATGTATCATGGGAACATACATCCTAACTATCCTTAGGATCATAAACATAAAGTGACCCACAAGATCAACATAAATGAGGTGGAACTAGACACCTCGAAGATTCACCTACTTAACCTCGTACTAGAGCCCTAGTATTTTGTATAAGGCTCTAAGTGAGCAAGCTAATTAACTTTAAGGTCTCCACCTCAATGCACTCCTTCACAATGGAAGGGATAGTCACATGCTCATACTCTGGTCTAGCTAGTGGTCTCATTTCCCAGTGTGGGTCAAGATGTGCCCCCATTCTATCCTATGTAGAGTTCTCACCTTTACCTTGGAACTCTCGCATGTCTAATTTGGGATTTCATTGAGGAAAAACTCACAATAGAGTTTCTTGAAAAAATATTGTTGAACCTCATTGTTATTACTTGGAGTATGTCAAAAACCATCCACCACCTATCCCAAAAATTATTCTTTATCCCTTAGTGATGACACCTAATGAGGGAAAAAATTGTCTTACTTTTGACTTACTATGTCTTCCCCTATGTCTATTCCCATTGTCTCCATTTGGCTTTCTTGTCACTAATTACCATAAAGAAGTAGAAAATATTTAATATGTTGAAAGAACAAAAGATAATTTGTATTTCTAAATTGTAATGAACTAATCTGCATTCAATCGTTAATTAGATGATTAAATTAAAGCCAAAGAATCTACAGTGATATCGTGACAAGGATGCATTGCCTAGTGATCTTTCTTTTGTGTTAACAATATGTTATTGTTGTTATTCTGATTTAATTACTTCCACATTATTTTATGAGTAATGTTTGTATTTGCTATTATAACTTAGTTGTGAATTATGAGATTGATGCTAAATAGAAATAATTAATAATCCATACCGTTCTTGCTTTATGTTTGCATTTTACTGTGATTGTAAGTTTCAAATTTATTATTTGTTACAAACTGTTGCTATTCTTGTCACAACACATTATTGTTCCTATAGAAAATTACCCATGTTCCTATTGCAGAATTAAAATAGAGATATTGAGTCAGATTTCCACTTAGGTAATTAATTGAAGTTAAAGGTGTATTTCATTCTTTCTCAACCTACTACCCTCAACCCTTAAGCATACAATTATTACACCTTTCACAATCTTACACCCCAGATTGAAATAGGAAAAAGCTATATTTGTGAACCAAATTTGTAGCAATAATCTTGAAATTAATCTTCTTAGATTTGTCCCAACTTTTTGGTTTCATTGTTGAGGAAAGGAGTTAAAGGCCTAAAATCCTAGTAAGTTGATTTAGGATCAATACGTCAAGGAGAAAGTTCACACAATTGTCAACCTTGCCTAGGAAATTACCTTTGATTTGCATTGTATTAATCCATATAGATGCATGATTTGTGTTAGAGATGAGAAAGGTATATTTGTCAAACACAATATAGGAATCAACTCAAAAAAACAAGAAAAAAAGAAGAAGCCATAATTTGTAAACAAACCATCACAAAACAAGCCAGTTGAACCTGACTTTGAGAAGTGTGTGATTGAATCAACTGTTGTTGAGCCTGATCTCAAGTCACCACCTAGTGCACAACAAAAATTATCTAATTTTTCAAAATATTATTTTAAGATCATCACTCTGGAGTTTGCTAAATAATTTGAAAATTCTTACAAGCTACGAAGTGGTAAGCCTCTAGAGGGTAAGCAATCTAAGCCATTTTTGCATTTTTATACACCTTCGGCATTTGAAATCATGGTGAATAATAATAATAATGTCAACAATAATGACTATTCCTTGGTTAACAATAATCTTGTTACCTTTGAATTTCCTATTGTCCATCATGAAAAAGTTGCTCCTGTGAAAAACATACCCCATTCTGCCTTATTGGTTTTCAAAGAACATTCTATATAGGATCTTGATATGTTTTTATTTGAGCTTGATGCCTTATGTCATAGTTATGACTACCAAAGTGATGCTTAAAAGCTTATATTGTTCCCAGCCACATTGAATGATGAGACGTTATGGTGGTTTATAGGCCTTGGGTCACACTCTATTTACACATGGGATGTTATGAAAGAAAAATTATTAACAAAATATCAAGATTATTGTAAGACAAAGGAGGTTTGTGATGAGATATTTTGTATGATGCAGTGAGAGGAATAAACTTAGGAAGATTACCTTGAACGGTTTTCATTCAGTCTCTAGAGAATGAGACAAATAAGACTAACTAATGATGTTATTAAGATGCTTTTTCTTAGAGGAATTCATGATGAATAAATTGATGTTTTGAATCTTATAAGTGGTGGGGAAATTTCTAAATTAGGACTTTATGATATTTGTGATATTTACAAGAATTATTCAAGGTCTAATCGATCTATAAGGGGATATATTGAAAGCATGTCTCCTTTGAAAATACAATAAGTATCACTAAGCATGAATTAGGTATGTTACTTGATGACTTGAAAACCGATCTCTTAAGTCATGTGGGTAAACAAATTGATACTTGTACTAATGCGACACAGTACAAACTATGTCTACTAGAACAAGGTCTCAGACATGCGAAAAGATATACAAATATGTTGATATACATGAAAAAAGCAACAATATGCTGGGATAGAAGCGACAATATGCTAACAAAGGTGAAAATATTTGCAAATGCGATAGACTATGATAGATAGAGACAATTTTTTGTGACAAGTTTAGTAATCAGTG
Source organism: Sequoia sempervirens (assembly GCA_007258455.2). NCBI lineage: Eukaryota > Viridiplantae > Streptophyta > Pinopsida > Cupressales > Cupressaceae > Sequoia > Sequoia sempervirens. The sequence continues at coordinate 140,645,908 of VDFB02281492.1, read as the reverse complement.
ATTTTTTTGGCAAGTTTGGCTGGTAAAAGTGGAATTTGTGTTTTGTTGGAAAGTGATACAAGAAACAAACATGAAATCATGACTAACCCCAAGGTAATTAGGTATTTCACAATCTTTCTTCCACAAATCTTGCTAGTGGGATCACTAGTATAGCACAATTGAAAACACGCTAGACAAGCACAACCTAGCTAGTAGTAAAAGGTGTGTCAATCTATAGTGGGCCCACCTATTGAAGCTATACCATCAAATGAATGGGTGACTAGGGTATGCCAAGGTCATGTACCACCTTGACGCCCCTCACCTTGATAAGACAAGGTCCTAGCAAGGAATAACGATCTCCTCAACAAGCAATAGTACATGGTGAGTAACTTCACACATGCTATTGTATGTTGTGCCACTATAGACTAACTATAAAAGGTATTAAAGGCTTCTAAATAACAATGGATCATAGTGGGGGATCGGTGAACATTGATCCTGTCTGTAATAGCTTGAGATTGGGAGGGTCTCTCCTGCTCTCATTACCAAAGAAAGTCTTCGCAGACCGAGGGTCTTATGGCTTAGCTTTGAATGACACTGGCCACACCTTGTGGTATAACTTTCATTCTACCCCCTTTATATACCCCATTTGAAAATGTGGTTGAGGTTGAACCATAGGGTGATGAAATCCCTAGGCATGCCTCCTATTAAAAAACAAAAATGAAGGAATAGTGTTGCTATTTCTAGTCACCCAAGATCGCACTAGGCACAAGGGGAGATCATACGTAGACAACTCCTTTGGTAAAAGAACAAAGTGCCAACTAGAGGTATTTATGATCTTCAAGATTGCACAAAGTGCAAGGAGAGAGAATACATACCCCTAACCTACCAAACACAACAAAAAAAGTTCATTTTAAAACACCACATCAAAATGTGAGGTTAATTTTAACATTAGAAAAGATAAATCAAATAACCCTGCACAACTTCGTTAGTAGTCTCAAATATTGGTCTTCTACAAATGAAACCCTACATCAAACTTGTTAGTAGTTTCAAAATAAGCCTTCTCCCAATGGTTTCCAAGTGCTACACAAACAAGTTAGCTCAAAATGATCAAGAAAATAGGCCCATGTTAGGGTTAGATGAAATTAGAAAGCTCAAAAACTAAAAAGGATTCTACAAAAAAAAAGTGAACAGTAATAGTCAAATGTGCCAATTTACCACAAACACGTCGATTCGTAAATAGAAGCAACACTGTAAATTTTTACAGATGCGGGGGGTTGAGACAAAAACACTGATAACCAAAAAATGTGTCGCTATAACTTGCAAAGAGAAAGGAAAGAATTAGATCAACAAACACATTAATCCACGAACGAAAGTGTCGTTGTAAACCTTTCAAACACATCGATGCATGATAAACATGCTAATTTGGGGACAAACATGTCGCTGCAATTTTTAAATGCATCATTGTGACCTATAGGTCATCAAATCTCAACAAAAAATGTTAGATTAGGGATGTAGGTCCCATTGAGTGTGCCAAAATGTGTAATGGGTTTAGTGGGAAATCGAATTAAAGCAAAATTAACACAATTAGGGTTAGAATTAACAAATACCAACATACAAAAGATAGATCAAAACCCACTAACAAATGAAATTGAATGCAAACAACTTGAAAATCACAATTAGGAATGAAATTAACAATCAAAACCAAAATTCAACTTGTGTAGACTTAGCATTTAATTTTGAATTATATTGGAGATGTGTTGGATTGCTCAAATATTAGCTCCCATGGCTATAAAAGCTTCAATTGACCTAGAAAATGCTCAAAATGACAAGATGAATAATAATTGAATGCTTAAATGCTCAAATGACATGAATGCTCACAATGATTCTAGGTGATTCAAAATGGAGGGAAAATGTATTATTTTATAGATTTTCAAAAATTAAATCAAGGGTGGAGAATTGATCTTGAGATGGATGACTCAGATTCAATCTTGGAAGATCAATGACTAGGATTAATTGGAACTCAAAATATCTCCTCAATTTCAAGAAATTGGTTAAGATATTTTGAATTCAATAGTGGAGATGAGACCATAAAAAATGGAGGGTTGAGGATGAATGAGAGACTTGAGCTAGGTTAGGATGTTTTTGAAAAAAAATATTCTAAAGGAATATGATTTTGAGAGGGAAATTAGATTAATAAAATAATTCAAAATTATTTAATTATGGAGGATTAAAATTCCTTTTTAAAAAAATATATTCCATGTGCAAGTGGGAAAGAAGAAAATTAGATAATTCAATAATTAAAAATTATTTAATTATGGGACATTAGAAAAAAAATAGATTTTTCCAATTAAATAATTAAAAAATTATTTAATTAGGGGTGATAGGAAGAAAATTACTGAAAAATTGATGAATTAATTAAATAGTTAAAAATTATTTAATTAATAAAGGAAATAAGGTGAAAAAGATGAAAAATGATGCTAAATGAGGAATTAGATTTGAAAGTGATGAAAATGATGAATTAGGGATGAAAAATGCAGGATTAGTGATGTGTGATATGTGTTAGGCATTTTTTCATGTCTACAAGGGGCTCTCTTGGGAAGCATATCTCCTTTGAAAGTAAAACAAGTATTAGTAAGCATGAATTAGGTACGTTACTTGATGACTTGAAAATTGATCTCTTAAGTCATGTGGGAAAATAAATTGATACATTATATAGACATAAAAAAATAGGAAGAACACTTGCTATTTTTTGTCCTATCTGTCGTAAAAAACATACTAGTGAATAACGTCCCTACAATAAAACAAATATTTCTTCCTATTATGGCATAAAATTGCACCCTTATACAGTTTCCGATAACATCACTCTTTACTTTAGCCTAATAAAAAGATAATGCAAAAACCCATCTTCTAAGCCTTCATTTTTGTCCTTACATTGTCGTTTTCTGTTAGCAGGGGAATTTTTGTCTTGGACACTTCTGCGTTGTGTAGATGTTCATGCGACATGTTTGCATGCCACACAAACGCCTTGATAAGATTCCTACCTTTGTGGCTATTGGGACATTACACTGTCACCTTCCCATGAAGTGTAACGCCATTACAGTTGTAGGCACACCTAGGAATGACTCTTTTGCATGCAATTTGACCATTTATTTCCCTCCTTTCCTCATTCTCATTCATTCTTTCTATTCCACTTTATTCTTGCAATTTCTCTCTATCATTCTCACTTCTTAGCAATTTCATTCTCTCCATTCTATTATGCATCTTTTCTTGCAAGTTTCAAGCTCTCTACACCACATCTCCATGTGACCATCTCATGTCTTTGAAGCACCACTCTTCCTCTCGACTTCATCAAGATTGTAGGAGGGAAATCTTTTACTTGCAAAAGCATTATCGTTCTTATTGTTAGCATACTTATTGTCTTACATATTGCATGTCTTGTCTTGTCATTTCCTTATCACTATTTTTATGTCATGGTCTATCTAACTATCTGCAGAGGTGGAAACACCAAAGTGAGGGTTTGAATAAGGTAAACCCCAAAAATCAACCCCAACACTTTTTCATTTTCATGTATATAAATTTTTCTGGTGAGGAGCTTGCAAAATCCTAGACCTATCGTAAGTCAACCCCTTTTCTTCTACTATCTTGCTATTTCATTTAGTAGTTAGTTTATTTTCCATTTCAAGATTCTTGTTCTTGTACTTCTTTATATTTTACGCATTTTTAGAATTTTGTTTAATTAATTAAAACCATCAAACTTTAACATTCAGGTTGTTAGCAGATCCTAAGCGTTTTTGGTAACAAAATGCTTCTAGTTGCTCGTATGAGACACCAACGTGCCACAGAGACACTAGCATGTCATGTTGTCATCCTTGGTCCACACTCTTGTCCTCTAGCCAAGAGCCTATTAGTCTATCCTCAAGACCTCTGAGGTTTTTTCACCTAAATTCTGAAGTTCTCTATCATAAACATTCATAAAAACCTGAAAACATAGTTTAGTCTCTCCTCAAACCGTCACCTTGTCGCTTGAGCTTATGTCCTTGAGGTAACATAGGGCCATCCACTCCTTGTAGACTCTTCCCTTTCCTAGAGACTCAGGAGTAGCGGATCCCCTCCTTTACATTTTTGGTGAGCCTAACGTGAAACTTTATTTTCTCTGTCTTTGTTTTGAAAAATTTTCTTCTCTCGTATTTTGATGCATAGTTGATAGTGTGTTGTGAAATTCTTTATGAGCTTCACAACCCATTCAACTACCTCCAAATATATAGTAAGGAGTTATGAAAACATGGATATGGGATCTAGAGGGTTTATTCCTCCCCGATCTGGCCCAAATTTCAAAGAGTTCCCTACACAAATCTCTACCAAATACACCCCGCTTGTCAATGAAGTTGCAACCTATGTTCTGACCCCTTCTATCTAACCCTCAAGCTCTACCTCTTCCTTGATGGATGGAGTTTCTTTCAAGGTCCCTGTAGAGAAAATTTTCTTCTTGGAATTGAGACTTGAAGAGGTCACAGGGTTCTTGGAAAAAGATGATGCTTTTTCCCAAGTGACTCATGTTGTTGAAGATCTAAACAATTTATTGACTAAAGATCCAAGAGGCTTAGATCTTCTTCGTAGCATAGAAAACATTGTAGAGATTCATGTCCCATCCTATACCTCTATCTTAGGTGCTACCCAAGATGTCAAATTAGAGATCTGTTGGATAACAACTGGATATCTCAATGCTCGAGGTGTTTGTGTGCATGGTTGACATAGGTCCCTCTACTAATACCAACACTATTCCTGAGGAAAGTCGTATGATTAAAGTGAATAAGGTTCCTGTGGGATTTAGTTTCTCCACATTTGGAGCTCAAAATTTTCATATTTATGGCATTAGTGTTGGTGCCTCTACTAGTACTGGCACCATGGGCTCTTCCAGTGCGGGTGTTGATATTTTTTTTGGTGGTTCCATTGGTCATACCTCATCCATTGATTTTGTCCTTAATGCTCTCTTGTAGAACATGGGACATATAGAATCAACTAATGAATTTGACCAGCCCATCCTCCCAACCTATGTTCCAACCTTTCCGTCATTGTAGTCCCTTGTCTATCACTATTCTAAACACTCCTATTCCTCAGGGGGTGGAAATTCCAAAGTTTGAAAAGTATAGTGGTCATGGGAATTTGTAGACTCACGTCTCATCCTTTAATGCCATGTGTATGAATTTATTCCACCATGATTCACTCTTATCAAAACTATTCTCATGTTATGTTAAGTATGCTGCATTGGAATGGCACTACTCCTTACCTGATAAGTCTATGTTCTCTTTCAATTAGCTTGGAAACCAGTTCCTTCAGCAATTCCAGGCCAACATCGGGTTGAAGGTTGTATTTATCAATCTCGTCTGATGCAAGCAGGGACCTCATGAGAAGGTAACTAATTTTATAGTTCAATATCAAACCCCATTTTCTCAAATTTCCTATCGTTTACATAATTTTGATGTACAAAAAGTGGTCATCAAAAACTTGCAGCCAACACTACAAGATAAATTTCTTTAATGAAATATTTGTCCTTTACACATTTGTGTGCTACTCTGTGTGAGTACCAGGAAATGGTTGCCTGGTACAAGGAATCATCTTCACACTCCTCCTAGGATGGTTGGTCAATTGTGTTAGACTCTGGTGAGTCTAAAAAGAACAAGGCTGTTGCAAATATGATTTTTTTCCACAAATAAAAATTCTACAGAACAAAATAGAACATTTACTAAATTATCAAAATCTTATAATAGCATCTTGCAAAAAAATTTAAAAGATGGAATCATAACCTTGCTAAAGGTTAGACCATTGTCTAAGGAATATCCTCAATGGTATGATGCACATAAGTTCTTCTAGTACCATCGAGTCTCCATACATGATACCGAGAGATGTGTTCACCTATGTCATGTGATTCAAGACCACATCAATAAGGGTACAATCCTCAACTTGATGGTAGGAAACATAACTCGAATAAATATGTAGCAAAGCCAAATAGCTAGCTAAAGATCTACATAGATCTATCCCCATTGCACTCTACTAATCTGGTCACTTCGTCGTCTTCGTCCTCTAATTTCACCCCATTTGCATATGTGAATATAGTCTCATTCACTCATATTCCTCCTTCAGACCATGTGAATGCTATTCCTAACATTACATTCACTTCATGTGATCTACCTCTAAACAAATAACTCTCCCTGTTATACATTCTCAATCAAATCAATGATAACGTCGCAACAGGTGTTATGGTTGATCCCTTGAGCCGTGTGAATGTCATTATGGAGGATACCCTTTTTTATAAATAACTCACATAAGGTGAAATATGATGAATTACAGGATACCATATGCATGCACGATGGGTTTTCTATTGCACCTATTGGTGCTTTGTCAGTCCTAGTAGGACCTAAGGCTTTGGAAGTCCCATTTTTTTATTCTTGAGTTTGACTCGTTCAAAGTGAGGCTAGCCATAATGCAGTCACTTTGGTAGTCCACAAATGTTTGAATTTTCCCCATGAGGGTACCATACATACTGTCCAGGATACCAGATATAAACCATTGATATCGCGTGGGGGCTTTTCCCTTGACCACTTTTGGCCCACCTTGATCAGACCCTTGCCTCCTAAGGGGATATTTTATATAGAGATTATTTTAGATAGAAGACTGGGGCATTAGTGTTGAAAGGTGGTTTTCCTCCATCTAGTCAAGCTATCTCTCTAAAGGCCTCCTTGTGTGCACAATAGCATGCTTCATCTTCTGCCCCTCCAAAGGGGAAGGAAAAACTTTGTCTTTCCTTGAGGCCTTCTCTTTCCCCATTTATTCTTTGTGTCATCTTCTTCTATATCTTTTGCTTCTTCTTCGTAGCCTTTGGTGGTGTCTTCTATTCCTCCTACTGTGCCAAGCATAGGAAAAGGAAAAGCACCCACGATGCCCTGAACCACCCTTTACAAAAATGGAAGCATTCCCATGGGGTTTTTCCTATGTCTCGGCCTTTGTGGCCTCTGCTTTTTCCTCCACTTGCTCCTAAGGCAAAGAAAGGAAAGAGGCTCACTATTGAGATGCCTGTCTCTATCTCTATCTCTGCTTCTTCTTAGGAGTCTACCCTTCCATCAGTGATAGTTGTGGAGGCTACTATTGTGGTAGAGCAGGAGCCCCCAACCTCTTCTCATGTTGTTTCTTCTAGTGCCCACAATCAATGTAACTAGCTTATGTGTGAGCGTAAGCACCAATAAAAGGCTCTGGATAAAGAGCACACTACCTTGCAAAAGATTAGGGAGGAGCTTGTAGTTTATGTCTTTGCTCCTTCTGTTTCAGTTCCTCCTGCTTCTATCTTTTCTTCTTCCTTAGTTCCCATCACCTCATTCCTTCTTTTGGCTTCGTCAATAGACCTCGATGAACCTCCTCTAAAAGGGTGCAAGTGATCATCACTCCCTCAGTCCATAGCCACCCCTTCTTAATTATCTTCTTGATATTCCTCCTTTCTCGTAACCAATAGACATGCCTTTCACAAAGGTGGTTTCCTCTATGGCTTCATCTTCTTCTCCCTCTTCTACTTCAGCTGTGAGGATCCCATCTCCTTCATTGAAGTGTAAATTAGAGAGCGACCTCGCTTTGAGCAATGGTCAAAAAAAGTTATCTCCATCTCTTGAGTCTTTCTCTACTCAGGCCTATGTTGTTCTTGTGACAGAGACAACGCCCACATACTCAGAGTTTGTAACCACTCCTCTTCCCAAGATCAATAATGACTCTTAGATGCCTTATCCTCCTCCTTCTTAGTTGCCACATGTCACTCCCAAAAAGTATATGTCCAATTCATTGGAGGACATCTCGATTTTGTCCCCGACTTTGTCCTCAATCTTTGCAAGGTCAATGACTATAGTCTCACAAGATCTCGATGATGAAGGCCTCGAGGGGCCTTCTTCCTTAGCCATTTTTGTAGGCGAATTGATAGGTACAACCTTGGCTATCCCTCCCCTTATAATGATCTATATTGGGAGTAGGATGACCTACTAGTGGATTTAGATTAGGGTAGCACCCTCTTCTACATATTTAGATTATCTTCATGTGATTGTTTGTGCTCCCCGTACTTGTCTATATATTTTTGTTCTCTTGCTTGGAGGACCCTTGCTACCCTTGTAGGTTCTTGGATATAGGCGAGAAACTCTGTCGTACACTTCTATTTTTATCATCATTCTTCTATGTGTTACAAATCTTGCTTTTCACCTCAAGAATGATGCAAAGTGTGGGGGAATTTAGGCCTCTTCTATGTTGACCTGATTTTTATTTTTATTGTCTTCGTGTTGTTATTCACATTTTAATACATTTGGGGGGTGATGATAGTTCATATACATATTATATACTTATCTATCTATATCTATGAGGAGTTCATATATATATTATACTATAGTTATCTATAGCTATAATCAGATTCCCTATGCTCTTGATTTCTTTGTCTTTGCTTTTTTGCTTCATGATGTTGTGGTTTCTATGTGTTGTCCCTCATGTGACAACATTCCACGAATACATCTTTCCATGTATCTCGTACCACAACATCTTTTGTCTTTCTCTTCTCCTTAGAATGACATGTGCTCCTTTGTGTAGCGCACATCATTCTAAGGGGGCTATCATATATGCTTAATTTCAAATTTTCAAAAGGATTCCTTGATGTCTTATGTCTCCTCATCTAGCTTGGGAGAAACCTAACTAGACTTGTCTTGTCTTTTTTGTGACTGTCTTGCAACACAGTTTGTAGTAGTTGCATACCTATATGCTTGTCGTATGGTCTCTAGCCATGCTAGCCATACCTATCAGTTTCTTCTTTATCTGATCAGATCATGTCATGTCATGTTTATGAAATTCTAATGTTTATCTTTTTCACCTAACATGTTTGTCTACAACTAACATGTTTGTGGTGAGATTGTAGTTGGCTTTGCAAAATCAAATACTTGTGTCCTCTTCGTATTCTAATGAAGCCCCTTTCATGTTAGGTATACTACATCGAAGGTTTTATTCCTCTCCATCTTTTAGTGTCTTCTTTATTTGATCAGATCATGTCATGTCATGTTTATGAAATTTTATCATGTTTATCTTTTTCACCTAAGATGTTTGTGGTGAGATTGTAGTTGGATTTGTAGAATCAAAGACTTGTGTCCTCTTCATATTCTAATGAAGCCCCTTTCATGTTAGGTATACTACATTGAAGGTTTTATTCCTCTCCATCTTTTAGTGTCTTCTTTATCTAATCAAATCATGTCATGTCATGTCATGTTTATGAAATTTTATCATGTTTATCTTTTTCACCTAACATGTTTGTCTACAACTAACATGTTTGTGGTGAAATTGTAGTTGGCTTTGTAGAATCAAAGACTTGTGTCCTCTTCGTATTCTAATGAAGCCCCTTTCACATTAGGTATACTACATCGAAGGTTTTATTCCTCTCCATCTTTATTATATTCTCTTAAATCTCTTTCTACTTTAGGTTGCATATGCCTAGATACATATGCTCGCTAAAGTGGGGGAAAAATGTTATGGCGTAAAATTGCACTCTTATGTAGTTTCCCATAACATCACCCTTTACTTTAGCCTAATAAAACAATAATGCAAAATCTCGCCTTCTAAGCCTTCATTCTCAACCTTGCCTTGTCATTTTTTGTCAATGGGGGAATTTTTGTCTTGAACACTTCCACATTTCCTAGACACCCACACATCATGCGAATGCCCTGACAAGATTCCTATCTCAAAGGCCATTGGGATGTTACAATGTCACCTACTTGCGAAGTGTAACGCCTCTATATTTGTAGGCATGCTCGAGAAGGACTCTTTGGCATGCAATTTGACCATTTCTTTCCCTCCTTTCCTCATTCTCATTCATTCTTTCAATTCCACTTTATTCTTGAAATTTCTTTCTATCACTCTCACTTCTTAGCACTTCCATTCTCTCATTGCTATTCTACATATTTTCTTGTAGGTTTCAAGCTCTCTACACCATGTCTCTACACGAACATCTCACGTCTTTGAAGCACCACTCTTCCTGTCAACTTCACCAAGCTTGTATGAGAGAGGGTAATCTTTTACTTTCAAAAGCATTATCGTTCTTATTTTTAGCATACTTGTTGTCTTGCATATTGCGATTCTTGTCTTGTCATTTCCTTATCACTATTTATATATCATGGTCTATCTAGATGTCCATGAAGGTGGAAACACCATAGTGAGGGTTTGACTAAGGTAAACCCCAAAAATAAACCCCAACACTTTTTCATTTTCATGTGTGTAGGTTTTTCTTGTGAGGAGCTTGCAGAAGGCTGGACCTACCATAAGTCAACCCCTTTTCTTCTACTATCTCGCTATTTCATTTAGTAGTTAGTTTATTTTCCATTTCAATATTCTTCTTATTGTCCTTCTTTATATTTCATGCATTTCTAGCATTATGTTTAATTAATTAAAACCATTAGACTTTAGCATTTGGGTTGTTAGTAGATTATAAGCATTTCTGCTAAGAGACTCTGCTTCTGGTCCATAAGAGATGCTAGTGCACCATAGAGATGCAAACTCACCGCACTATCATCCTTGGTCCACACTCTCATCCTCTAGTCGAGATCCTGTTAATTTGTCCTTGAGATCTCCGAGGTTTTTTCACCTGACTTCTAAAGTTCTCTGTCATAAACATTCATAAAAACCCAAAAACATAGTTTAGTCTCTCCTCAAACTGTCACCCCGTCACTTGATCTTTTGTCCTTGAGGTAACCTAGGGCCATCCGCTCCCTACAAAATCTTCCCTATCCTAGAGACTCAAGAGTAGTGGATCCCCTCCGTTACACTTCCCTAGAGGATTCTAGTAGAAATACTACTTTAAGACCTCTTCTAGTAGATATGGTAAATATTGAGTATACTAAGGAACTTGTTTATTATATGGCTCAACAAAGGCCTTGGCCTCCATAATCTATGTCCCCAAGAATGATGAATGAATTTCATGTACCTTAGAATATAGGGCCTAGTAGCCAGTCCAACCCATTTTCTAACCAATTTGGATGGTATGGAGGTTGGTAGTAGCCTCCACCTTATCCATAATGGCCAAACCAATACCAATATGTTCCACAACCATGGAAACAAGCATGGAGGAAATTACCACCATAATATCCACAATGTCCATCATATCCAACACCACCTATGGTCACTCCATATCAACAACCACAACACTTTTTACCACATATACCACCCACATATAATAATCCATTGTCAAATCCATCACAACCACCAAAGACAATACCAATGCCTTCTCAACCATCACTAAATCCAAACAATAAGGTGGCACAACTTGTCTATAATAATGAGGTGGCAGGATATCCAACTTATCCTATTAACACATTATATATTAATGGAGTAAAATTAAGATCACGAAAAATCTCTTCAAGGACCTACAATTACTGAATTAGATGATTCGCAGGAAGAGTTTAAAGAAATCCAGGTTAAGCATGACATACAACCAAAGCTGCCCTTGTTTATTGACCGCTTTCTTCCTAGCCAATACAAAAGGAAATATCTCAACCCGAATTTGATTTTGTTAATGAGTTAAGAAATGTCAATATTAAAATTCCTATTCTGTAGGAAATCAAGGATATTCCTATATACATAAAGATAGTTCAAGAGTTGTGTACACGAAAGTAGAAGAAGAAACAGGATCCAAAAACTTCAGTTCTTATGTATTTTGACCCTGGGAGTACCATTATATAGATACGTATAGGTTATATTCTCATTCCAAATATAGTGATCGACTTAGGTGCTGCTATAAATGTTATAATGAATGGAACCAAGGAAAAATTATGTCTCCAAGGACTTAGGCCCACATTTACAGTCCTGAAAATGACAGATCATTCTTTAGTTAAGTCTGAAGGTATGATTGAAGATGTAATTATTTTTATTGATTATTAGGAATATCCAATTGATTTTATGATTCTATATCCTAAAATAAAGTTGGGGGGATACCCTTTGATTCTAGGACAACCTTGGTTGGCTACAACAAATGCTTTTATTAATTATCAATCAAGTAACATGGTTATCTCTAATGGTGAACAAATAAAGCAACTAACATTGTACCCACCAACACAACCTTTTTTGGAGATTGAGGATCCTTTATGGGTTGATAGTGAATTGGATGAATCACTTCTTGTTCTAACAATTGATCAAAGTCTTGATATTGATGAACCATTTGAAGATAGTATCCTCACTAATTTATTTCAAAATCAATATTCATCTAATGATATCTTGAAAAGATTGGTTCTTAATTCATGTATAGGAGATAATTGTCCATTTGGAAATTTCCTTTTAGTAAGTGTTTCACAGTCCCTTCAACATTTTATCATATTACATCACTTACTACCACATGAATTTTTGTATAGCCCATTTTTTTTACCGAAACATTCTCACCATCCATTTCACAATTACTTGCTATAAATTTACCTGCACAATCACAAGCAATGGAAATTTTACTAGGATGCACACTCAATATCAATCCATACTTGAGCATTGTACAACTTCAATATCTAATTTCCATGCTACAAACTCATATAGATACATTTACATGGGAATACCAAGATATATGTGGCATACATCCAAACACTTGCACACACCATATCTATATGAAATTAGGTAGTCATCTAGTTAGACAATCACAAAGATGGTTGAATCCCATTTTACGTGAAATTGTAAAAGACGAATTACAAAAATGTTAAATGTAGGCTCTATTTATCCAATTTTGGATAGTCAATGGGTCTCTCCTTTGGTTGTGGTGTGTAACAAGAATGGTAAGTGGCAATTTTTTGTTGATTAGCGAACTCTCAATAATGAAACTAAAAAGGATCATTTTCCATTACCATTTATTGATCAAGTTCTTGATACTCTTATAGGTAAAAAGTTGTTTTCTTTCTTGGATGGTTTTAGTGGATATAATTAGATTCAAATAACACTTGAAGATCAAGATAAAAGTACTTTTACCTATCCTTGGGGAGTATTTGCATACAATGTTTTGCCTTTTGGTTTATGTAATGCCCCTGCCACTTTTCAAAGGGTAGTTTTGAGTATTTTATTGATGTTATTAATGATTGTGTAAAAGTTAGTATATATGGATGATTTTACTATCTATGGTAATACTTATGTGGAAACTAAAGGAAACCTTGAAAAAATTCTTCAATAATGTGAAGACACTAATCTATCCCCTAGTCATGAAAAATGTTATATTCTAATGACATAAGGTATGGAGTTAGGTCATTACATTTCTTCTAAGGGTATTGAAGTTGATCCTTAAAAGGTACAAATAATTCAAGATTTACCTACACCTACTTGCCAAAAATATGTTCATAGTTTCCTAAGACATGCAAGATATTATCGAAGGTTTATTCAAAATTTTAGTAAAATTGCCTCACCTCTTTTTATCTTTCTAGGCAAGGATAATATCTTCTCATGGATGGTAGAATATCAATAGGCCTTTGAACAGTTAATGAAAATCTTGTTACCACACCATTGTTACATGGGCCAAATTAGGAACTACCATTTCATATTCATACTAATACCTCAAATACTTCAATGGGAGTTGTACTAGGCCAAAAAGATGACACACTCTTCTCTTCCATATACTACATCAGCGAAAGTTTCGCTGGTGTTGAGGTAAATTATATAGTAACTGAAAAATAATTTTTAGTTGTCATGTATGCAGTTGATAAATTCCATCATTATACCACTGGTTACAAAGTCTTTATTCATACTAATCACTCTACAATTCAATTTTTAATTAATAAACCTATTGTTACTAGGAGAGTCATCAGCTGGTTATTATTATTACAAGATTTTGACATTACTATACTTGATAAGCCTAGTTGTGAGAGTGTTACTAGAGATTTCTTATCCAAGTTACAATGAAAGGATGAACCTATACTAGTTGATAATTCCTTTTTAGATGAACACCTTTTTGCAATTTCAATTAAATGTCCATGGTTTGTAGATATTGCCAACTATTTGGTAACTTGCAAGTTTCCCTTGCATTTATCTCCCAAAGATCATCAAAAACTTGTTGGACTAAGTGGTCAATATACATGGATCAATGGATTGCTATTGTGCACTGGTATTGATAATTTCATGCGATGTTGTGTAGCTGAAGATGATGTATTTGATATACTCCATGTATGTCATACTGAACCATGTGGATGACATTTTGCAACCCAAAGAACAACCAACAAGATTCTTACTGCTCGATACTGTTGGCCCATAATTCTCAAGGATTGCAAGAGGTATGTTCAACATTGTGACAAATTTCAATGTATGGGTTGACCCACACCTTCAGATGAAATGCCTTTGCAACCCCAACTATCTATCAAAACCTTTGAGAAATGGGGCTTAGATTTAGTGGGGTCCATCAACCCTCCATCTAGAAATAAGGAATACATCTTGTTTTTTACTAATTATGTTACCAAATGGGTTGAGGTTGCAGCACTGAAGCATGCAAGGGATACTAAGATTGCCAACTTTCTATATTTTGAGATCTTCACAAGGTTTTGTGTACCAAAAGAGATCGTAGTAGATTAGAGAGCACAATTCACATTTGAGTTAATTGCTACTCTGGTTTGTGGATATGAGAATCAACATCACAAGAATTCTATGTATTGTCCCCAAGCTAATGGCTAGGTCAAAGTAACCAATAAAGATCTTGAAAACATCCTCACCAAAATAATATCACTTCATTAGAGAGATTAGGCAACGCGACTTCCTGAAGTAGTATGGGCTTATTAGAAAATATGGAAGACTACCACCAGTCTTACACCTTATGAACTTGTCTATGGTAAGAGGGTTGTATTTCCTATTGAATTTGAAATTAAAACTTTTCATATTGCTTTGGAATTGGAATTAAATCTTACTAATGCCCAAATGGAAAGAATTGAGAAAGTCCATTCTTTAAATTAAATGCATCAATAGGATCTCTTTCATCCAGAAGTAGTTCAACAATAATGTGCTCTTGGGCATTGATCGTTTCACCCGTAAGCAATCCTTTCAACCAAGAGACTAGGCACTTTTGTATGACTCCAAGTTTCAAGATTTCAAAGGAAAATTCCACACCAGGTGGCTAGGACCATATGAGATTGAGGTTGTCTATGACAATGGCACAATCAAGCTTCACACTATGGACTATGACCATATGAGATTGAGATTGAGATAGAGTTCTTTTCACCTCTTCAAGCACCTTTTACGTGCTTCAAAAAAAGCAATAAAATCTAGCAATGAAAACCCTTGGGCGTTGTTAGACGGTTATAATTTGAAAATCGGGTTTCCAATAGGTTGTAACTAAAATAAATAACTTGGTGGTGAAAATCAATTTTTAGGAACCTCTAAGTGACAATAGACTAAAAACTGTGACACTAGTGGTATGTTGTCATAAAAAAATTAAATAAAAGAATGAAAAAAATACATAAAAAATAAAAAATAAGAATTGTTTATGACAAGAACTTCATAGTTCTTGTCACCCTTTTTGTATGAATTTTCAAGAGGGCCTAGGATACAATATGAACTTTATAGTCCCTATCACCCTTTTTGTCGAACCTTCATCCAGCTGGTGCTTGCTTGTCTCCACTATTCTTGATGGGTTTTCTGCCAAATTCAGGATTAATCGCTTCATAACTCCTCTATACATTTCTCTTCAAAGTGTCCTTCATTGTTTGGCCTTCTGCCACATGACATGATCTACTAGATGGAGTCACACTACTCCTTCATCACATCTAACCTATTGGTCTGCAACATTTTCCTTTGTCACGTTGGACCTTCCTTGTTGCATTCGTATTCGTGCTCCAACCACGAGGACTATGGTGACTTCCTTTCTGTAACGTGCCAACCCTTTGGTAAAGTAATAATTTCCTAAATATACATCATACAAGAAAATAAACGTGTTAACATGACATTGCAATAATTTTTTTTCCTTTTCTTTATGGATAATACATGAACAAGTTGCTATATCCATTTACAATAAAGATTCTATTTCATTATAATAACTTCACAAGTACATGAAGCAAGAATACATACCTTAACTAACATAGCTCCAATGAGCTTTGGAACAAATAGTAGTAAGACAGTCCAAGATCTTCCCTTTCAAATCTTGGTTCTTCAGTCGTCTGTTGTGGAGGAGAAACATCACTCGGGTGCTTTTCTGCCAACCACAGACTTATAATGCGGTCCCCCACACATTTATTATCAATAGATGGCCCTCCCTTCAACGAAGAGAATGGTAGAATAACCGATACTGTTAACCAACTGAGCATAGTGGTGTGTCCTATATGACTAGATCCATCTATATCTATATCCATTTATTTAATTTAAGTTGATATATCTCTCACTCATAATTATACTCTAAAATGGTGAATATATAGTCTGTCATTGGTCACAGTTGTATTGAGATAAAACTCATATATTTTAAAAACAATGGATTGGTAATTCCTCTGTTCTCAGCTCCCAAATACGGATATGATTTTCAGAATAATAAACTTACGAGACAAATCTCCAAAAATTAGATAAAATTCTAATTAAGCAAGTAAGTCTTGATGAATGAACTAGGCGGCTATTTATAGAGCCCCCAGCCCAACAATTTCCACTCTTGCAGACATGTAAATTGACAAAACTATACTTTGAATACTTCAAAATGAAATGTGGTAGATTTCCACACTTACACACAACTTAAAAGAGGTGAATCAACTTCCAGAAAAACATAGAATGTTTCAAACTTTGCACATGTTCAAAATGGAGGGTCGACACCTACAGGCATCTCCAAAAATAGCGCCAATCTTAGTAATCTGGCAGGTGATTCAATTCACTGGAAATGGTCATGGTTGTTTGCTCACCATTTTGCCTAAATTCCTGGTTCGATTGACAACTTTCGGGCTGCATTCAAGAACCTGCGAATTGGTCATGGCGTGCGCTTCAGGTACGCATTTCCCATTTCCCATTTTCATTTTATTATTCCTAAGTTTCAATAGTTAGATTTAAAATATTTCGATTTCATCTTCATGGAGAATGATGCATTTTCCTTTGCCAAAGGTAATACTTTTAAATCATTGAAATTCTAATGGTTGATGATAAAAATTTAGTTGGGTTTAATAAACCTAATTTCCACATTTAAAACATTAATATAAGCTCAAAGTGAAATATATTTTAATTTAATTTTCCAATAATGAGATTTAAAATATTAAACTTAGGAAATAAGTTAATTTCCAAAGTGGAGATCAATTTAGAAAATAATTCGATTTTCATAAATTGAGAAATAAAATAAAATATAATTCCATTATATATTTTATTATATAAATATTATTATAGTCTTAAATATATTAAACATATATATATATATACCTGAGTATTATGAATATATATATATATATATATATATTAATATAACTATAATAATATTATATATAATCCTTAATATATAATTACATATATATATATATATATATAACCAATATATAGATATATCATGAGCCAGTCAACATATACTCGATATATAAATATATATACATATATATGTAAATTCATCAGGCAATAATAATATAATATTATTAATATCCACATATATAGGTTATGTGCATATATTCATGTATATATCAGTGTATACCTCTATGTACACATATATGTAAGTATACCACATTGATGCATCTGTATGAGCACATCCATCTGCTAGCATACGCTTGTATCAATGTGTATATACATATGAATATGTGTATATACAATATACATGTATATATGTTCACTTTTGTTTCACATACAACCATTTACGTTACCATCATAATGATTGTAATATCACAAGACAGATACATAGATAAATATCACACATAGCATACAGAAGAAGACAAGACTCCTAATGCGACATACATGCTATGGATGACTTACCTATAATTCACACAAACTGACTTAGCTAACTCAGTCTAAGGGACGTGTGTGTATGCTCAGATAGTTCACATTACCGGTTAAACGACCAAGCCCCCCTCCCAAGTGATATTTCCCCTCCACCTGGAGGAATGGTTCACATACCTGCATCCAACGACATGCTATCGGGAGTCATATGTTCACAACATAAGTAGTATATATAAACATCTCAAAAGTTAGAACAACAATAATTCAATAACCCTCTATTCTTATTTATGTAGTATATCACCATGAATAATATCAACTGAGATAACAACAAATGAAACAACATGAAATGAGATAACATTCATATTGATAACAAGGTACAAGCATCATTAATTCATCTCTAGAATTCATATTGCATTCACTTTTACCCTACCCAGTAATGGTAAATAGTAACTTCACAATTTGGGATGTAACACTTTCTACATGTCCTTCATCAAATCACCAACCTTCTTCCACATCCGCCTTTGAGTACTTTCATGTCATTGTCACCATAATTTCATTAGATGGTGCCTTCCTCAATATATTGGGTATTTTTCTCTTTGATGTACAACACTTTCCTTCTACTGCTTATGTTATTCACTTCCTAACTATTTGTCTACACAATTCCATCCAGTTGCCACATCTTCTTTGAGCACCATGTTGTTCCCTGACGATTGGTAGTATGGTAATATTTAATTTATTTTCACTTATTAAATATTTTTGCTATTTTATGGTGATTTTTGACATGAACCAGGGCAAATTTATGATTAAGTTGGGGAGAGTATGTCATACCTGTACTTGATAGGTATTTGTTACCTTATTTAACAATCATTACATAATATGCGTATCTAATCCGCTATCACATTTACATTCGCCACTATCTTTCCCTCTGTCTGTCTTGATTATCCATAATAATATCTATCAGTCCACTATAACCATCTACCTAAAATTGTAGCCATTTTATCTAAATCCTACCTTTATTGCTTTTTACAACAACTATTTCTCTTCTCTATCTTAGAAACCATCATAGCCTACCTTTACCTATTATCTTTTACAAACTTCCTACCACAACAATGGGAAGAAGTCATACTCATCGAAAACCCACCTCCATGGAAAAGTTACTAGCCAATAAGGAAATCTATAAAATCTTCAAGCAAGCAAAGTGGCATGTTTACTGTAAGAAGTTATGTAGGTTCGAGGATGAACTTTCTATGGAGTTCACCATGGGGTTTTATCATAAACAGGAAAATTTAAGGGGTGTATCATTTCCAGTGAATGTTCACACAATTGTAAAAGTCACTAGACTATTGCAGAGTGGCAAAGCATTCTTTCCCATCGGATCCAGTCGAGTAATAGACCTCAAGCCTATGTGAAAATATTTTTTACAAAGAGGAGAATCTGTTGAAATGGTGCATGGGCAGGATACTAAATGAGCCTCTTTTCCTAAACTCTAGAATGATGTTGCCAAATTTATTATTCAATATATCACCTGTGAAGGAAGGTACACAGGTTTTTTCCCACCATTTCAGATTAATTACATCTACGTAATGGGCTTCCCTACTTTCTGTTTCATTCTTTGCAACATGTTTGTAAAGAAGTCCAACATGCGTCAGGAAATTCTCTCGCCCATCACATTTTGATAAAATTAATTGTGATGCATGGACTCAAAACAGTTATGCCTCCTTTAGATTGGGACACTTTTATCCACAATGCAAAAGAAAAGGAGGATTCTAGTAGTCTAGCTTTTGAAAACCATGAAAACCCTTCTGGTGTTCTTGAAAGTACACAACTAGAAGAAGAAGTTCCTATAGCTGGGGGTCAGCCAGAGGAACACCAAGACACGATAATTCATAAAATTATACATACATACCCTACAAATAGAAGTCTTTATTAGAGGAATGACCCCTCAAAATTTTGACAAGAAAATCCAAAGAAAATACAAGAGGGAAGTTGGCTTTGCAAATAAGCTAAAATATCTTGCAGACATAGCCAGTTTAATGGCTAGTCGAGAACAGGAAGATCATGATTCAAACATAGAAATTCTAGCTACGAACCTCTTGAAGAAAAAAACCCAAATGATTAGGGAACAACGTAGGCAAAATAGGCAAAAAATAAGGAACGAAAGAGGATAATGGAATTCCCTGTTCACAGTTAAAATGTAGAAATCCCTATCTCTACACATGAATATTCTGGTCATGAAGATACCTATATAGAAGAAAAAATCCTTGCATCAGAAGATGTACCTGAAAATATCCCTAACCAGGAAGATATCCTTCAACAAGAAGACATTTCTATAGAAGATGACATCCTTCCACAAGAAGATAAAGGCCCATTATCTAGGTGAGATAAAAATGAGGAAAAAAAATGGAAACAAAAAGAACAATTGGGGAAATACATCGAAATGACCAAGCCTTCTCTAATGTTGTTGTTGGCTTTGTTGATCTAGAAAATCAATGTGGGACTCATAACTCAGAACCAAAAGAAACAATTGAACAACAAGAAGTAAAGGAATCACTTGTGGGTCACAATGAAAAAATTTACCCTGATAATTTTATTGATTTAGAAAATCAACATGAAGACAAATCTTGGGGTTTGGAATAGTCTATTTTGCGAGAACAAAAGGGACATGACATGCTTCTCAAGAAAAGGGAAGAAATTTGGGCTCTCAAAAATTTTGTCAACCAACTTAAGGATGAAAATTAGGAACTACAACTACATAAATCAATCAAAATCAACTAGCAACAAGGGGCAACCATTGAAAAATTGGAGGAACTTGGCCAATTGACCAAATACAGGGAACTCCATGTTCCTGTTTAGGAACATGAATAAATGATGAAGGAATTAAGGCTAACTTGGTGCAAAGAGCTTAATAAACACAATATAGAAATTGCTTCTAAATCTAGCCCCCAAGAATAACACGGTTTGTAACCAACATTTGCATGAGAAAGGGGAGAAAATGATGAGAGAAAAAACTTGTCTTATTTTTGAATTCCTATGTCTTCCCCTATGTCTATTCCAATTTTCTTCCATTTAGCTTTCTTGTCACTAATTACCATAAAGAAGTAGAAATTATTTAATATGTTGAAAGAATAAATGATACTTTGTATTGCTAAATTGTATGGAAACTAATTTGCATTCGGTGGTTAATTACATGATTAAATTAAAGGAACAAAATCTATGGTGATCTCATGACAAGGATGCGTTTGGATGTCGTGTGGAGAAGATAGTCAAAGATCTTTTGTTTTCTAAAATTATCTTTTTGTTATGTTATGTGAAAGACATTTGAAGTGTTGTTTTAAACTTGTGGCCAAGTGGCCAAGCTTTGTATCTTGGTTGGTTGGTCGTAGGCCAAAACAAACATTTCAATCTTTTATAGACTCGATGGTTGTATGCTACAGGATATAAATACTATAGTATAGGCTATGGGTACAATATATATGCAACTAAGTTGATGATAAATATATATCAATTTTTCTTTTGATCAAATAGAAGTAAAAGTGTTTTTTCCTTTCATCACCTAGTGGACTAAGGAGACAAGGCCCACTTCTTGAAATTCCTAGTGATCTCTCTTTTATATTAAGTAGTGTGTTCTTGTTGTTATTCTAATTTAATTACTTTTACATTGTTTTATGATTAATATTTGCATTTTTTGTTATGACTTAGCCGTGAATTATGAGATTGATGCTAAACAAAAATATTTCATAATCCATATCGTTCTTGCTTTATGTTTGCATTTTATTGTGTTTGTAAGTTTTAAATTTATCATTTATTACAAACTGTTGTTGTTCTTGTCACAAAAGACTATTGTTCCTGTAGTAGATTACCCTTGTTCCTATTGCAAAATTAAAACAATGATATTGAGTCAAATTCCCACTTAGGTAATTAAATGAAGTTAAGGCACATTTCATTCTTGCTCAACCTTCTACCCTCAACCCTTAAGCATACAATTGTTACGCCTTTCACAAGATTACACCCTAGATTGACATAGGAACAAACTAAATTTTTGAACCAAAGTTGTAGCCATAATATTGAAATTAATCTTCTCAGCTTTGTCCCAACAACACCAATGGATAGGGAACCTCTTGCATGCACCATGTAAGGTTTGATCCATTCATGGGTTGATGAAGAGTGCACACAAGTCATTTTTTTTTCTTTAACTTGTTTATATGATAGTTTGTTTGCATAAAATTATTTTCGTTCTTGCCTCTTGTTAGACCAACTATTTATTTTTTCACTAATTGATTTTATGTGGGACACTATGGATTGTAATGATTGAGCAAGGGTGGCCCTATGGGAGTTTGTTCCTACAAGATCTTTCAGCCTTGTAATTAACTCAACTTCTTTTCTATTATTTTCAATTTTCCCTAATATGTTTTGTTGTGTTCTTGGAGGATGGAAAGGAATTGTAGGAGGTGTTTGTTGTGGTTGTTCTTTAGGAGGGATTTCATGGTGAGGTGAATTGGGATTTTGAGGATTTGGGAGTGAATTATCAACTCCTAAAAAATTAAACAAATTTTAATTAAAAAACTAATTCAATCTACCTATTTAATATAAATTTGACACTAAAAACTAAATATACTTACTACTTCGACCTCCTCGATGTCTTGGCAATATTTTGACGAAGATTTGGAAAAGTTTTTTGTGCAAAATCAACTTTGAACAAAAGAATGCGAGTGCACTTGGGAGGGTTTGTAGGCCACATGATAAATAAGAAATGTAGAAATGAAGAATGTTTTTTTCTTTTATTGCTTTAATAAACAATAGCGCAAGAATGTTATAACATGCTTGTGTTATAGCTTTGATGGGACAAAAAGTGGGGTGGCCACTTTTTGGTCCACCATCTTTTTGCACACGCTCATGTATGCATGCAATGATGATTTTATTTGATGATGTTGTGATCAATATTACTGACACTAGGGTGATTATGATTGATACAATAGATTATGATGTGATGGATTATGATAATGGTACTATGATTTATATGATATTCTATGATTCTCCCTATGATGCTATGATGACATATGTGATGGTTGTGCTATGATGTAATGATTAATGATGTTATATGCTCATGATTATGGATGCAAGATATGTATGATGTTAAGATCTATACTAATGATTTTGTATGCGGGGATTGTGTGGATGTAATGAAATATATTTTTGTGTCATGATACATGGAAAAAATGGTTAGTAGGATGGGGATGCATTTGTATGGTAGAAGAAGTGATGTAGGATGTAAGATAATGATGAATATATGAATTTTGTTGATCAAATATCAAATAGTGAAATCTATAGTTAGGAAATCAAGGGTGGGTAGTGAATATGAGATGGACAAATGATAATGGGATGAAAAAATGAATTTTATTTTATTTTTTATTTATGCTATAAAATGTAAAGAGAAGTCCTTATTTTGATATAGAAAATGGATACTATGCACCAAGGTATGTGGAATTGGGGTGATGTTGTATCCCTTGCATGGACTTTGAATATGGAAACAAAAAGGATTATCCTTATTCATACAAAACATATGGAAACCTTGTTTAATGTGTGAGAGAATAAGACTTAAAGCATGATAGTCCTAGTGTAAGAAAGGTATGAATGACCTGATATGCAAAGGACGTTTATTTATGCAAGAAGCTACAAACACGAAAAGTATTTTCCATGGTCACATTATAAGAACATCCCACAAACATGGAATACAAAATCAATGGCTATGCCTCATTCTATGCTTCTCTTAACACCAAGATATTAAAAGATCAAGGTGGTCTTACATAAGTTTTGGAAGGGGACAAAAATGATATCAAAAGAAAAGACCAACCAACCAAACATATCAACAACCATATCTCTTGCCAAAGAAAACATTGTGATCTGGATTATGCCTATTGTAAGAAGGATACATCTATTAAGATGTGGATTATGTTGATAAATAAAATGATTAGGTAATTGGTATGTAGGTAGTAGGTTGATTCATCAATGATCCTTAGTTAATGATTTTTGTGAAAATTATATGTTTTACATGATGTGTAGTTTGTTTTGCTTCAGTACATCAAAGATAAATTAGTATAGGTGTTGATTTATTTTTAGATTTTTGATTTATTTTATATTTTTTATATTTTTTTATATTTGATATTTTTTGGATTTTTTAGTTTAAGGAAATAACAACCATCCAATCTAATGAATAAGTCCAAGAAAAATGCCCCTAGTTAGGTGTAGGGTCATTTATTATGGGCTAGGTGAATTGAATTTATTATGGTATTAGGTGGGATGGATAACATTAGACACTTGTAATTACCAAGCCATGATATGTGGGTAAGAAAAATATGATAAGTAGATGGATATGGATTGGATGTTGACTTTATTATGAATGAAATGGATAAGAGCCTAATAGATGGAAAATAGTGCTTACTACACATAAAAATTGTAAACAAGTTTTCACCATGGTACTTGTCCAAAGTGCCATTGAAGTGGTTTTCACTAGAGAATGATTTTTCATTTTGACTTTATTTTTATTTTTATTTTTTATTTTTTGGATTTTGCAACACATGGCACCTATAAATAGATTTTCACCAAGGTACTTACCCAAGGTACCACCAAAGTGGTTTTCACTATTAGATGAATTATTTATCTTTACTTTTTTATTTTTTAATTGGGATACCCTGAGGGTCAAGCATAACATTTATTGAGATGACTGATGTTGATTAGCTCTTGTAGGGGCTTACCTTCTGGAGTTGCAATCTAGTAGGATCTTGATCCATGGATTGTAATAATAAATGTTCCCAATGGTTAGGCTCAAACTTTACTTTGTTGTCTTGGTCTTGATGATTCTTCTAGTTTTCTTTTAGGATTAGATCACCTACTTTGAATTTTCAGGTCTTAATCTTATTGTTGTTACTGTGACAAAGATTATTTTGATAGGCTCGCAAATGATTCAATGTATTGAGATGTATTTCATCTAGTAACTCTAACTCATGTAGTTTGGATACCCAATAATCTTCATTGTCGATGAGATTTGGCAAGGATACGCTTAAAGAAGGGAGTTCGACCTTGATAGGAAAAATAGCTTCAATGCCGAAAACTAGTGAAAATGGGGTAGCATTTGTAGGTGTTTGAATAGTAGTATGGTAGGCCCATAAGACGGGGTAGAGTTGAAGGTTCCAATCACAACCAACTTCATTGACTGTCTTGTTTAAGATTTCAAGTATGGTTTTATTAGAAGCATTAGCTTGACCATTGTCTTGTGGGTAATATGGTGTGGAAGAGCAATATTGTATATGGAATTGGGTACAAAGGCTATGAACGTCTTGTTTTTTGAAAGGCGTACTATTATCTATGATAATGGAATGGGGAACACTATACTAAAAAATAATGTAATTAAGGATAAAAAAATTTATTTGTTCATCGATGATGTAAGTCAATAGAATGGCTTCTATCCACTTCTTAAAGTACTCAGTGGTAGTGATAATGATTTTTTCACCATTAGATGAGGTGGGGATAATTTTTCCTATGATGTCAAGTCCCCATTGTGAAAAGGGCCAAGGAGTAGTAATCAATTGCAACTCTTGAGCAAGTGCGTGGATTAGATCTTCATGTGGTTAACACTAAAGGAATTTATTTGTAAACTTATTTGCCTCTTGATTCATAGTAGGCCAATAGTATCATGTTCTTAGTAGATTCTTAGCAAGAGTAATACCACTAGAGTGTGACAAAAAAACGTATTTGTGGTTCTCACATAACGTGGTTTTAGCTTCTTTTGAGTTTAAACATCTAAGTAGGGTACCATCAAGAAATTTTTGATATAGAGTATCACCAAGGATAGTGAAGTAGGATGAGTGGCAAATGAATATTTTATTTTGATTAATAGTTAGATTTGATGGAATGGTATTATTATAAGGGTAAGCATATAAATTGTGATACCATGGGGAATTAGGACCAACAATTTCCTACACAAGTTCTGACTCCAAGACATTAAAAGCAAGAACAAGAATTTTTTCCACCATAGATTCACATCACTAATTGCTATGAGGCATATCTAAAAGAGATTTAGTAGTTGCCATTGCATTTGCAACTCTATTGGCCAATATTGGCATTTGTATAAAAGAGATATTAGAAAATATTGCTTGAAACTATCAACCATTATCTTATATGGTTTTATTAGAAGCATTAGCTTGACCATTGTCTTGTGGGTAATATGGTATATAAAAGAGCAATATTGTATATGGTAATTATCTTGTCATCATTAACTTGTTTGATAACTAGTTGAGAAGATCCATAGACTTGTAGCTCTTTGATGTGCAACTAGATTTCCATTTTAAGTCCTGTAATGAGTGCTTCATATTCGACAATATTGTTGGTACATGGAAATGCTAATTGATATGCTTTGGGAATACAATCACCTTGAGGAGTAATGAATAAGACTCTTGCTCCTAAACCATCTTGAGTGTGGGATCCATCAAAGTATAATTTTCATTAATTTTTTGGTGTGATAGTAAAAACTAATTCATTTGGAAAGTTTGATATAAGTGAATCTTCATCATATAGAGGTGCCTTTACTAGTTGGTCTATAATAAATTATCCTTTGATTTCCTTTTAGTCCACATATTTTATGTCAAAATCTCTTAATATCATTACCCATTTAGCCATGTCACTAGTGAGTGTTTCTTTGAACAAAAGATACTTCAATAGATCAAATTTTGAGATGAGCTTAGTTTGATGATTAAGCATGTAGTGTTAGAGCTTCTACGATGTGAAGACAATAACTAGACATGATCATTCAATTGGTGTATAATTAATCTCATATCCTACTAATATTTTGCTAATGTAGTAAATCACCATCTCTTTTATGGCATTACCATGTTATGGGAAGAGATCTCCTAGTATTGTTGTTGTAGCTAAGATGTATAATATCAATGGCTTGCCTTGAATTGGGGGCATTAACACCGGTGGTGAAGTGAGCTAATCCTTTAGTTGTTGGAAAGATTGTTGAAATTTCTCATCTCATTTGAAAGTGAATTTTTTATGAAGGAGATGAGAAAATGGATGACATTTATTTTCTAGCTATGCTATGAATCGCCAGATTGACTATAGTTTCCCTAAAGACTGATTTTTTTTAAGATTGTTTGGTGGAGGAATATTAATTATTAATTTTACTTTTTCGAGGTCAACCTCAAATACCTCTATGATACATAATGTATCACAATAGTTTTCTTGAAGTGACATTAAAGACACATTTCTTATGATTGATTCTCACTTGGTATTTCTCTAGTTTGTCAAAGATCTTCCCAAGAACATCCAAATGTTCCTTTCTTGTTATGATTTTTTATAGTAATTCATCTACATAGTCCTCCATTATTTTTTGGAACATATTATGGAAAATTATTGTTATCGCTCTCTAATAATTTGTACCAACATTATTCAGATCAAAAGGCATTACGTTCCAACAATAAGAAGGACAAGGACATGTGAAACCAATCTTATGTTGATATTTTGATTCTATGAAGATCTGATTGCATTGAGAGAAATAATCCATGAGGGAAAGCATATCATGTCCTATTGTCAAATCTACAATAATGTCAATGTTTGGTAGTGGAAAGTTGTCTTTTGGATAAGCCTTGTTTAAATCTCTAAAATTAGTGTAGATGTGAATTCCCCCAATGGGTTTAGCAATAGGGAAAATATTTGATACCCACTATGAATATGCTATAGGCCTTGATGAAGCCAACATCTAGAAGTTTCTAAAATTCCACTTTGACTAATAGTGCAATTTGAGGATATATTTTACAAAGTTTCTGCTTTATTGGTTTAGCATTTGGTTAGACTGTCAAATGATGTACTACCAAATTTGTATCAAGTTTGGGCATGCATGCATATGACCAAGAAAAGTTGACTTTTTGTATCTCAAGGAATGGTGTGAAACATTTTTTTTTTTGGTGTCAATGATGCAACAAATAATGTGATCTTATGATTGCTTGCAATTCCAATATATTTCTCTCTTCTAATGCTTCTACTAAGATTGGGTATCTCTCTTGATTTTTATAAATAATTGGGAGGAAAAATCCTTTATTTGCAGATGCCTTAGAAAGATTTTTACCCTTGGATGCATCCTTTATTTTTACTTTTCATAGATTTGAAAGTGCAAAGTTGTGGTTTTTACTAGGGGATGATTATTATTTTTATATTTTCAATTTTACGATTGGGGGATTTGATTTCCCTCCAAGTTATGTTTGCGTTTCAAGTTCTATGATAAATTCTCCTTTGTGATCTCCAAGTGGTATGCTTTCTCTAAGTCCCATAATCTTTGTAATAGATTCATCATTTTGAAATATGTCTAGAACAAGTGGTCCTTGTTGGTCCCAATCAATAAGCTAAGAGTAAACAAGTGAGAGGTCATTGGTTTATGAGAGAGATGTGAATGATATGGAAGTTGATATGTAAATTGCTGCATTCTCAAATAGATTTGTGATGTACATGGAAGAGTCGTCAATGGTATCATCATTAGAGGTTTCAACCATGGAAAAAATTTAGCTACCTTTCAAAGGACACCCTCAATGTCTAGAGACACATTACTTAATGAGCCATACTTAAGCCCCTAATATTTCTGTCTCTTTTCTAAAACTATGGGTTCTCTTATTCCTTGATCATGAAGTCCAAGGCTACCTTGACTTATAAATCCCATGTTCTTGATGATCTAAAATCCCTTAATGTATTGCTCAACTGGTAGGGTGGGTTGTTCTTTATCTTCTTGGTATAACCACTCAGAGATATATTCTTCTATAATCTCTTTATTCAACTCTCCCCATCATGAGAATACAATGGGTTCATACTTGATAATTGAAGTGGTCATATCTATGTGCTAAGGTTTTCCATATATCTGAGGAGAAGACAACTACACTACATAGAAGGACTCTTTCAAATCATATTCTCCACAACCCTTGTCATATATTTGGACCTTGATCTCAAAAATAAAATAATGTGTATTGGATAATGAGGCCAATATGGATGGGTTGATATCAAATGATGATGAGGAAATGTTGTTGTTAGGTACTTGGTGGAATTTTTGGTATTTTCCCTCTACATTTTGGAAAAATTGAAAAGGGCGAGGGTCCCCATAAATGATTACCTTGGTTTCATAGTAGGGAAATTGTATGCATTGGTGGTAAGTTGATAGGATAGAATGCATGAGATGTATCCATGGGCGACCTAGAAGAATGTTGTAGGGGAGATCAAGGTCCAATACTTGACAGGTAGTTTCTATGATTGTGGGACCAACTTGAATAGGTAACTTGATTATCCCTTCTAATTAATGGTCAACATCTTCATATGCTTTTATTGTAATGCTCTTCTATTTTTCTATAATCCCATTAAAGTATCCCAATTGTTTAACCAATTTGAGTGTGCAAATGTTTAAGCCTTCCCCGCCATCTATCAATAATATTTTTATTTCATGCTTATGGATATAGCGTTCTAGGTATAATGCTTGGTTATGGTATGAAGTGATAGGAAGAACTATTTTGAGAATACAATGTGATGGT
This sequence comes from Sequoia sempervirens, assembly GCA_007258455.2. NCBI lineage: Eukaryota > Viridiplantae > Streptophyta > Pinopsida > Cupressales > Cupressaceae > Sequoia > Sequoia sempervirens. Next base: position 140,616,482 of record VDFB02281492.1, on the reverse strand, counting down.
TTGATGTAAGGTGTCCTACCATGGCTTGGAATTGTTCAATATTTATGTTGGTAGGTACGAATGATGCCCTAATTACCTTTTTCAAGAACTTCCTTATGTGTAGGAGATATACAAAGGAGTTCTAAGATAGAAATATGGGTTGATGTTTTCTTTAGATGTCTTATAAGATTATATTTGGATGGTAAACATGGTGCTTGTGGGGATCCTTGGAGAGTAACTTTTCCATGCCATGTGGTAATTGCACATTCAAGAGTCTTGTGGATGTTAATAGTGGCAATATGGTTAGCAATTTCTTCGATATTATCCCTCTACGAAATCATATAAATATTCAACATTATTATAGGTCTTTCCTTTATTGGAGCCATTTTTCTTTCCGTGGTCAGGGATTAGATCCTTGTAGATATCAAGATCATTATTGGTAGAATTTTCGATACGGTATTCAATGTTTACATCTCCTCAATCAATAAGATCTTGGATGAGATTTTTCAATTTAACATAGTTAGGTGTCTTGTGACCTTTTATTCTATGGTACTCACAATAGTGGTTTTCATAGCACCATGAGGGTTTGAATTGTGGTTCATCATACTGTTTTTTCTTTGGAAGCTTAATGAGATTGGTTTGGACCAATTTATTCAATGCAAACTCAATTGGATCCCCTAAGGGAGTGTATTTTCACCTTGGATTATTATTTTATCTTGGTGCTCCCCTTTGGGAGAGTCACATTTTGGTTTTTTTTTTGTGTTATATGGTGTTTGTATATTCTACACAAATTTAGTGTCAACTATACCATCATTGGTAATATTATTGTTCTTGGCCAATAGGTGAAGTTTATCATTAGAGTGTGAGGAGTGGTCTTTACTTTCTTTGTAAAATTTCACAAGTCCTTTTGAAATGAATGATTTTTCTATAGTAATTCCTTTCCCTATGATCTTATCAAATGTGTTGGAATATTGCACTTGTAGGCGGAAACCCATTTCTTGATTGAGATTCTAGACAAAAATGCTCATGATTTGTTCTTCTAGTATGGGCCATGAGAATTTAATGGCCATATTCCTCCAATGTTGTAGGAAGGAAGCAAATAATCCTCCATTTCATTGTTGGATATTAGATCAAGCAATCACATATATCTCATGTTCAATGTTGTAAGAGAAGTAACTGATGAATTTTCAACCAGTGCATGAAAGGTCTTGATACCATGTTGTAATGAGAGAATGATTATATTGCTTGTCATCCTAAACTTCAAGGAAAAGGGTACATAAAGTATGTGTCATTATAAGCTACCTCTAAGAAAGCTATGTAGAATTCTCATATATGCTTGTGGGACACCTTGTCCCTTGTCAGATTTTTGTATTTCAATGTTGTGGGGGAAGGGAATCATAGGTATTGTTCAATAAAATAGATAAGGACACATCCTCAAATGTGATGCCAAGTCATTTTTCATGTCGATTAGTGGTTGATTCAAGGGAATACTTGTTTGATGTTGTGGGAGGTTGATGAATTAAATGAAGGATTTTGATTTTGTGGAATTTGTTGTTGTGGGATGTTGAATGAGTTGTATGATAAATTATGCAATTGAGGGTGGTAAATGGAATGGATTGAGAATGAAATTGTGACTAATTTTGAATGTGTATTTATGGGTATGTTAGATGAGGAGTGATTCAATATGTTGAAGGAGGAAATTTATGAATGGTTTGGGATTTAAGTGTAAAAGATTGGTGTGAATGATTGGGATAAATGTGTTTATGGATATGTTGGATGGTTGTGATGTGTATGAAATATTTACATGGATGTTGGATGTGATAGGTTGTGAAGAGAGTGAGATATTAATATGGATGTTGGATCTGATAGGTTGCAAAGAAAATGGGGTGTTTGTGTTAATGTTGGATGCGAAATATTGGGTGTTATGGGGTATGGATGACTAAATGTGGTGATTAGGAATAATGTGATTAGATGTGAGGAGTATTTGATAGAGTGGATTGATGCATTGTTTAGAAAATGGAATCAACTATATGTCAAGGGGAGGCATGGTTGGTTGACTTGAAATAATTGGCATGGAAGCTTGAGGCATAGATATGTTGATTGATTAAGACATGAGAATGCTTGTGTTAGATATGGTATGTGATATTATGTTTGTAAGGGCTTGTAAGTGTGGCAATATCAAAATCCAAAGGTATTTTAGCACCCTTTTGTGCTAGTATGGGACAATATTTGTTTGAGTCTATAGCAAGAAGAAAATCAATTACCTTTATTATATCTAGGTCTTGTTGCATTTGTAATAATTTTTCTTGTGTCAATTCAATAGACTCATGTGTGATGTCCTCTATAATAATCTTTGATGAGAAAGGTCATGGTGTTTGATAATCACTAGGGTTGAACAACTAAAGACACATGCAAAACTAATGTTGTGTATCACCCATGGTTGTGGTAATGTTTGACTCACTTTGATTGGACTCCATGAGTTTCTTGTGTTGAGACCTTGTTGTAGGTATACAAATTTGAAGACCTTATGAGATAATTATGTAAGGTGAAAATTGGATGATTTGATATGAATGTGTTGTTTCTTGTGGACTTTTCTAAAGATATGATTTTAGACTTGGACAAAGAATGTGATGATTTTGGATGATTATTGTTGGTGTTTTTGATTGATAAATAGATGATGTAGGATAAAAATTCAATAGGTCAAAGTTAATCTAGATCATGTGGTAGTGATAAATCCTAAGATTTGGATGCTTTTTTTTAGTTGAACTAGATTGATGAGTCCAAGAAAAAGTATAAGAGTGGATTTCACCAACTCAAGAGTAGCCAACACTCCATAGTAAGTTTATCCACAAATTATTGGGGCTAACTCAACTATCTACTTGAAATAGGAAATTTCTCAAGTAAAGCACTAAGCTAGTGATAAATGATGCAAGATCTAGACTAAATTATGACTTTCAATTATTGGATATTTGTTTGGATGACTAATTATGATGAACATTATTTGTTTGTTCAAGCCTAGGATAGTAAGTTCAAATTTTAAAAAGGATGATATGGGATACATAATGGATTATGATTTTGTTGGTGGATAATGATGGTAAATTCAACTGAAATGTGCTCCATGTCTTATGTCTTAGATCTATTTGGTCAAAGGTCTTAAAATATGACTTTTGAAGTATTCTCAAAATTTAGGCATTGATCAAAAGCATCACTGTATTTCTCAAATATGTAGTAGTATGTCTCAAAAGTGTAGCAATATGTATCAAATGTGCAAAATAGAGGCTCAAAAGCCCAACTCTGTCAAAAAGGTGCATGGGTTATCAAATTAGGCATGCTTAAGAATTAGATTAGAAGCGTCTATGTATCGATCAAATATGAAATATTATAAATATTGGGTGTTCAAATTCTAAGATATGGAGTTGCAACAAACAATATATCAAAGTACCCATAAGGATAGTGTGGATTTCAATAAGGATATACAAATGATCTTTCTTATTTGTAAGATTTAAGTTGTGACAATTTCAAATTATTTGAGGAAACACTTCTATGGAGGGGGGTTTTAGGATCTATTTTTATGGAGTGAGAAGTCTCATGAGATAAGGAAAAACTATTATACAATAAATTGTAATTTTTTCCTTGAAAATAAGAATTCCTATTAGGCTGAAATTTTTCTTCCCTAACTTAAGCGTTTTTTGCCACATGACATCATTACAAGACATTTGCAAATTTTTAAAGTTAGTTGTTGCTTAAAATATCTATAAGATCCTCAACTTCCTAAAAATTTGGATCTTAAATTTCTAGCATTACATGCTTTTGTAAAATCTATGGAATCACTTGATTATTAAAGATTGCTAAAAAATCTCTATAGCATCCATTGATTTTTTTTAGCTAACCCCTTCCACAAAAGAATAGTCTAAAATGAGCTTTGATATAAATTGCATGATATGTTCTTGTGTAGTAAAGACTTGTGTTAGTTTTAAATTTATTTTCTTCCAAAGAATTTCTTGTTTCATTGGAGACCTCAAATCTCACATCATAGATAGTATTTTTTGAGGTTTTTGCTTATGGGTGGCCTTGATAGGAAGTCTCTCTCTCAAAAAAAAAAAAGTTTATGATGTTAAGGGCCAAGGCAGTGTTTGGTGATTTTTTTACCATCTATTTCCCATTGTCAGCTTGCTGACATATTTCCATCAAGCCATCAAGTGCATGAATAAGTGGTGGAATCCCATCTAAACTAGGTAACCTATTGCAGTATTACTTTGAAAAGCTTCAAGATATTTCTAGGCCAAATTATCACAAATGTTGGATAATGCTATTGATATACTTCAGTCAAGTTAATGACTAAAGATGATTTTAAGAGGACATAAAATAATCTCTTGGTGCAATTTGTTTTTTATAATGATTTAAAGATATTTTCTATAATTTTTTTAATATGTATAATTGAGCTCTCAAAAAAACTACCAATAAAATTATTTAAATAAAATATAGAATAAAAATCATTTTGTAATTTCAAATTTATATGATACTAAAGAGAATATTTCTAAGAGAAAATAAACTAATGCCTAAAACTTAACATGCATTCATACCTACCAAGATTCATTACTTAAAACATAAAATACTAAAGTTCAAAACCTTAAATTTCTGAATTCAATAAAAATAACAATTTTAGATGTAACTAAAAAGGTATACAATGAAGTTCAATGTTATATGATAGTTTTTCTTTGTTTGTTGAACATTATTTTAGTAGGCTATTATATAATATGTTATGGTTTAACTTACATGCATTGAGTTGTGAATATATTTTAAATTATTTTTGAACAATTGTTTGAATGTCCTTTTCTAATAATACATATTTTGGATACTCCAATAAATTGCATAACTATGCAATGTAATCGGGAGTCTTCTCTGGTACTGCAGCTTGAAATTCTGGCAATTCGATCAATGCTTGGTTGATCTTGTTCAGAATTGGAAACTTTGACTATCAATTTAAAACAACTCATTATATAATATACTTATCACACTATTGAAAATTTAAAAAACACAAATAAAACCATTAAACATAAATTAATTAATTTATTTATCCATAATTCTTAGAAATATAAATAAATCTAGAAAGAAATAATCTAATTTGAAAAAAAGTCCATTCAAAGTTTTCCTCCGAGAACTCCGAGAAGACCTATACTATATGTCCACCCAAAAGATTAAACCTAAATCACTTCTATAAGAGTGAATATCCCTTATCATTAGACACAAACAAAATGACCATATAAGTAAAAACAACTTACAATGGTCTTTAAAAACAAAATAAATAAATAGAAACAGGAGAATTGGCAACAATTTAGAAGAGCTCACATTTTACATCAAGATGTTATTTGTTCCACCGGAATGGATTTTGAGAATTCTATTAATACTTTTCCAAAATCAAAACTTTAACATCAAATTAATTCAATATAAAATGAAATGCTGTAGTTTAATTTCTCATTCAGAAAAGCTTTAGCCATCAAAACCGATGGTCTAACAACATGAAACCCATAAAAAAAATGTGCTACTAGTCGTAAGATATTAGTGGCTGCAAAAGCCCAAACAGATAAAAAAACCCTCGATTAAAGCCAAAGGAGCTATTATTAAAGATGATAGCACATGAATCATGATTTCTACTTAGATTTAGCTGTAGGTTACCGATTTTAAATATAGTTTTGAGTTTCGTTGTGACTATATCTACTAACGGTAAGAATTTAACAGTTTGTAAGTTATAATTTGATATTAGGGAAAAAATAATAATACACATTCATAAATATTTATGTCTATCTATAAAGAATATTGTTAAACTTTTGATTTTCAAGTCACAGGTTGAGGGTTCAAGCCCCCGTGTTTAGTTTTTTGAACTGTATACGACAACGTGCCATTTGCTTGCATGAGACCCCATTCATGTCATATGATATGGTATCAATATTGGTGAAATCCTGAGCCAAGAATTGAAAGCTGTAAGATTGACTGTTATGAAAGAATTCGGAACATCTGCTAAAATGACTGACACAGTCGATAATGAAACGGCCGAAAATAGCATTCTTTTGGTACTTGACCAACCATTAGGAGAGTCAAATGCGATAGGAGCACCAATCACTGGAGAAACGAAATTGCAAGTAATGCAAACACAGATGTTTGATTGCTCTCCAAAGGTCAAGGAGAAATGAGCCATTTATTAGATGATAGGTGTGAAATGGAAGAGCAGTGATGCATGCAGCTGGGGCATCTTAACAAACCGAAAAATTTGGATTATGATGAACATCTCTGATCTAGCGACGAAAGGCTCGAAACAAAGATTTCCAAATGAATTGAGTAGGATATTCACATCTTATTAAACTACTTGACTGTACCTTGGACACTAATATGATTTCAGATACATATTATGACGATAATTTTTTCATTTGACGTCAAATGAAATAGGAACCTGACGCATGGCCATGCGTTTGCATTTACTTTTGATGATGATACATTATCCTTTTATTGCACAATAGAGTGATTGCAGGCTCAGATAATCGAGTGATACCAATAGTGAGGGCTTCTAAAGTATAAATGATTCTTAAATCAAGTCTAGGGCATCATATGAGCAATTGTGATTTTCAAGTTGTATTAAAGGAAATTAGTCTTGTGTTTGCAATGCACCAATTGTTGGAGAAGGGACTCTATGGAAGGTTTGAGATAACCCTTATAGCATGTCCTTAGCTGAGATCGTAGTCTCTTATTTGACAATGTTGACTGAACGATTATCACTCTTGAAATTCCTTACTGCTTGGTAAGGTTTCGATGCAGACTGATCCTATAACCGTTCTTTTTGACAATCCATGTGTTCCAGATCATGATGCACCATTTTACAATTATTGCAAACATGGAGAAAACAAACCAACCATTTGAAACATAAATTATACACTATATTAAGAGTATAAACAAAATGGCGAACTGAAAAACCAGTTGAAGGTTTAAATTTCATCTAACAAATTCTACAATGATCATAGTCAAAGGCAATTTAACACTTACATTAACTTTACACGTTGGGAATAAGTCGTGATCATCATGGTTTCGAACAGAGCAAATAAAAACAAGCAAGGGAATGCTTGATATTAAGTTTCTCACTATAAGAATCTATCTTCCAAATCATTCCAAGAACGAAAATCAGTAAATTGAATATGCATGATGCAAATGTTAAAACTTGTTTGTACGTGAGTCTTCAACACTTCCAAAATGAAACAGATATTTCTGTAAGGGTGCATATTGTATACTGGCAAAAAATTGTTGGCATTCTTTACAGGCATGTTGACAAATAGGAAGGGATATTAAATTTACACCATCAATAGAATTAAGAAAAAAAATGTACCAACATATTTTAATTTTTGGTTAAATATTGTCTATTCAGTGGTTGTCAAACTGCATGCACAAAACGGTCCTTGTTTTCTTAGTCTTAGAAATGCTAAGACAACTCACCTTCTTTTCTAAAAAAAATTCTAGTGAATACTTGTATTTCTCAATAATATTTATTGAGTAAGCAGACATTTTTTTAAATGAAAGCTAAATAAAATTTTCAAATTTGTATATGGTAATTTTGAATGTTTGTTACAATAAAATTCCATTCATTTAGCAAAGACCAAATCTTACCTTCCAATTATCATTGTATGGAAATCTAAAGTGTGATTACAACTCAATTAGAAAATATAATAGTTACAATCTCATGAAAACTAATCTATTATTTACATCATTTTTTTCCACGATGAATTGCCCCAACAGATCTTCACTCCCAAACAACTATTAACTTTTTGTAATGTCAACAAAAATATTATAGACAAAATTCAATAAAACAGAACTAAATATTTTTAAAAATTAGTTTCTGCATGTTACAAGGTGGAAATGCACAGTACACAATAGGTGTTAATACCACATGGTATGCCACTTGGTACTAACAACACATTGAGTATACATGTTGGCAAATGATCATGATAGAAGAGCGGTGGGATGAATGTGAAAGGAGGATAGGTGACACATACTCCCATGCAACACACTCAACACTATGGAAGGAGGCTAGGAATGGAGAAGGTGCCAACAAGCATAATATTTGAATGAATGAATGAAAGATTTTAATGATGTCTGTGAGACCAAACAGTCTAAGGGAGTGAGAACCACAACACTAAGATATCTCTAGATTTTTTTCGATGTCAAATCTCCTACTATGGACCTTGACCAAAACGCTAGCATTCTTGTTGATCTTTGCTTCCTCAAATAGCTCATGCAAGCTGCCAACTTTCAAGGTGCTTTCATATTGACTACATATATCCTCATAAGCTGTGCACTCCATGATAAAGTGCCATTCTGTCTCCACCACCTCCTTACACAAAATATGCATGTTCTGTCTTCCCAAAATTCCTTAGGTATAGCCCATCTCCCGGTCTCACACCTAAGATGATGCGATCTGGTCCTCAACTGTGCAATTAACAACCTTGCTTTTCCCTTAATAGCTGCTCCTAAATTGTTTTTTCACCGTGTTCCCAAGTTGGGTTGAACGCTTTGATATAGTAAGCTTTCTTTCGTCCAATCTGCTTTATCCACATGGCAGTCCTGATTTTTTTTGCCATATAATTTTTTAATTCCTCATTGGTGTTAGGACACTCATGCAAATTGATGTCCCATTTGCTCAGCCATTTGTTATTCTACTTCATCCATGTTTTCTTCTTATAGCTTAATTCCTCCACAACTATTTTGGGCCAATGATGATTATCCATATTTTCAACCTTCTTTAGATAGTTTAGCAATCGAGTTATTGCCAATGCCTCCAATGGTAAAGTTCACGCTTCAACCAAAAGAATGTCATAAAGGACTGTGGTTTTGACTTTGAGACTGCATGTGATTAGATGTTTTGGATTCTTTCTAATTGTCTCCATTTGATTTGGCATGCTACTTCCCCACACTTCATAGCCATAGAGAACCACCGATGTGACTAGCAAACCAAAGAGGGTTTTATTGGTTTTCCAATCCCAGAGTTAAGCTTTCCTGCACCCGTTTTGGAGTAAGAAGCTTTCCATCCTCCTTGTTTCCTTTTTGCTCTACTAGTCTCCCAACTGAGCTTGTAGTGAAAAATCAATCCCAAGATATTTGTGTTCTTTCACTATTTCCAATGGGCTACCTTCAAAAAGAAAGTTATCTTGTTTCTCTTTCATTTTTAACGAAAAAATCATGACTTTGGTCTTGGTGGTGTTCACTTGCATTCCAACCTCCTCACAAAATAGTTTCAATGCCTTCAAATGTTCTCTCAATCCATGGGCTATTTTTGAAACTAGGATAAGATCATCAACATATAATAGTGGCTTCTAGTTTGTCAATGTATAACCCAAACAAAGTAAGGGATAAAGGACATCCTTGTTTAACACCAATGATGCTGCCAAAACATTCAAACATTCCCTTGCTTGTTCTGATTTTAGCTCTGAGCTGCTCATAAAGTCTATGCACTGCAGCTCTATACTCATCTAGTATACCTAATTCTTCCATTTTGTTCCATAGTTTGTCTCTAGGCACTGTATCAAAGGCTTTTTAAAACTTCTTCACTTTGAGTGTCCCATATTTTTTTAATCAGGTGTCTAAGAGTAATGCAATGGTCAATGGTAGAGTTTCTCAGTCTAAAGCCAGCCTACCCTTTTCTCTTTTTCCCTCTTTTTCTACCCAACCACTGATTCTATGTTCTATCATGCTTCCAAAAAGCTTGCCAAGAAGAGGATTGACCATAATAGTGTGGCAATTAGATGGGTTATTGATATCTTTGCTTTTATAGAGAGGGATGATGACACTAGTTGTCCACTCTATTGAGAATCCATCACGAGTGACATCATTGAACATTATTTTGATGTGAGGAGCAAGGATCTTGTAAGAGACCTGGTGCCTCTCAACCCAATCACTGGCCAATAATGCTGAAGTTTTGTTGTGTTTTCTGAATTTTGATATTTTTGTAGGTTTTTGCCATAAAAGAGAAATTGCGATTTTGCTCTAAAAATACTATAAAATTTATAATAAATTCACTGACAATAAATTTGCATCAATAATACTCTCCAGATGAATGCGCATACATTTATTGATCTCTAGAACTCATACAATGAATTAAATCAAACGTATAAGGGAAAACCAACATTTTATTTAAGGGGAACTTGATTGCTTGCAGCCACCATCAATGAAGTAGTACAGATACGGCTGAGAAGACGAAGCCAGTTACAATCACAAAATCCACGCCAGAACTCTAGGAAACCCTAGGCGCTCAAGATGAAAGTAGCAGAGGCTCACAAAACAAGACGTTTGGCTGAGAGGAGATAGTACGGCCTTGCTGCTGTATTTGTACAGCCTGTACCAGCAAAGAGGAATTCCGTACAGTCTTGAAATTCGTGCCAAATGCCAAACAAAACCCTGCTAGTACAAAATTCGCCTTCTGGAAAGAGAATCAATCCAACCCTGAATGAAACCCCACTGTGAAACTCTGTAATAACCTCTGAATGAAGTTATTCAACTGACAATCTTCAACTGGTATTGCACAGTCTCAGTATGCCTGATTCTGAAGAGGGAACGTTCTTCAAAATTTGATGATCTGCAGAAACCCTAGTTTCTCAAACCCCAATGCTCTCAGAGAGAAAAGATAACAAATTCGAATAATTAATCACATAAGTTCGATTTGCTCTTTGAAAGAATATATAACCTCTTTCAATAATTCGACCCTCTTCTCAAAAAATCAATTAAATTACATTTAATAATATTAATTTGCCTCTCTTTGACTTAGGCAATAATATTAACATAATGGCGTCCCCTTTAATGAATAAATAATTATTCATTATAATAATCATTCTCCTTTATTATAAAGTACTAAATACTTTATAATATGCCATTAATCATTAATATTTTAATATATCATTAAAGTGACTTTATAACATAAAGTCAAAATAATAATTATTTAATAATCATTAAATGCTCCATTATTCTCCATCTGCTCATCAAACTGACAAACTGGGTCGAAACTGAGCTGACCAGTTGAACCAAGTGCCCTGCACAAAATAGCAGCTCCTGCCTGCCTGATTTACTATAAATAGTAAGTATCTGAAAAACCACTCTGAAAGAGTCTGCAAAGGCCCAAACCTGAATCAACTGCTGGAGTGATGTTCCCAACGCTGGATAACTGCCTCAAGTGATCCTCTAAACACATCTGCCAGCCTACGAGGATTTGGATAATAGGCTAACCACTAACAAGACGGTACTGTCCAGGAAGGGGACATTACAGTCCGCTGTAATGTTCCCAATTTTGCGAGCATCAGAGTTCGGTGGATTTAGCCTATTCCTGGCCCTCGTAGGCTACTATATCTGGTTAGAGGGTCTCTTTTGGCGATGATCAGAGGAGTCTCTCCTTCAGCGTCTCGTGTGGGTTCAAGCTTAGCCATCAGTTGATTCAGTTTCATATACTTACTATTTATAGTAAGTCAGCCGACAAGCAATTCTATTTATAGCAGGACACCTAAAGTTCACATGTTGGCAGTGTCGATTCCCAAATTCAGTTGAGTTGGTGAAATAAGGAGTTTCGCCTAAGTTATAATGTTTAATTATTATTAAAGGTGACTTTAATAATAATTAATATTTTAATATAATATTATAACATTGTATTTGCACTTTATGACTTGAGGGTCCATTCATCATTAAAAAGGGGGCCATTTTAATTAATTACTTGGGCGCCAATTTCAAGGATATATTTTAATTATTCAAAGTGCAAACATTTTATTTTAAAATGTTTTAAAAGGGAAAATGGAGGGAATCAGCCTATTATCTTTTATCCCACATTGGTGAGAAAAGTGTGTGAGCTCCTCCAGGAAAAGTATAAAAAGAATCTTAATGGGCTCATTTGGAAGATTCAGAATTGATTATTTGATATTTGTTTGATAATTTCTCATTGGCGTTTGGGGAAGGGAGCCCAAGGGTTTCTGCCAGCGTATCGGCTTTGGAGAACGAAAACTCTCCATTGTATCAACATTCTGAGGTTGTGGGATATCAGCTGAAGGTGTTCACTGTTGGCTTCATCCAGAAGTCAAGTCTATGCTTCATCAGATTTATTGCTTCAGATCTACAGGAGATTGTATTTCCGGGTATGCACATATTTGTAAAAGCTTTGAAAGAAAATCAATAAATTAATTGCATTGCTGCAGTAGGGTTTATGTTTACATTCCTTGTATTTGATTTCTTGACTGGCAATCTATGAGAGAATACAAAAAAATTACAAACCCTTATCATTTAGCATAAAAACAGAAGTAGAGACAGGCAGGTCTCTTACATCCGCCCTCCCTGAAATTGCTTGTCCTCAAGCAATCTCAGCTCTGGATGCTGTAAAATCTCCTCTGACTCCCAAGTAGCATCCTCAATCGGCAAGTCTCTCCATTTGATCAAATACTCTTTGATAACCCGCCTCCGAAGATGTCTCTCTCTAACATCGAGGATGGCCTCAGGCACTAATATCAACTTTCCCTTGTCATCAAGGGGTGGCAGTACTGGAGAGGGGATCACATGCTGACCCAATGCCTTCTTCAGGCGTGAGAAGTGAAATATGTTATGAACCCTGCTATCCGCCGGTAAGTCCAACTCATAAGCAACCTCGCCCACTCGTCTGATAACACAGAATGGACCATAGTAACGAGGTTTCAACTTCTCTGCACCACTCTTCCGCAGAGTAGACTGACGATATGGCTGTAACATGAGATACACCATGTCACCCACTGCAAAAGAACGCTCAACCCTCTTCTGATCAGCATACTGCTTCTGTTGATTCTGTGCCCGTTGGATATTGTCTCTGAGAGACCTCAAAATGTCCTGTTGACTCTGCATCATATCACCTACGCTAGGCACTCTGCTATCACTCACTATCAAATCCAATAGGTTGGGCGCCTCATACCCGTACAATGCCATGAAGGGCGTCATCTGTATAGTCATGTGGTGAGTGTAGTTATAACAATACTCACAGAGGTATATCCACCTCACCCAAGCTCTCTGTTGTCCAGCTATGTAATTGCACAGATAACCTTCCACCCACTTATTGACAATTTCCGTCTGTCCATCTGTCTGTGGATGGTAGCTGGTACTCGGTGTTAGTTCAGTCCCACAAAGTTTGAACAACTCCTGCCAAAAGTTGCTCATGAACCGACTATCTCTATCGCTGACTATAGTCCGAGGCAAACCATGTAACCAGAATACCTCTCTGAAGAAAAGCTCTGCAGTCTGCGATGCTGTGAATGTAGTAGTGATCGGAAAGAAGTGCGCATATTTGGTCAGCCGATCAACTACGTAAATGCAATCTTTACCTTGGGCTTTCGGCAAACCCGTGATAAAGTCCATCGATAAACACTCCCACTTCCTGTCAGGTATCGTAAGTGGTTGAAGCAATCCAACAGGATATGTGTGTTCCTGCTTGTTCTGCTGGCAAACAGAACACTCTCAAACATACTGAAGAACATCAGTCTTTAGCCCTTTCCAAGTAAACCGTTCCCGAACCAACTTATATGTTTTGAAGTACCCGAGATGGCCCGCCATAGGAAGATCATGAAAGGCTCTCAGAACTAAATCCCTCAACTCTGAATCAGGAACCAGAAAAATCCACCCCTTGTAAATGATCAAGTCATTCACAACGGTGTACCTACTATCCTGCTCTGTCCCATCAACAATGCTAGAAGCCCATGGGTTCTTAGCATACTCAGTAATGAGCCGATGCCTCCAATCCTCGGAAATCTATGCCATAGCATTCAACTGAGGTCTGCGAGACAAGGCGTCAGCTACAACATTCTGCTTCCCCTTAATGAAGGTGATATCAAAATCATATGACTGCAGTTTGCTGACCCATTTTTGCTGTCTCTCATTTAGGTCTCGCTATCCAAGGAAGTGTTTTAGGCTATTGTGGTTTGTACGCACACTAAACTTGCTGCCTACCAAGTATTGCCTGAACTTAGCCAAAGCATGCATAATGGCTAACATTTCCTTGTCATAAATGCTGTAAAACCTCTCAGGACCCCTAAGCTTCCTACTCTCGAAAGCAATAGGGTGTCTCTCCTGCATTAAGACAGCACCAATGCCCTCTCCTGAAGCATCGCAAAACAAATCAAATGACTTCGTAAAGTCAGGTAATGCTATCATTGGACACAAAGTCATGATCACCTTAAACCTGTCAAAACACTCCTGAGCCTGTGGTGACCAAGCAAAAGCCCCTTTCTTTGTCAAATCAGTAAGGGGTGCAGCGTGTCGTGAGAACCCACTAACAAATCTCCTATAAAAAGCACACAACCCAATGAATCCTCTGAGTTGCGTAAGGTTCTCAAGTACTGGCCACTCAACTATAGCTCGGACCTTCTCAGGGTCCATACTGACTCCCTTGGCACTGATGATGTGCCCAAGATACAACTCAGCCATGCCTAGCTCACACTTGGACTCCTTGGCATAAAAGGACTCCTCCGCCAAGATACCCAAAACTGTATCCAAGTGAGCTAAATGCTCCTCCCATGACCTACTGTACACCAGGATGTCATCGAAGAAGACCAACATGAATCTCCGCAGCTAAGAACTGAAGACCCTGTTCATGGTAGACTGAAAGGTAGCAGGTGCATTGGTTAAACCGAAAGGCATAACCAAGAACTCGAAGTGACCACAATGGCATCTGAAGGCGGTTTTCTCTATGTCCTGCTCCCTCATCTGAATCTGATGGTACCTAGATCTCAAGTCAATCTTCGTAAAGAAGATAGCACCGTGCAACTCATCAATCAACTCATCGATGCGGGGTATCGGGTACCTGTTCTTAATTGTTTTCTTATTGAGTTGGCGGTAATCTATACACATCCGAAGTGATCCATCCTTTTTCTTCACCAATACGACCGATGAAGCAAAAGGTGACTTGCTAGGTCTGATATGCCCCATAGCCAACAGCTCGTTGATTGTCTTCTCTATCTCATCCTTGAGCCGTTTCGGATGCCTGTAGGGTGTAATCATAATGGGCTTTGCGCCCTCCTCCAACTCGATAATGTGCTCAGTGCCTCTGTCTGGAGGTCTGCCAAGTGGAATGTCGCTAAACACTTTAGAGTGTTTAGTCCTCAGTATTTGAATGTCTGGATGGTACTCAACCTTCTGCTGCTCCTGCTGTGCTGGCAATAACACACTCTGCAGCCCAATCAACCATATCATGACGAATGAGTCTCTCCATCCGCCTGTACGAAACCATCCTTAGATTACTATCTCTGATGGCCTTGATGACATGAGGTTTCCCATTTTCCTTGAACTTCATCTCCATGTCCCGTAGATTGAATGTGAACTCACCCAAATCGTGAAGCCATGCCATCCCTAACACCACATCAGTATCTCCCATATTAACAACATAGAATTCAATCTTGAACTCATAGTTGTTCAGCCGCATCGGAAGATTTGTTATCTTTTTGTCACATTTGAGGGTGTACCCATCAGCCACCTTGACTCGAATACCCTCAAACTCTTCTGTTTGTATACCTCGTTTCTCTACCAACCGTTCATCTATGAAATTATGAGTAGCACCGGTATCGAGTAGTGTGATTACCTTCTGACCTGCTAGGAGCCCACGAAGTCTAAAAGATCCATCTCTCTGAAGACTAGTCAAATGTGCCTCCTATAGCTTCCTTCCTCCTTCATTATCACCGTCATTTTCAGACCCTTCATCATCTGAATGCTCTGAATCAGCTTGCTGGTCTGACAGATCAGATTGCTCTTGTCCCTCATAAAACCACTCCATCTGGTTATTTCTCACCTTGGGACGAAGAGGGCATACATGTTTCTCATCATAGGGTGCCTTGCACCAAAAACATAATTTTTTCTTTCGTAAATCATTCAATGTTTCCCTGTCAAATGGTGGTGCATTTGGTCTCTTAGGATCAGGTGGATCCCTCTTTCTGTCAAATGACCTATTAGGCCTCGTGTAGGGTGTCGAGCCTGAAGTGAACTTGTTGCGAGGTGCTGCAAGCTCCATGCTACGTGCCTTCCTCATGGCCTCCTGAAGAGTCGTAGGATCAAATGCCTTGACCCAACCTCTCATAGGCTCCATCAAACCCTCAACGAAGAGAATCACAAGTCTCCTCTCTGAAATGCCTGTTACCATAACTGCAATCCTCTGAAAGTCACCGACATAGGCATCCAAACTACCTGTCTGTCTGAGTTGAGCTAGCTCCCTGAAGTAGAGTTCTGGATCCTTCTTGTCGAAACGCTCTATGAGCCTGCTGGTGAACTCCTGATAAGTAGTAGCTGCATGATGGCCAAGTGTGTACATGTCATGATGCCACCAGTCATGCGCCAACCCATCAAGATGCAATGTAGCAAACTTAATGGCCTCATCCTCCTGCATAGGTCTCAGTGATAGGTAATTGTCCAACTTCTGGACCCAAGACCTCGCTGAACTCTTATCAGACCCATCAAAGTAAGGCAAGGTGATCTTGCTAACTACATACTGTAAATCTCTGTTCACTTGTGGCTGTGGCTGGTGATGCTAAGGAGCTCTGCGGTCAAATCTACCTCCCCCTCTAGGTTTATGCACATCCATAAACTCATGAAAAGTCAAAGCCTGCCTGATCTCAGGTGCTAATGACAAATACTCACCATGAAATCTAGTCACATCTACTACTGACATGCCATTGTGTGGCTGAAACTCCTGATAATGACCCTGCTGCTCTGCCTCCGAAGTCGAAGGTGGTGTCTCTCTAGATATGAATGTAGGTTGTCCAGGCCTACGCTCATGATAGATAGGTGATGACTGCCATGGTGCCGATACCAAAGGCTGGTCCACGCCTACTGTCCTGCTCGACTGCCCTATCTAAATGTAGTGCGGCTGGGATGGAGTATACTATCTCATAGTGCCCATCAACTGGGACATCATGTCCATCATATTGTCATGTCTGTGTCTAAACTCCTCCTCGGTAATATCACCTTCTGCATGCGCTTTCCCTACAGTGAAGGAATCTCACGATCTGCCATCAGTGTTGTGACACTGTTCTCACTGCTATTGGAACTGGATCTGTGAATACCCAGAACCCCTGACACTGTCTCACCTTCAGGAATAGGTGGACCTGTCCAATCCTCAACTCTGCCTGTTCCTCTACCCTTGATGTAGGAAATGATATTACTATTCATGAAAAAGCATCGAAAAAGCACACTTCTTACTGAAAAAGCAACTGAAAAAGCACAGGATGGCAAGAAAACTGTGCTCTGATACCACTGTAAGAGACCTGGTGTCTCTCAACCCAATCACTGGCCAATAATGCTGAAGTTTTGTTGTGTTTTCTGAATTTTGATTTTTTTTAAGGTTTTTGCCATAAAAGAGAAATTGCGATTTTGCTCTAAAAATACTATAAAATTTATAATAAATTCACTGACAATAAATTTGCATCAATAATACTCTCCAGATGAATGCGCATACATTTATTGATCTCCATAACTCATACAATGAATTAAATCAAACGTATAAGGAAAAAACAACATTTTATTTAAGGGGAACCTGATTGCTTGCAGCCGCCATCAATGAAGTAGTACAGGTACGGCTAAGAAGATGAAGCCAGTTACAATCCCAAAATCCACGCCAAAACTCCAGGAAACCCTAGGCGCTCAAGATGAAAGTAGCAGAGGCTCACAAAACAAGACGTCTGGCTGAGAGGAGATAGTACGACCTTGCTGTTGTATTTGTACGGCCTGTACCAGCAAAGAGGAATTCCGTACAGTCTTGAAATTCGTGCCAAATGCCAAACAAAACCTTGCCAGTACAAGATTCGCCTTCTGGAAAGAGAATTGATCCAACCCTGAATGAAACGCCACTGTGAAACTCTGTAATAACCTCTGAATGAAGTTATTCAACTGACAATCTTCAACTGGTATTGCACAGTCTCAGTATGCCTAATTCTGAAGAGGGAACGTTCTTCAAAATTTGATGATCTGCAGAAACCCTAGTTTCTCAAACCCCAATGCACTCGGAGAGAAAAGATAACAAATTCGAGTAATTAATCACATAAGTTCGATTTGCTCTTTGAAAGAATATATAACCTCTCAATAATTTGACCCTCTTCTCAAAAAATCAATTAAATTACATTTAAGAATATTAATTTGCCTCTCTTTGACTTAGGCAATAATATTAACATAATGGTGTCCCCTTTAATGAATAAATAATTATTCATTATAATAATCATTCTCCTTTATTATAAAGTATTAAATACTTTATAATATGCCATTAATCATTAATATTTTAATATATCATTAAAGTGACTTTATAACATAAAGTCAAAATAATAATTATTTAATAATCATTAAATGCTCCATTATTCTCCATCTACTCATCAAACTGACAAACTGGGTCGAAACTGAGCTGACCAGCTGAACCAGGTGCCCTGCCCAAAATAGCAGCTCTTGCCCGCCTGACTTACTATAAATAGTAAGTATCTGAAAAACCACTCTGAAAGAGTCTGCAAAGGCCCAAACCTGAATCAACTGCTGGAGTGATGTTCCCAACGCTGGATAACTGCCTCAAGTGATCCTCTAAACACATCTGCCAGCCTACGAGGATTTGGATAATAGGCTAACCACTGACACGACGGTACTGTCTAGGAAGGGGACATTACAGATCTCAACTCCCCATTTTAGAAAGTCAGCTTGCAACCCATCTATGTCCTGTGCTTTAGCACTTGCTAAATTCTTTATTCCTTGTTTGATATCTTCTACTGAGAAGAGCTCCATTGATGTGCTAACTATGAGAGGAAAATCTCTCTTGGACCCTCTCATAAAGAAGCCTCGCATACTTAACAACTGGACATCTGTTATATTGTTATCATTATGTTTTCTCGTTTTCTATAATTCCCTCCAAAAACCTTTGGGATTGTGTTTTCCAAGAGAAATTAACTCTTTCCTCCTTGTGTTTACATACCTTTCTTTTTTTGTTTGCACCGAATTCTCATATTTCTTCTTGTTTTCTTTGTTCAAGCCATTCTCTTTCAATGATCTCTTGGCATCCTTGCATTCTTTATCATACCATGGGTTAGTTGGAAAAGTCTTTGCAGCCCCTTTCATGGGATAAGATCTTTTACAAGCACCTAAGGCCTTGTGAATTATAGGAATCAACAAATTGTTGCAAACACGACCATTTATCCCACTGGCAGCCTTGTCCCCTAATGTTATTCTTTATTTCATGAAAATGCTGCTCTAGAGCAGCAGTAAAGAAACCTTGATTTTCCTGATTCACAAGTATTTTACCTTTGGGAAGAGTTTTCTTTTGCTTGTGGTGGGCCTTCTTGTCATGTTGGTTGTTTGAAACTATGCCAAGTTTAACAAGTAGAGGCGTATGATCAGATTTCACCTCTAGAGGATAGTCCTTGATATCAAACTCTAATAATCTAGAAAGAAAACCCTAGGAGAAAATTACGTAGTCCACCACATTTTTATCATTATAAGTTTTGCAAGTGATACTGCTTGAATTTAGCCAACCTTTCATGCCATTGCAAATAATCAAGTCCTATAGGATACAAAGTCCTAACAATTCTGCCCCAAAGTGTAATACATTCCCATTTCCATCTTGTGATGTTCTTTCCCAAGGCTGACCTTCTCCTTCTTCCAACCATAATGGATTGTTGTCTCCTCTTTCTTCACTGTTCAACTAGAGAGATTGATTGTTAGCTGTCCTTGCATTGAAGTCACCTATTAAAACTATTTCCCCCAAGGTGCTAAATACAAAAATGTCTTTTTCTAATGAAGCATACAGATCTTCACTATCTAACTTTCTCCTCTTATAGATCTTTGAATTTTGTAGTGCAAAGTAGCAAGCAACTAATTTGAAAGTAACCTCATTATCTGTTATTTGTAAGCAATATGTATTGCTTATTTGGATCCTCTTTCTCGACAATTCCACCCCAACTCTCTTTGATTAAAATTGTTACACCCCCATGTCCTTTACTTGTTTCACTCCCCTCGTTCCAAATTGGGATTTTCTTGTATCCTTCAAAATCTGAGACTTTGCAACCATCATGTTCATGTGTTTCTGTAAGAATAATAATGCCTTTACTTTTTGCTATGGGACCCAACCAAGGTCCTCTTCTCCATGGGTAACCTCTACAATCCCAATTGACTACATGTAAATATTCCTGTGGGGCCCCTAATCCCTATTTCTTGTTTGATAAACGGTCGCTAATTTGAGCTTTCTCATTCTTCAACCATGCCCACTTTCCTTCATTTCTTGTTGCTTTCACTTTCTCCCATTCTTTCCTTTGTTCTTCTTGTTGGGAAAAAGTTAAATTTTCGTCTAAGTAGATGTGTACATCTCTGAGTAAACCTCTATTTTTTAGAATTGCATTCTTGTCTTCTATTTTTCTCATGATAACTCTTACATGTCTATCCCTTCCTCCCTCTATTTTCTTTCCAGTTTTGTTTGCTTGATGAATATGCCTTGTCCATTTCATCTTGTCTTTAAGGAAGTCTCTTACTAAAATGTTAGTTCTCTCCTTCTCATTGAATACTTTTGAAAATGATATTTGTAGCCTTACTTTGTCTTTTTCTTCTCTTATTTGCATCTTGATTTACTTTTCTATGATTTCATTTTGTTTTTTTGATGATCCACTTACAACTTGCAACCATGATTTGGCCTCTTCTATGTAGTCTCTTAACTGGCTTTGTTTCATTTCCATGTCTACTGATGCTATTGAATCTCCTTTATTTGTATTGTGTCATCTCCCTTAATCATATCTGGCTTCTTATTCTCAACTGTTTTCAATTGATCTAATTCTTGTTTTAAAGTAACCAATTCTTCTTGTCCTCTTCCCATGTTATTCTATGGGTTTAAAATTTGATAGAGTAATTTATTCTCTTTCCAGTTTTGAAATATCAAACACAAGATTTTGCTATTTTTTCTGATTTTAGGGTTCTGATTGTTGCCCTAATTTTTTGATTTTAGCCACTTAACATGTTAAAAACATCATAATAGTCATGCCAACACATGTGCCAAAATCATAGTTGAATTACACAATGATTCAACACCAAAATGTTATCAAAATGATGGGAAACTCAGATCAGAAGTCTGTTGTTACAATTTCAGAAATATGAAGTCTTCAATTACATCAAAATATCATGGGCAAACATGCCAAACATGCCCAGCTATAACCTACTGTAAACCCTAGTTTTTATACATACCAATTTCATGCAAATTTGACCTCCAAATGATGAAAAAGAATCTCCAAAGTGTAGCGCTTCAACTGAAAGATGAAACCTTAGCCACAAGCACCAATTTACAATCTTCAAGTATGCCAAAAGAGGACTGATCTGCTGCTGTACAAATTTGAGAATGTTTTCCAAACCCTAGCAGCCAATAAACTCCACAAATCACCTCAAAGATGAAGTCACTCCAATCCTAGAGGGTGGCGCTCAAACCCTAGGGCAAAACCCTAGTCAATATGTCTCCAAAAGCTTGCCAACAAACCTTCCTCCAACGCTGATCTGAAAATTTGATATAGAAATTTGCTCCTCAAACACTGAATAACAATGAAGCACAAATTGATTCCCATCACGGAATCACCCATAGATGAGCTAGATTTTTGTCCAGCTCACCTTGAACACAAGGGTTTTCGTACTTGGTTCTATGCTCAACTTTTGTTGCAGCCAAGAGAGTAAAACTCAGTTCAAAATGAAGTATGCTCAATGATAATGAAATGCCTTCCAAGCACCTCTATTTATACAAGCTTCCAACCCATAGCCAACCTAGAAAATATTTTTATTTTATTTTTAAATTATTTTCCAAATAGGCCGACCACCTCAAACTTGGGCGTCCAAATTCAAATTTAATATTATTATTATTTTATTTTTTTGTATTTATTTTCCCACCTTTTAATCTCCAAGTGGATCGCCCAACTCCTTGGCAAAAATATTTAATAAAGTTATTTTTAATATTTATTATATTTTTTTATCTTAGTCACTTTAATTAAATTAATTAAAAATAAAGTCATCTTTATGGTTTAATTTATTTAGACAACTTTATAAATAATTTATTTTATTTTATTCCCTTATGAAATGAATTAGCCCACAGGAATGACAAATAGGTTAACTCTCTCTCTGCTAGGTGATCGTGCTGGAATTGGGGACATTACAATCCTCCCTCCCAAGATTGCTTGTCCTCAAGCAATCACAAACCTGGATGCAGTAAAATGTGCTCTCCTTTCCAAGATGCATTCTCCAATGGCAAGCCTCTCCATATTACCAAATACTCACAGATCACCTTGTTCCTCAATCGTTGCTCCCTCATCTCCAAGATACTGTCAAGAACCAAAACCAAAGTACCCTCTTCATCAAGCGGTGGAAGATCTAGAGAAGAAAGAACATGTTGTCCAAGTGCCTTCTTGAGGCAAGACACATGAAAAACATTATGAATCCTACTATCTGTTGGCAACTCAAGCTCATATGCTACCTCTCCAACTCTCCTCACAATCTTGTAGGGACCATAGAATCTGGGCTTCAATTTTTCTGCACCACTCCTCTCCAATGTAGACTGTCTATAAGGTTGAAGGGGCAAAAAAACCAAATCACCAACCTCAAATGTCCTCTCTACCCTGTGTCTATCAACATATGTCTTCTTCTGATTTTGAGCCTACTAAATATTATCCTTAAGCACCTTAAGGATATCCTAACTATCCTGCATCAAATCCTTAGCTCTGAGAGCTTGGCTATCATCAAAGGCCAATTCTGTAATGTTACCTTTTTAGCCAGTGTCAGAGTTTGGTGGATTAGCCTAACATTAGGTCCTCGTAGGCTAATGTTGGTGTTTAGAGGGCCTTTGGTGGGAGTTTATGGGTTCTTCAGATGGCAGTTTACAATGTTCTCTTCGCCAGTGTTTAGTGATATTCAAAAACGACCATCTTAAGGTGTTTCAAGCTTTGTTTACACACATTTACTAGTTTTAGTAAGTCCTTTGGATGTTTGATTCCAACCTTACTATTTATAGTAAGCCAGTCTGGTGAGCTTTGGAAGCAATGAGTTACCCCTTGGTGTTGGCGGATTCTGTAATATGTCGATATTTGTGGAGTTCTGAATTATTGATTATTATTAAAGTGATTACTTTAAAAATAATTAAATATTAAAGAGAATATTATTATTAGTGGATAATGACTTTTATAATATATGGTTACTTTTAATCATAAAGTCATTATTAAAAGGCATTTAATGGGGACGCCACACTTGAGTTTTAAATATTATTTTATTATGGTGCAACAAAAGCAAATGACCATTTATTAATAAATGAATTAAAAAAGCTAAGGAGGTAGTGGGATTTGAAGGAGGTATAAAAGGCATTCAAAAACCATTTGCAAATCATTCATTGATACTTGTGAAAATTTCAAAGCTTTGTGTGGAGGAGAAAAAAGGATTTCTTGCTGCAAATCAATCTTGGAGAACGTTAATTCTTCCAGATTAAGCGATTTACAGGTGTGCAATACCACCCAAGGGTTGCTCAATAGGTGGCTACATACAGGAGTCACAATTGTGCTTACAGGAGTAGATTTCTAGAGGGTTTTCAAGGGTTTGAGTGGCAGATCAGAATTGATTGAAAGACATACATTTTAGAATCTTTTACATTGCTATTTGCAACCTACATTATTGGCACGTGGGTATGATTGGAGTTGGCCGTACTTCTCTTTGCCAATCGTACATTTCATCTATGGCATGTGGGGGTGTTGAGAAGGAAAACGCCTAGGTTCTCAGCCATATTTCTCTACCATCTTGGGCGGCTAGGTCATTGAAACCATTGTGTAGAAATTTTGAAGTGGAGAAACCCGTTTATTGAGCAAGGCGTTCAAAATAAGGGTTTCCAGATTGCTGATTAAGTTTTTTAGAATTCATATCAATTCATGCTTTGGCTCCGGGTATGAATGTCATGTAATTTCTCAAGCATTGAATGAAATCTAAATTGATAGTTTTAGTTATTTTCCTGAGTATTTTTATTTCTGCAATTAAATTGCATTTGCATTTCTTTCTTGGCAAAAAATTTAACATTATCAAAAACAAAACAGAAACTATAAACCACAAGTAAACAAATAGGCAGAAATTTGAAATTAAATATCCTACTAGGGGTGGGGTATTTTAGTGGTATCAGAGCAGTTTTCCTGCCATCCTATTGGGTACCTAATCTCAATTGCAGTTGATTAGTGGTTTGGTAAAAATGATGTCTACACAAGAACTCATGGCAGAATTGATGGAGGTCTTTCAGGACTTTATACAACATCCAGAAAAATTAGACCCTTTGTTTGCGAAGGGAAGGAAAGCAAACACTAATGCACATAGTTTTACTAGTATAGAGGAAAAAGAAAAGGCTGGAAAAAATTACGGGTGACTAAAAAGGTACTAGATGGACATGATGTTACACACATTGAGGATGAAACTAGTCCCTCAAATGAAGTAGAATACATTGACCTCTGCAATAATGTCAAGGAGTAACAATCAACAGATTTGAAGTTCACTAAATTAGCAAGTAAGGATCCAAAGAATGATTTTCACAATGTTAAGCAAAGAGAACCACTTGATGCTTCCACAATAGAGGTGGGAGAAAAGGAGTTTAAATTTGCAGCGGTTAATGAAGAATACCTTACATCATGATAGTAGTTTAATAGAACCCCAGGATGACATTTTCAACGCTCATGGAGTTGTTATCAGCCATGAAAACAAATTAGATTGTATGGTGCATGACGCTGATCCAAAATCAGAGAATTTGTGTAAGATTGATGGGTCCCAAGATAGTTCTTCGGATGTACATGCATCTATTCCGGAAGAGGAAATTGTGCAATGAGGATGTCAAATCAATAGCCCCTAACCTCTCATTTGAGTCATCCTATGAGGATCATAACACTGATACTTTTGATGAGGATGTGTGCAATGTTGATAGCACACATGATGATGCTTTTCAATCATGTTATGATGGTGATTCAACATCCTATCACAGTGCTGATTTCAAATCAAAAAATTTGTATAGGAATGACAGGTTTAAGAGGTCCCATCATTTAGTAGGTCAATTGAAGGTGAATGAAGGCTTGATTGCTATAGCCATAGAACACTTTGATGTTGTTCAGCAGTTAATGGAAAATTGTTGTTGGAGGACTCCAAAAACACATGAGTACTTTGATAGTGAACATTCCCTTGCTGAGTTTCAAGCAATTAGAGAAGCGTTGGGGGTAATGAAAAATAGTTACCTACAACTTCTATCAGATAGAGATCATCTTCTCATGCTTGAGGGGATCTATTATGATGCACTAAAATGGAA
Source organism: Sequoia sempervirens (assembly GCA_007258455.2). Classification (NCBI taxonomy): domain Eukaryota; kingdom Viridiplantae; phylum Streptophyta; class Pinopsida; order Cupressales; family Cupressaceae; genus Sequoia; species Sequoia sempervirens. The sequence continues at coordinate 140,591,182 of VDFB02281492.1, read as the reverse complement.
AGAGGAGGAGGTTGATGAGCTCACTCATGAGCTTGAGGACACCATGGACTCTTTGAAGAGCACTCAAATGGCCTTTCAAGAGCTAGAGTCTCCTATTGATGAGCTTACCACGGAGTTGAGCTAGGCACAGTCTTCATCACCTACAACTACAATTCAGCTATCTATGGCAACTATTGGTGATGAGCATACATCCACAAATTGTGGGAATGTGCATATTGAGGATGTGGAAACATCCATTTCATTTACAAATGCAGGTGACACCAATGGGTTGAGTGCATTGGATGAGCATGACAAGGAACAATACGTTGCAGCGGATGTTCTTGAAGATGAACCCATTTCAGGTGATGAGAGTGACAAGTGCGTTCCCCATGACTATGTCAATCAACCATTGACGCAAGTAGGTGCATTCTATCTTTACTGCATAGTAAGGAGTGCTCATCACTTCACTTTTGGTCCACACATAGATGATTTGTTGATGCGTAGGTGTGGGTTGGCTCGGGATTCATATCATCCATTGTGGGATAAAGTGTTACCATCTACAAAAGATGGAAACAGAGACTGCGGGTATCCGGCCTTGGTACTTTCTAAATGTTGCTTACAGGGTCAGGAATCAAATTTTCATCATGTAGATGCGACCATGGCAGAGTTTGCAACTTGTTTGTTTCAAAAATTTCCATTGGAGGCATGGTTACAGAGAAGTTGCGGTGTTAGTGAGTATGATGGCTTGGTTAGTTCATTCCGCAGTGATGGAGTTCTACTCCATCAATTGGCAGGAAAAGGCTGTTCTATTACATGGGACCAAGAATTCTTTCATAATCCTTGGAGGATAGTAGTTGTACATGAGTCTGGAGGAGAGTTATATCATTTCCTCGTCATGGAAGAGCAACATAGGGATGATACTCCATCCTATGAACTGGTTGGTACCTTTTACATCCTCGTAGGTCGGTCTTGCAATCGTGAGGGTGTTGTTTTGTTCCATATCAGCAACCTAAGAGTAGCAATTTTACATCATCCTAGGCCAGTCTTGCAATCTTGAGGGTGTTGTTTTGTTCCATATCAGCAACCTAAGAGGAGCAATTGCATATCTTTCAGCACCTATGAGGGGTAGTTATGATTTCCATTGGAGGTTTGCAGAGGATGGAGAGAGGTGTTGTGATGTAGATACTTCAAGATACTTTTACCTCCTCATGTTCGATGGATGTAAGGTTTTGATGTGTTGGGATCCGGGTGGTGACAGGTTTGACACGATAATACAGGTGGATCCCAATGAGTTGCTTCACCACTCTCAGCATGGTGAAGATTATGTCAAAGTAGCGCAGTGGAAGTCAGTAGGTAATGTGTTTGGTAGACTTCCATTTTGGTTATGGGATCTAGGGATTTCTATGTTGGGTAGATTGCTCTACATCGGGTTAGTTGTTTACAGTGGTGTTGAGTATTGTTGGGCATTTTACATATTGATTTGGGATCTAGCATTCCGACGATAGGCTAGGGCATTTAGTTGAAATTGCTTGAGGTCAAGCAATTTCGAGGAGGGCGGACTATAATGTCCCTTTTTTAGCTAGTGTCAGAGGTTGGTGGATTAGTGTAATGTCCCCTTTCTGACGGAAACACTTAGACCCGAATCTTGCATTCAAAGTATTTCTCAGAGACATTAAAACGTTAGAGATCAATAAATTAGACATTAAACATCCCTATTACTCATTATGAATGATTCTTCTATAATATATTTCCCATGTGCATTAGATACTAACATCTTTCAGTATCCTATAGACGGGATTCAGTTATACCATTTATCATTATAGTGAACGAATAGAGCCGCTATTACTTAAAGGCTCAAGCATCATTATTGGATAATCGTAACTAATATATTATCCATATATATTTACATATTATCTTGTATATCTTGTATGTCTCTCCATCTATAATGAATCTATGAAATTTAATATGTATACATGTATATATCTAAACGTATACTTATCCATTCTAATATACTCAGATATATTCATACATCATAAAGTACTTAATATATTTTATGAGTATCAACTAAGATTAATGATATACTTGATATCCATTATTTTATCCTTTACTTATATAAGCATTATCAACTTTAGTTCCACATATGATAAGAGTTACCTCCATTGGCTGCCCTTTGGTTGACCGGCTTCAGACAGAATGTATTCCTTGTGCCTGACTCCCTCAACCACGACTTCTATTCTATCTTCTCTTCGTCTTATATTGTTCTGCCCCTTGATCGATTATTATCCTCCCTGTCCCTTACTCATATTTCTTATTTATCCTTATGGCTCTAAGAAACATCCTTTCACACATTGCTTCACAAGGAGTGCATCCTCCTTCATCCATCGCTACCTTTCTTCAACCACCTGTTAACCTTATTGCTGTAGCTTAACTTCTTTAATCTTTGATTAATTACTTAGTGTTGCCACTATAATCGGTGGTTGGATGGACTAAGATGGCGAGTCAATTCCCGATAAGTAATTTCCATTCCTGTGAATCCTTGTTCGATGATCAGCATACCTTCCTTGGTTCTTCTCAGCACATATCGATGCTTCCTACAGCCAATTGCTCCTCAGAGTGGGTTTTTTCCTTCATTCGATAGTAAATTCTTCTTCTAGCCACGGGTGAGGAATTTTGGTTCTCTTCCATTCGATGATGGTTCTCCTTCAGCCACGATTTGATGAGGTTTCCTTTCATTCGCTCCAACATTTGAAGATATTCCCTTTTGTAAATATTTCCATTTCTCTCCCTTTATCTTCAGATATGTATCTCTTAGGAAGATCGTGTCCCAAAATGACAACCCCATTCTCCTTCCTTTGTTGGCACCGATAAACTCCCCTTTTATACCCAATGAGGCAGAGAGACACGCCTCCCCAGAATGCCTTTTGATCAATGTTCTACGGCTATTCTCCTTTCATTTGAGGAAGACCATCGCTCTTTTATAATTATGATTTATTATTAGTTTCTTGAATATTATTTCAAATTTCATATATTTTAATATCTATTACCTCATAATGATTTATTTAAATCATTTTGATATTTATAATATTATTTATAATTATATTTGTGTCTTATCTTCATTTTATATATATTTAATATTTATATTTGATAATTATAAGACTATTTTATGTTATATATTTTCAATCTCTATAATACTTTAATAATTATAATATTATTTTAATATATAGAATGTTATTTAATGTTTATAATTATAATATTGTCTTTGACAATTATAATCATAACGATACTCGTTTGGTTAATTAGTTTTAGGTATGCTTTTTTAGTGTCACAATTTTGGGGACATGACAATTAGCCTATCATCAAGTCCTCATAGGCTAATGCTGGCATTTAGAGGGCCTTTGGTGGGAGTTTATGGGTTCTTCAGATGGAAGTGTAAAGTGTTCTCTTCTCCAGTGTTTAGCGATATTCAGAGATGACCTTAAGGTGTTTCAAGCTCCGTTTACACACATTTACTATTTTTAGTAAGTCCCTTGGATGTTTGAGTCCAACCTTACTATTTATAGTAAGCCAGTCTGGTGAGTAGAGGAAGCAGTGAGTTACCCCTTGGTGTTGGCGAATTCGGTATTATGTCGATATTTGTGGAGTTATGGATTATTGATTATTATTAAAGTGATAACTTTAATAGTAATTAAATATTAAAGAGAATATTATTATTAGTGAATAATGACTTTTATAATATATGGTTACTTTCAATCATAAAGTCATTATTAAAAGGCATTTAATGGGGATGCCACACTTGAGTTTTAAATATTATTTTATTATGGTGCAACAAAAGCAAATGATCATTTATTATTAAATGAATTAAAAAAGCTAAGGAGGTTGTGGGATTTGAAGGAGGTATAAAAGGCATTCAAAAAGCATTTGCAAATCATTCATTGATACTTTTGAAAATTTTAGAGCTTTGTGTGGAGGAGAAAAAAGGGTTTCTTGCTGCAAATCAATGTTGGAGAATGTTAATTCTTCCAGATTAAGCGATCTACAGGTGTGCAATACCACCCAAGGGTTGCTCAGCAAGTGGCTGCATACATGAGTCACAATTGTGCTTACAGGAGTAGATTTCCAAAGGATTTTCAAGGGTTTGAGTTGCAGATCAGAATTGATTGAAAGACATAAATTTCAGAACCTTTTTCATTGCTGTTTGCAACCTACATTATTGGCATGTGGTTATGATTGGAGCTGTCTATACTTCTCTTTGCCAGCCATACATTTCATATATGGCATGTGGGGGTGTTGAGAAGGAAAATGCCTAGGTTCTCAGCCATATTTCTCCACCATCTTGGGCGGCTAGGTCATTGAAACCACTGTGTAGCAATTTTGAAGTGGAGAAACCCGTTTATTGAGCAAGGCATCCAAAATAAGATTTTCCAAATTGCTGATTAAGTTTTTCAGAATTCATATTAATTCATGCTTTGGCTCTAGGTATTAATGTCATGTAATTTATCAAGCATTGAATGAAATCTGAATTGATAGTTTTAGTTATCTGCCTAAGTATTTTGATTTCTGCAATTAAATTGCATTTGCATTTCTTTCCTGTAAAAAACTTTAAAATTATCAAAAACAAAACAAAAACTATAAACCACAAGTAAATAAACAGGCAGAAATTTGAAATTAGATATCCTACCAGGGGTGGGATATTTCAAATTCTAAGAAAAATGAAACATAATACCCATACAAGGCCCTAAATGGTGACATGCCAATTGACATGTGATAGGTGGTATTATAACAATACTTGCCCACAAGTAACCACCTAATACAAGCATGTTGTTTCCCTACAACATAATTGCATAAATATCCCTCAACCCACTTATTAACAATCTCTGTCTGCCCATCTACCTGTTGGTGATAGCTAGTGCTTGGTGTCAACTCAGTACCAACTAATTGGTATAGCTCATGCCAACACACACTGAGAAATCTGCTGTCTCAATCACTGATAATGGTCTTACGGAGTCCATGCAACCTAAACACCTCTTTGAAAAATAACTTTGCAACCTGAAGCGCTAAATAGTCTGATGGAATCACAAAGAAGTGTGCATACTTGGTCAACTTGTCAACCACCACAAATATGCAATCCCTGCCTTGGACTCTCAGTAGACCAGTGATGAAATCTATCGAAATATACTGCCACCTCTGCTTTGGAATAGGCAATGGCTAAAGCAAACTTATAGAGAAAGTATGCTCTGACTTGTTCTGTTGACCAGTCATACACTCTCTAACATGCTGCAAGACATCATCCTTGAGACCCTTCCATGAGAATCTCTCTCACCTTCCTGTAGGTTTTGAAGAAACCTAGATGCCCTACTAGAGGAGTATCATGAACAACCCTCAAAATTTTCTCCTTCAACTTAGATTCAGGTACCAAATAAATCATATCTTTATAATATATCACATCATCTATCACCTTATACCTATCATCTTGAACCTTTCCATCCATGATCTCACAAGAAAAAGTATTCTTGGAGTATTTGACCAAAAGGTGAGACTTCTAATACATTGAAATCTGTGACATGGACCAAAGCATGGGTTTCTTGGACAATGCATCTGCTACAATATTCTTTTTGCCCTTAACATATTCAATATCAAAATCATATGCTTGAATTTTACTCACCCACTTTTGTTGGTGCTCATTCAAATTCCTTTTGCTCCAGAAATTATCTCAAATTGTTGTGGTTCGTCCTCACCACAAACTTGTTGCCCACTAAGTACTGTCTAAACTTTGCCAATGCATGCATGATGGTGAGCATCTCATTGTCGTTGGTGGAATAAAGCCTCTCCACATCCCTCAATTTTCTACTCTCAAATGCAATGGGATGTCTATTCTACATCAAAAATACACCAATGCCTTCTCTTGATGCATCGCACAACACAAAGGGCTGTGTGAAATCAGGTAATGCCAATACTGGACAAGAACTCATCACTTGCTTAAGCCAATCAAAAGTAGCTTGAGCCTCATTCGACCATTTGAATGCCCATTTCTTAGTGAGACCTGTAAGTGGTTTTGCCAACTGTGAAAACCCCTTAACAAATGTCTTGTGGTAGCAACACAATCTGAGGAACCCTCTCAAATCTGAAATGTTCCTTGGTGGTGGCCAATCCAGAATAGTCTGTATCTTCTCCTGGTGAACTTTGACTCCATCAACTCCAATCACATGTCCCAAGTAGAGAATCTCGGTCATTCCAAACTCACAATTAGAAGCCTTAGCATATAATGACTATGCCTCCATAATACTCAACACCTCATCGAGATGCTGAAGATGATCCTCCCATGTCTTACTGTATATTAAGATGTCATCAAAGAACACCAACACAAACTTATGCAATTGCTTGCAAAAGATGTGATTCATACATGACTGAAATGTAGCAAGAGCATTAGTACGACCAAAAGGCATAACCAAAAACTCATAGTGCCCATAATGACATTTGAATGTTGTCTTATGAATATCCTCATCATAGACACGAATCTGATGATACCCTGAACAAAAATCAATCTTAGAGAAGTACATTGCCCCATCAAGCAATTCATCGATCTTGGGAATGGGGTACCTGTTCTTGATCGTCTTCTTATTCAAGGCTCTATACTCGATGCATATCCTCATAGTGCCATCTTTCTTCTTCACCAAAACAACTGAAGAAGCATAGGGACTGGAACTAGGACGAATGTGCCCCATATCAAGTAACTCCTTAATCATCTTAATCTCCCCCTTGAAGTGCCATGGATAACGATAAGGTGTAGTAATGACAAGCTTGGATCCCTTCTCTAGCTCAATGACATGCTCAATGTAATGTCCCCATTCTTTCGCGAGCATCAAAGTTGGTGGATTAGCCTATTATGTCAATCCTCGTAGGCTAATGGTTCTGGTTAGAGGGTCACCTGATTGGGCACTTGGTCGGTAAAATGCAGTGTTGGTATCTGGAGTATGGTGATGTGGTGAATTTGTGCATTTGGCGTGTTATTGGAGCTTAAAATTATGATCTTCACCATTTATTTCACTTTCTCAGGCTTAGGGACCATGTGTCTATTCTTTAAAGGGGTCACTTTATATTTTTCAGTTACTATTCATTGATAAAGTGAAAAAAGAACATAACTTAAGTGAATAGTGCCATTTTAATGAATAGTGTTTTCAAAGTGAAATTATAAAAGAGCAAGAGAAAGTTCGACCACTTCATACTATGATATGTTTTGCTGAATGAAACTTGGAAGTGTGGAGTTTGGGAGAGAGGGAAACTAGGATACCTGATTTCTGCAGTGGGTGGGCTTGGAGGGGGCTTATTGTTCAAATTTTGGCTTCTTGATGGTGTGAAATACCACCCTAAAGTTGCTGGTCAGTTTCTTGTTGATTCATTTGGAGCTATAATTTGCTGATTACAAGTGATTAGAGTCATTTCCTGGAAGGGGTTTATGCTGCTAGTGTCTCCATTGCCATCTAGAAGGAGTTGCTTGCATTCTTGAAGATTTTTGGAGCTGATTTGAGCATCTACAGCCAGCCGCACTTTCTTGAGGGTTTTATCAGCTCATAGGAATTAAAACGCCTTTACTTAGTGGCTGCTTTCTCATCCAAAGGGGGCGCCCTTATCATAGGAAGACTTCCAATCTGGATTGTGGTGGGAGAAGTTCGTATTTTGGTTTGTATGAGCAATTTACTAAGGGCGGGTACTGTAGAAAATCACTATTCACTGTGATTTATGGCTGTAAGTTAAAATCTATGACATTTGATGTGTATTGTTTGAATCTGATGTAAGTTATATCTCTGATGCAATCTATTTTGTAATGAAGAACTTGCATTTGGCTTCGTATATCAAGTATTTTATCAAATGTGTCTTGATAGATTAGTTCATTCAAAGACTTTACTTCATGTACACGTTCTTAGCTCTTATTTCGCATCATTATTGAGAAAAACTCAAAACACAAAAAGGGAAAAATACCTAAACAAGCAAAATACCAAAAACAATCAAAGACAGACCTAGAGAATCTCAGTGGAATCAATCACAGCAAAGTATCGGTTCACTACACTCAAATCCATGATCTGGTGGCCTTCCAGGAGGAATGTCTCCAAACACCATGTTGCGCTTATCAAGCACTGATTGGATATATACATAATACTCCTGATTACTGGAAGAAGATTTGGATCTCGGCTGCCCAAGCAACATCATCATGCCTAAACAATTTCTCCATCCTCCTCTCTGAAATAACCCTAGGTCCTCCATTTGAAAGTGTTCTCAATACAATCTTCTTCCCATTAGACATGAACTCGAGCTCCATCTTTTGGAAATCTTGTATGTATCTGCCAAGTAATTGTAACCACTGGACTCTCAAAATGATGTCAATCTCACTAAGTCCTACCATATAGAAATCATTAGTCAATGTGTAGTCACCCATCTGAATGCTAAGCTGAGATACCTTCTTAGTGCAACTCATGGTAAAGCCATCTGCAACTCTCACACTGAATCCTACAAAATCCTCAACCTGTAGTCCCCTTCTTCACAACCAATCCCTCATCAACGAAGTCGCAAGTAGCTCCACTTTCAATCAAACAAGTGACCCGTTGTCCCTTAAGGGCGCCTCTCAATTGAAAGGGACAGTATCTAGGCACTCTTGAAATAGATGCAATGGAAACATGTCCTATATAATTTGTAGTGTTAGGCTCAATGTAATGTCCCCTTCTTGCACCTGATCAGTTGGGAAGTTCCATTAGCCCATTTCAGGGTTCTCGTAGGCTAAGTGGAGTTGGTTAGGGGACTTAGAGCCTGTGTTGGGCTTTGCGGTGGTTTTCAATGCTTTTTGGCGAGAGTTACTATTTATAGTAGTGGCCATTTTTAATACTTACTATTTATAGTAAGTTTCAGTGCATCTTGGATTGTGCCAGTTTGGCATTTGGACACACTTACTATTTTTAGCAATTACTATTTTTAGTAAGTGTATGTTTGGCAGCTGTTCCCAACCTCTATTTCTCCAGTAGTGTAATGTTTCCTATTTGGGCGTTGATGCGTACTAAGGGTGTAATCAAACTAATATTTATATTTCTGTCATTTATGATATAAAGTCACTTTATAACTTAAGTGAGGGTCATGTGTTCATAAAAAGGAGCCCTTGCCTCACACCTAGGAATAAGGTGAAATAAGTTGTTTTTAAAAAGAAAATATTTAGCCTCCAAAAGTGGACGCCAATCTTGGGGAGGTATAAGGAATTAAAAATAAAGTAAAAAGCTTATGAAGGGGGCATGGGATTTCTTGGAGGGAAAAGTGGATTCAAATTGTGTTGCCCTAATTTCCTCCCCTTTTCTATATAATCACCTATTGGGTTCTCATTTGTTTCTCTTCTTTGGCAACATAACAGGATGCTGCTGGAATGCTTCCAGATTTCCATTTCTGCAAGTTGAGGACAAAAACCCTCATCGTTAGTAGCTGGTTTTGGTGGTGAAAGATCCACCCTAGCCGGAAAAAGTGATTCTACTTCAAGGGTCACATTGGTATTCATAGATTTTCTAAATTTCACCGTTTTGGAGGTTGTAGAATGAAGATTTTCTCAGTGTTTTGATGTGGGATCGAAGGTTTCGGTGTGTTTGATGATTTACTTCATTTTGGTGTGTGTTTTGGAGGTGTTGAAACACATTTTCAGAGCTCTGATATACATTTCCATAATTCCGGAAATTCACCTTTTCATAGTGGCTGGAAGTGCAAATCTGCTCATAGCTCTGTTGGTGAATTAAATATTGTTCTGGGCATTGTTCGAATGGACTCTTCATTGCTGGGTGCCACATTTGGAGTGGTTATTTGCATTTTTTGGTGAATTTTTGAATTTTAAGGAGCTGGTCGCCTCTCCTAGGGAGCTGTACCATTTCAGGGTTTGGTATTTTCAGACTATGTTATCTAAACTATAGCTTCCAGGGTCTGCAACAGCAAGATAAGGGTGTCTTTTCTCATGAAATCATTGGCCAATGTGAAGGAGAATGCTAGGAGTTGATAGTTGATGCATTTGGTGACTACCCTAAAGAGTTGTATGCAATTTTCTGCCTATGAATGATTGTTATCAGTCTGAAACTACTGTTACTAGGTCTGCAATTTATTTTAATAAGTCTGATTCCATTGGTTGTTATTGCCAATATATGTTATAATGATTCAATAAGAAGATAATGGTATTTCATGGTTAATTTCCATATTTGCTATGTTTCAAATGAATGTTATGTTATGTTGAAATAACACTTGAATGCAAACAAACCTACAACTCATATTACATAGCAACAAATAAAAAAAAATTAGGGGCGGTTGTTTTTTATTAGATAAGCAGGGAAGGGCCTTGATCCCATACAACAGCTAAAAACAGAGCAAAAAAATTCCAGAGAAACAAACTAGCAAAACAACAACCAACCAAACAACAAAACACCTAAACATTAATAGCACTAGCTAACCATAAGGATCATAAATAGGCACGCAGGCCTCTTATTATCATCTTACTCAGCTATATCAAAGGAAAGATTGCAACTGGTGATGCAAGTGGATTAAGGTTTCAGTCTGCTGTAGCTTTATATCAGGTCAGAAATTTAATACAATACCTCTGTATTATTGCAACAGAAGTTAAATAAAGAAAAATTTGTTAGTCTTTGTTCATTGTGTTATCTTTCCTTCACTTGATTAGTACTTTGCATGCAAATAATTATATATCATAAGCTTGCCAAAATGAATAGTTTTACCTCTGCCAAACCCAGAAACAATACAAACATATGACTGAAAATTCGAACTGGAAAGAAAGGCAAAATTTTGAGTCAGATTTGAGGTTGGGATATTTCACAATGTTGGCAAAAACTGAAGAAACAAGATTGAGAGGAATTGGTATGCATATCTCAAGGAAAGATGATAACCTTATATTATTGAGCAACAGCTAATAATATAAGGTAATTACAAAGGACATAAAAATGGCAGTTATAAAAGAGCAGAAACAAAAGGGAAATTGTAATATCATTACACTATTTATTTGTCATTATTCTAATATAGCACTAATAAGTAGTTCATTTTCAAGATGGCACAAGTCAATAAAGGGGTAGTCAGTCGAAAAAAATCAACAGTAAAACTAAAAAAATTTCAATGCTAGCCTAATTCAACTAAAGGAAAACTTCCAACCACCTCACATAAATCATCCTTCATCATTGTAATGTCCCCTTTTTCATGAGCGTTGGAGTTTGGAGTAATTAGCCTATTCCTGATCCTCGTAGGCTAATGGAGCTTGATAAGAGGGTCATTTGGCAGATACCCAATGGATTGGTTGGCTCATTTCGTGACTTCATGAAGGTTTTCCTAGTATCATCATGGATATTTCTATTTATGGAAACCTTTATTTTATATTATAATGTTATATTGCACTTTTGGAGTTGGTTAATATTTTATATTATTATAAAGTGCAATATTAAAATAATAAAATAATATTATAATATTCCTTCTAGAAGGTGACTTGGGAAAGTTCTAGAAGGAAGCCAACCTCTTGAGGAAAAAGTGTAAATTAACATCATGGGCCTCATTCTCAACATCCAGATTTGAAGTTGATATTTGATAATTCATCTTGTGGAGCCAAGGGGTTTCTGCAGATTGTTCTTTATCATAGGAAACGAAAACTTCCTATTGATAGCAATTTTGAGGGTGTGAAATATCACTTGAATTATTGCAGCTGGGAGAAAGTTACTTCAGACTTTCTCTTTGAGCGTCATTGTAAAAACTTAGTGGCCATTGGCTAAGTTTTTGTATGGTTTGATTTGGATCATTGTTGGAGACATTTTGGAGTTCATAGTCTTCATCGATTTTGCATTGAGGAGCTCGATTGCATTCATTCAGTCATTTCCAGAAGTTCTAATATAAAATTTCTAGTCATGTAAGTCTGCATATTAGAGCCACGATTCTGCATATATCATCTCAATAAGGCATCGATTCTTCAAAGGCGTGGAAGTGCTGCATTCTAGGGTGGAAGTCAATGAGTTTACAAGCCTTGTGAAGGAGTTTCAAGGCGCCATTAATTTATTACAGAAGTCTGAAATCAGAGAATAGGGGCGGCCATTCTAGAGGTTTGATTTCATGAAGAAAAGCAATAATAAATTCACATAAATTCAAGGAAGCATCATTGGGTGTTGGGAAGAGTAGGCGCAGCCATAAGGAGGACATTGGCTTCTTCAACAAAGCATATCGAAGCAATTTGTGAAGGCTGCTACCAATGCCAGGTTCCATCGAATTTGTATTTACTGAGTCATTACATCATAGTTACTTGTTGTCTTGATCAGCAATCTATGGCATTAATTGTATTGATCATTTCATGAGTTTAGCATACGGCTGTAGATGAACATTGAAGTCAGATTTAGTATTGCATGATCATTCTAGTCATTGTAATGTTGCAGCTGTAGGATGCCATTTCATATCAGATTTGATAATGTACATGAAGTCTTTATGTAATGCCAAGAGTCTTGGCTAGATCTTTTAGCATTGTAATTGTTGGCATATCAATTAAAGGAGTTATAAGGCTGCATTATTTGCTTGGCTATAGCATTCATTTAGTTTGTAAGACAACTGTTGTCTTAATGCCTCTATCTGAAAGTCAACATTCAAATTGCATAGCAAGTGTTTGATAAAATGCCTATGGCTGTAGCTTCTTTCCTAGACTCTAGTTGCTCTTATTGCACTCATTAGGTTGCATGCTAATTGTTTGACATAATGTCAAGTGGCTGTAGATGTTATTATCAGCGTAGTAGTTGCATACCAACTGTTTGACAAAATACCAGTTGGCTGTAGGTGCATGTTTTTACACTTAGAAGTCATTGATATGCATTGTAGATGATTTATAGAAGTCATTCATGCCTTTAGATGATAACTTATGCATACTAGTGTTGATTTCAAGCATTGGAAGCATTCATTTATAGTTTTTCAAGGAATATATCAGTCTGATCCTACAAACCAGCAAGCTGGAAGTTTGTATGTGAATTGTTTGACAAAATTCCTTGAGCCTTCAATCAGCATTTTAAGGTCAGATTTGAGCAGGGTCATTACAATCATTCCAACACTTAAGAAACAAAAAATGTGCCACAAAAAAATTGGTTAAGTTTGTCATATCAATGAATAACGACCAAGGCATGCATAGCCATACATCTTTGTGTATTATAATGTACCATGATTATATTAATCAAATATTCCAAGGCAAACAAGTTAAGTTATTACCACATCAACATCAAAACGTGCTGCTGCACTAGAGACTTGTGGAGCAAGGAAAACATCTGCCTGCAGAGTATATAGTAAAACCTATTAGTAAATAATCCATTAAAAAGAAACTGCAACATAACTTTATCTAGTACCAACAAATTGTCCTTGCAACGAAAATCAGATAATATTCATCATCCTAACATCTGAAAATCAACAAATGCCACAGCTCCTTAGATGAATTGACATAAATACACCTTTCTATTAGTTCATATTTTCTATGTTTTTTTCATCATAATATCTCTTTTGTAAGGCCTACAAGCATTGCACCTTTATTTTGCCTGCACATTTTTGTATCAGATTATATTGGTGATGTTTTGTACCTTTTTGTGATCAATATTTGATATTGACATGATTATATGATTATGAGACATGATATTATTTTATGATTTGAACTATTAGGATATTTTCAGTTTCACAATTTCATTATGAGTATGGAATCGTAAAATCCCCACTTGGTTTGCTTGATATTTTTAAATGATTTTTCATAGTTTGACATATGTAAACATTTTGTCAAACAAATAACCTAACCATGTCTGAAACTAATTGCAGATTACCCAAATATGCATTTCCAGGAAGTAACATTCAGCAATCAAAGATTTCCATCCTCATTCAAATGAAATATGTCTGAGATACAAATTATGGAAATAATACAAACTACAGCCAACACTACACTCAGACTGTGCAACTGGAATGAGTAGATTTACATTTATAGTGATTCTGAAAGACCACAATTTCATGCAACTGGAACCACAACATACATTAATATTTATAGACTGAAATTTAAAGCATAAACATTACATGCTCTGACCTGATATGACATCCTACACAGGCCGAAATGGTTTCAGAACTGCCTATCTTCCCTTCGCAGGTATTATTGCAGCCTAACTTGCAGTGCCAGACTGAAGATGAATGCCCAGCTCCTAGACGTCACTCTCTTCTATATTTCTGGGCACAACCACACATTGCAGACTCTGCGATTTCCTTTAAACTCCCCTACACGACTCCTGAAAAGAGCTGCAAGCTCTAGAAATGATCCATCACTCATAAGAGTTACAATGGATAGAGCCATGACTGGCCAGGAGTTATGGCGAAAACATTCCTAAACTCCACGATCCTTACTGATTTGGCGCAACCCTATAGCTATGCAAAACCATTCACAATGTACTTCCAAACTGCCTTTGTAGATTGGCGTGGGTTATATGGCTCCAATATAGGGAAAAGCTTGACCTAGAGTGAAATGCCAAATACCACATAAAGTCTGAGCCCACCACCAATATGATTTGATTCTTTAACCCAATAGAACCTGAAAATGCCACTAATAGTTACCTCCAAAATATGCAAGAGAGATATATATCGGTATTCCTCAAATTTATCTCCGAAGGAGACCCATAAAGTTGTTCATATCGATCACCTGTGAAAGACCTAAAATGATTTCTCAAACCAGACCAGCTCATAATACAAATAGAGAAAAATAAGCAAGCATGATACAAATGAGCTCGATTTCCACTTTATATATGACTTGCACTTTTCCCGCTCATAAAATAAAATAAAGTGACTTTATAAAGTTCCCTTTTAAATATTTCCTCAAAGTCACTTTATAATATTTTTTAATTAATTATTTAACATTACCTTGTGAATGTACTTTTTCCCGTGAGGCAACATTAAATAATTAAATAAACCAATTCCCTTTACCCAACTATAGCCAACAGGAATTAAATAGGCTAATAAGTTCACTTGGAGTGATCATTGAGAAGGGGACATTACAAAAATGTTGATAGTGCTGCTAGTTTATTAATTTCAATGATGTAGTGCAATTTGTGCTTAATTATTAAATGTAGTTTAATCATACTTTCTTATGTATCATCTTGATTATGCTAATGTTTAGAGAATAATTATTATGATGTTATTTTCCTGAGATGTTTTATGCCTTGCATGAGTGTGTATTTGTTGGTTATTATCATAGTTTAACTACTTGGCAAGTCACTGAGTACTCATGAGTGTTTTTCCATCCCAAGTTTTTGCCAAAAAAAACTTGCTGAGTTTTTAAGGAGAGTTTGGGTTAGTTTACCTACAAGTTAGTGGCAAGTACTTATCAAGTCCATGGAAGAAACTTGCAATGAGTGAGAATAAAAAGCACATGCAAGAAAAAAGGTAGAAAAAATGTGATTTTTACACTCAGAAAACACATTTTCTTGCCTTCTTAAAAATGAAAATGGCATGTTCCATGAAGGTCTATGTGATCTCAAAAGCCTTCACTTGGGCTTGGTGGCAAGGGCTTTTCCCCTTGACCATGCCCTATACCACGATCCTAGGGCACTATCCCTAGACCCCACAAGGGGTGCTACTCCTCAACCCCTTTGAGACTCATTTGACACATTTTGTAACTATATGTTGAATAAAATTTATATTTTTAATGAAATTTAAGCATTTTAAAGTTGGCAAGTTTTGTTTTGTCAAGAAAATTTTGGTCTACCAAGTTTGAGTATGCAAACTATGGTTATTATTATGTGCTTCAACTATTTTGTACTTTATATATTTGATGTGTACTTGAGTGCACATAATACAAGTGTAAACCAATAGTAAGAAAATATGGAGATATTCAAATGTGTATGTGTGCGTGTTTCAACCATCTTATTTCATTGGAATAATTAAACACGACTTGTGTTATACTGATGCAACCAAGCAATCCAAGTTGCATTCAATTGAAGACCCCTTGTGCAAAACTAGTGAAGTGTGATCTAAGTGCTTATATTTATCTTAACACTCATAGATGTATTTCATATGTGTTGAAATGAATCTTATGCTTGTGTGAAATAGTGAATGGGTCAGATTTGAACAAAAAGATAATTTTAGATGCTTTGAAAAAAATCACTTTCCTTATTTTGTTGCAAAAATAAATTATGGAATGTGTGTGTGTGTGTATTAGATTTGATTTGGAAGCATCTAGCAACGCCTAGGTGTCTTTTAAGTCATGATATTTGCATTTGATTAAATTTGATAAGATTTGATTTGATTTTTGAAAATCTTTGATCATATAGGTGCAAATAGATATTTATGAAACTAATTATTTTATTTATTAAGTTGTATTTATATCCTCAAATATCTTATTGAATATGTACCATGGTTGGAAACCTTGGACACTTGGCATTGATCTATTGGTGAGGATTGAGGATGAGTGACATGTCTTTTAATTCTTGTATAAAGCAAGTTTAGGGTTAACATATTCTTGAGGCGCATTGTTCTTTCCACACTGATTTTGGGATTTGAAGAGTGTAAAGACTATCTTTGAAACCCTAAGAGTGTGTTCTTGAGCTTTTGGAGGACATGTGCTTGGAAAATATTCTTAGATTTGGATTTTGAAAAGCTTGGAGTGTGTAAATAATAGATACAGCCTGAAACCCTAACTTTGTGAAATTAAGGTATTTTCCTTTTGGATATGAATGTTATTTTTATTTCTTTGGAATAATAAATGGAGTACCTATCATTGTGAATATTAAAAATGGGTGTTTGTATATTCTTGTTGGAAATGTTGTCATTGATGTCAAAGGTGGAGAAGATCATCATTGATGCCAAAGAGTTTAATGTGAAGATCGATGAAATATGTTGTCATTGATGTCAAAATGCATGAACAAGATTGTTGATATCAAAGAGTTTATCGAGGAGATTGTTGATTTACTTGTCCAAGATATATGGACGAGAATGTCAAAGTAAGTGTTGTCATCTATGTCAAGGTAAAGAATGGACCATTACAATAAGAAGTTAATCATTATACATCCTTGTTGGAGAGAAAAGAAAAATACATCCATTACACCTTACCATTGAAGAGATTGTGGAATTGGTGACCAATTTAGAGATATGGGTATGTTTAAATTAAAGATTTAAATATAATGTTGAAGTATATGGATAATAAAATAAAGAAAAACAGAACATAAAATATTATTGAAAGACATGAGAAATGAAATCAAATAAACATTTTAACTTCAAAGACACATCTATATTAAAGTATATTAATCACCCAAAAAGAAGATTACATGCAGTGATTAAAAATGTGAAGAAATTTTTTTTATCTAAGGAGCAGCAATGAATATTATAAAGATAGTGATTAAAGAAAATTAGATAAAAGAAGCACTTAGTATTCCAAAGGCAACAATTCATATGGAAGCAGCGATTCCATCCTTCATGGGCAGTGATCAACATTATGGAAGTGATAAAAAATAATAAGAGTAGCAATTTATATAAAACAAAGAACAAAGATTATATTCCATGATTAAGAAGGAAGCAAAACTTAAGGAGCAGCATTAATAGGTGATTAATATGTTAAAATGTGAGTAATTAAATATATGAAAAGGCAGCAGTCACTTTGTGAAAGGTTATGTCTTCTTAAAGGTTGTCTCTTTTCATAGAGGCATAAAAATATAAAGAGTAGAGAAAGGTGTGGTAAGAAAAACAACAATTCAATGGATAATTTCTAAGTTTTAAAGAAGATATAAAGATAAATAAGAGGCAGAAAAATGAAGAGAAATTCTGATCTATTTTTGAAGAAAGTGTGTGTGATAGAATGAAAAATATATGAGCTGACTATAAATAAAATATGATATACATAGTGACCAATTTTTAAGGAAGATAATGACAAAGCATGGATCAGCTTTATGAAAGAGAAGTGTGCATGTCTTAGATCATATTTGTGAAAGAAGGATAGCGTGTGAACTTGTTGATGTGTGTTTTGTGACCTACACCAGACAACAGAATAAAGTGTCCAACGGCTACCCTATTCTCTCTTGATCAAAGTATTCCACATGCTAAGATTGCGAGAAAGTTCATGTGTTCAACTCCAAGGTTCCTTTATGCAGTGGAGTAGTCTCAGTTGGTTTGTTGTGTTTTGCTGGTATCACGAGGGGACTTATGCAATTGTTCGGCAGTAGACAACAAACAACAAATTAAGGGGTTTTACGTGGTTCGAAAGATTTGTCAAGTGCAAGTTTTCTAATACTAACTAGAAATATACTGAATTTAAATGGGTGCAGGGATAAGAGATGCTATAATCTACTCTAAGTGTGGGACGTGGTGATTGGTTTCAACAAACTTCAACCAGACTTTGCTTTGCCTCGCTTCGGACAACCTCCACGAAGTTGGTGCAATCATCAAGGGAGTAACGAAAAGTATTCAAATCACAACTCAACATAAGGACACCATCACAACGATGCATGACAACATGTGAATCGCAATTGAAGTTAGGTTCAAATGGTTCCAGTTGACCACGCAAGGCAAACCCACCGTCAGTAGGCTCGCTAGTGGTATGGATTAGACGAAGCTTGCTTGAATCAAACACTGCATTCCACAATTACTAGCTACTTGCATGAAATTTATTCTACTTTAAGATCCTACTTGAATCAGAAGGACAAAGAAACCTTGCTAGCTGCTCACAACAAAAGACGAGACCATCATCAATGAAAAATATTTATTATGAGAGTGTTCACAACAATTTCTTACAAAGCTTTCAATGGAAAAACTTTCCTTCTTCTTCAAACTATACTATGCTATGAAACTATGTTAACTCTAAGTTGTCTCCCTATGATCTATGATCTATCTTCTCTAATCTCTAATCTCCTAATGATGTACAAATGAGAGGGGGATGCCCCTTTTATAGCTGGCCAAGTCTAATGGACGACTCAGATTACAATCAGATGGATTGCCCAGATCGTGCCACCTCATCCCTAAACAAGATTCACCCTAAAAACTGCCACAAAGAGGAGAGGGGTAATAAATGACTCAAAAGATTCCCACTCACACCCGAAGCATCATGGGCAATTAATGCCCACCATCATCTTCCAGAAGATCATCATCCAGAAGGGCGTTTCCATTCTCTTTCTCCTTGGCTGCAAAGTCAATGAATCTGGTTAGCACAGCTTCAACCTCCTGAATTGAAATAGGTGGGATGTGATCAAGCTGAAACTCCAGCACCGTAACTGTTTGCCCATGCCAAGTAGAAGATTTTCTCTAGGCAACTAGAGCATCCTGAGTATCCTGGATAATGCTGGAGAAGGTTGAGGTATTTTCAAAGTCGTCCCGAACAAAAGTCTTCACCTCTGAAAAGAAAGGTGCCAGCCTACTCTTCAAACCATCCGTAGTCACCTCCTCAAAAGTCAGCCTTCTAGCAAAGATAGCCTCTAGTGTGTTCAGGACTCCGTCAAGAATGTTCACCATAGCCTTTCTTACTCTGACCGAATTTGCCTGTGCTGCGTCAAAGAATCCTTGGCATGTGACCATTGAGGAATACTAACTAGTGAAGTCATATCTATCACGTTCTTGAATTACACCTCCCTCAACCAAAGTCTGCAATGGCGTATGCATCAAAGCTTCTAGATGAAGAACAACCTTGGTTTGATAGATACGAGCATCACCCCAAGCCTGATCAACTGCATCCATTTGCGCCATAATGCCAGAGGCCTGCTGATAGGAATGAGCAATATCCTCCATAAACTTCTCTGTCTCAGCGCGAACATTAGTAACCCATTTATCTGCCTCCTATGCCATCCTCCTCAAGTCTTCCAAGCCACTGACCGATTCTCTGGGAAACTCGGCTGGGAGCTCAATTCCCGGATTCTCCTACCCACAAGGACGAGACAAGTGTTGTCCATAACCAATCAATGTCTTGTGCTCCTTCTTCAATCTCTTATACTTGCCTTCAGTTTGAAGCAACCCATATTTGAATGCCTGATAGGAGTTATCACACTCTTCAATTATCTGCGCTCCAGTAGGGCGACCCAACTCCATGGTGGTGATCACATAATTCTCCGAAACAGCCTCATCTCGATCGCACTCAACCCTTGGTACAGCCACGTGAAGGGTGCGAGAGCCATCTTCATTTGTTGAAATCTTTGAAAACTTTCTAGCCTTCTTCTTTGTTGGAGGTGCACTAATCCTACTAAGAAATTCTTCCATCTCAATTGTTGGATCTGTTTCTTCAATGGGGTCCCATCTCATCCTGTCTTTGAACCAATCTAGCACCACCTACTGCAAGTCAGAAATAATGAATGGCTGCTCATTCCTTGCTTCCTCTTCACGAACTGCTTCTCTACCGTCATCCTGACGAGGCTCATCGATCTCTATAGGCTGAGTTTCTCCTGAACCTTGGGCCTCCTACCCTGTAGTAGAGTCATCCTCCAGAGCTGCCTCAATTTCACACTGGAAGCGAGTATCCATGGCCGTTTCTTCCTCTATCTTCTACTGGTTTTCTTTTCTAGGTACATTGACACTCTGGCCAACTGATTCCCTACAAGGTGGCTGATTTGTCCCTTGTAATCCCTGTTCTTCATTCAACCTCGCTCTCTGATCTGCAAACAGTGAGACCTCCTGTGTACTTGGAGAATGAGTCCTCAATGGTGTATGTGATGCCTCCTCGATTCTCTAAGGCTCCGACTGAACTGGCTCTTTTCTTCGTGGCTCTAGAGCACGAGCAACCTGCTTCTTCTTTACAATAGTTGGCGGCCTATAATCTCCCATTAAGTTATAAGTAAGAGGAATTGACTTGCCCTTAAGCCTGTTCATGTGCTTCTCTACCCAACCTCTCGTGAATGTCAAGACTGGTATGTAAAGCGTATCCAAATCCGTAATTTCTAGCTCTGACCAATCCGGAAGTGGGAGTGGTGTATTCCTCACTTTCTAATAATCTGGGTGAATAATGTTGATATCCTCATCAACCTGGTCTGGCACAGGAACAATCTCACATTCTCTAATCATGCTCAATGGTATCATCGAAAACATCCTTCTTCTTACTTCAGCTTCATCTGACGCACTTGCCTAGAAGTCCTCAATGTGCGCCTTATGTCTGAATTCCTCAGATAGTATCCATCTGATATTCCTGTGAGGATCATAATGCTGCCTACTCGTATGATAAGAGAGGTGGAAAAATTAAAGCTCGTTTTCCGCTTCCTTGGCTGCTTACAGTGTTGGACAAACTTCATCTGAATTTCCCATGATGATAGGGAAGTCAAGTCCCCCTTTTTTCTTCTTCTTCTGAATATTGTCGTAGGCAATGAGCTGCCTAGATATTTCCAGCATCAAAATTTTGTTTGTGGGTAATCGGGGCAATCTGTATGGGTAAGACGAAAACCCCTGCAGCCTGATGTAAGTGAATTTCGGAAATTGGATAAACTAACATCTGTACCTCTCAATCAACTCCTGAGCCTCCTTTGATATTCTGTGATGAGTTCTTTCCTGAAGCGCCCTCGTTATATGCATCGTGAAGGCATCATTGACTCTTTTGTAGTGAGAAGTGCTCGACAAGTGCAACTGCGGACAAGCCTCATGAATCTTGAATTGCTAAGAGCCACACCCAATCAGCTCCTTGTATGATATCCCTTTGTACTTTGTCATCCGGGCCAGCATGTAGATGATATATGAGCTCATATAAAATGTCTTCTTTCTTCTCAAACTTCTAAGTTGTTCATGCAAATTGTCGTGTATCATCACTGCCCAATCAACATGCTCTTTTCCTTCCAGCACAAGGTTGATGTAGTAAAACATCCAAGGCTCAAAGATGAACGATTGGGGACACCCTCCAACTCTGCTGAGCATCATAATTAAGTCACAATACTCTTGCTTCAAGTCGTCTGAGATTATCTGCTTTAGCAACTTTGTTTGAGTTGGCTTAGGCTTGTTCATCCAACGAGAGTTTATCATATCGGCACACCTTTCAAATTTAGTAGCATACATTTGTTCAGCTCGTTCTCTTGTTTTGTAAATCTTTTCATAGGTAGGATTTCCAAACGCTTCTCCAATAGCCTCAGGCATGAGGTTGGCAAACAACTTGCCATTTGGTGAAATGATAGTTCATCGCTCTGAATTGTAACAATTAGCACATTCCATAATTAGCTCTGGGCAGTGGATTGCTGGTGGATAACCAACAGCTGCATAAAGTCCA
Source organism: Sequoia sempervirens (assembly GCA_007258455.2). Classification (NCBI taxonomy): domain Eukaryota; kingdom Viridiplantae; phylum Streptophyta; class Pinopsida; order Cupressales; family Cupressaceae; genus Sequoia; species Sequoia sempervirens. The sequence continues at coordinate 140,568,996 of VDFB02281492.1, read as the reverse complement.
CTTCTGACAATATTGTGCGAAGTGGCAGATGGATGATGGCCACCTATCCCCAACATTCATCTTCTAAAAGCCTCCAAATTGAAAGAGCCCAGGTTTGTATCACTTAATTTGCCCAGCTTTGAAGAAAACTTTGACTCCGGTAGGAAAGACTTGCTCAACTTCTTGATTACAACCTGTCTTGATGCATTTGCTTTGCTGGATTCAACATTAGTCTCCTTGCAAGCCGCTCTTCTATTTGCTTCAGCCATCCTCAGCACCCTTTTAGCAACTTCGAATTGTCAACACTTAGAAAATTTCTCTTGCAACAATACAACCTCTAGCACTTAGAAGAATTTTGCTTAGACTAGCTCACTTCAACAACTTTTCAACTTCAAATTTCTCCCTCTTCTGAGCTCAAATTCGCACTTAGCAACCGATGAAGAAAATAAACAAAACTCACAATTCATATAGCCAAGTCGAATTCTAGAAAAATGCTAATTTAGGCTCAGTCATTAAATTTCCACTCCTCTACTGTAGGAATTCTAACTTTCCCTCCTCTAGAAGCTGCAACACTTGGCATTTGAAACATGGAATATTTAACCTTCTAGAATTTTGAAAATTTCACCATCACTGGTATAGGCGTACTTCATCATATTTTCATTTTGAAAACATTAACTCAAAAGCCTCCTTAAGAAAAATTCATCTCAACTAGCTAAGGCGTACTTTACTTCATCTGCATTTTGAAATTTTCCTTGGGAAAATATTAACTTAAAAGTCCCCTTTACAAAATTCATTTCAACTAGCTAAGCCGTTCATCTTGTCATTCCATCCTTACTCTAGCTTGGGAAAATTATCCCCCATCAGAAATTACCAAGGCATTCAGCTTCAATCCATAAGCCAAGGCGTTTTATTTTCAAAAATATTTCATTCTTTGCCTTAGAAATTTTTTAATTTTATTTAGGAAATTTCGTTAAACAGGCGCCTAGTTAAAATCTTGACTTTAAAATCTCCAGTGAGGTGTGGAAAATTTCCAAATCATTTCTCTGTAGAAGATGCTGAAGACCCAGAAGAAATTTCCCTTCAAAAAACATAATATTCATGTGTATACATGCGAAGGGGTACTTTTAATTTTTATATTTTCCACCTTTGAAAAATATTTTCTCACCAAAGTTTATTCTTACTCTTTCTCTTTTGGGCATACTTGGGAGAGTATTAGGAAATTTTCCTTAGAAAACCTTTTTCAGACCTCTCACAAGCTGGGCGCATTTTGGCACTATGTACTTCCACTTCCAACGCCTTAGGAATATTTCACCTCTCCTTCATAGCTTGGGCGCATTTCACCCTTCCTCCTGCCATTCTTCACACTTCGACAATTTTGCAAATTAACTCTTCATCAATATGGGCGCATTTCAAAGGGCCTACTTCCATTTTTTTTCTTACTTAGAAAAATTTCCTTGCCACCTTCTTAGATGGGCGCATATGGGGGGTCCTACTTCCATTTCAACTTGAGGGCGCATTTAGGGGGTGGAGGAGGAACTTTAATGACTTACAAACTTTTTCCAAGTCAACTTCACCAGCTGGGCGCATATGAGGGGTGCTACTTCCATTTCAACACTTAGAAATTTTTTTCAAACCTTCTCTGCAAGATGGGCGCATTTACTAGCTGGTGGAGGAATTCTCCAACACTTAGTAACTTTTCAGCATGCCTCTCCAAGTTGGGCTCATTTAGCTAGCTGAGGAGGAATTTTCTTGCCTTAGAATTTTTTTTCAACTCCATCTTCTTAGTGGCGCATATGGGGAGTGGAGGAGGAACTTTTCAACACTTAGTAACTTTCCCTCATGCTCCTCCAAGTTGGGCGCATTTGATAGTGGATCAAGGAACTTTCTCAACACTTAGTTAATTTCCTGAGCCTCCTTGAAGTTGGGCGCATATGAGGGGGTCTACAAGAATTTTATATTACTTAGGCATTTTCCAACCTTCCTCATTGGGCATGGGCGCATTTCAAGGTAGTTGTTTCCAGTTTTCACTTGCAAGCTTTAGAATTTCCATCTAACTACTTAGCCAATTTCTCAGCCTGCTTGCCCTGCTTACTATTTTTAGTAAATCCTTGATTTTCATACTTCTACAGCTTGGATTGACTTGATTTCGTGCCACAGGATCCTCACGGGTTAACTGACCTGTTCACACTGGCGCCTTGTGTTGACCTGCTATTTATAACCCTATTTCAGAAGTGACTTACTATAAATAGTAAGTTGTTAGATTGTGCTCAAATTTTACTAGCGGATTCCTTGAAAGATACTGATCATAATGGGATGCATTAGTTTTCGGAGATTCTAGTGTTTTACCCCTCATTTTGAGTCCCGAAGCTGGAAACCCTAATCTGACTTGCATGTGGCTCAAATGACCTCTGTTTGACCTTGTTTCTGTTGCATGTTGCTCTGATCGTGATACTGAAGTGTTGGGGAGCTGTTGGAGTGGACCTGCTAAAAATAGTAAATGTCTAAAAAAGTGACCAATCAGCTGTCGGATGAGGTTGCATGTCACACTACCCAAGAGATCTGAAAAAACCCAGAAAAAACCCAACAAATTGGCTCGCATGCGAGCACTAGCTAAAAATAGTAGGTTCCTGAAAACTGATCAACTCTGCTTGCATGTCACATTGTTGCGAAGCTCTCAAAAAACCCATAAAGAATATCCTGACATGCATCGAAAAACCCTGCATGCAAACCCTACAAATAGCCTCTGAAGTCCGAATTACTGAAAGTTATCACCTCGGCTTGCATGTAACACCATTGCGAAGGGCTTGGAAAACCTAGAAAGAATCTCTAGACATGCATCAAAAAATCATACATGTAAACCCTAAAATTGGCCTCTGAAGTCCAAATTGCTGAAAATAGCAAGTTGTCAGATTCAGCTCAAAATTTGCAGGCAAATTGCTTAAAGTGTTCTAAGCACGGTGTAAGAGTCAAAATTCAATTAGCCAACTCAAATTAACCTCAGATTGACATGAAGAGTGAAAACCCTAATTCTACAGACTTAGCCAAAAATTTCAATTTAAGCACAAAGACGGGCACATCCCCAGAGAGACAAGCAGAAAAGAGAGAGAGAGAAGGAAAATCAAAGCCAAAAGACGGGAAGAGAGCAAAAAATTAGGGGGTCCCCATTTTGAATGGGGTGATTTGTGAAAAGGTCACAACATCTGGCGACTCCACGGGAAATTGTTGAAAAACACTTTAAGAATTGAACCTTGGCTAATCTTCCTCAAACCATCATACGGAAAGGATACTCACTCAAAAGGGGAGAAGAATCCGATATTGTATTGAAACACTTTCATCCAAGATCCTTTGAGTATGTGCATATTCAATTCCCCTCTAAACCATCTCGACCTCTAGAATTGGCCACGACAAGTTATATAAATATCTTAACTTCAAAAGCATCCTGGACATTGCCTTGCTGCCAGTTAGGCATCCATAGCCCTGACGAGGTTGTCGCTACAATTCTCACGAATATTGCTCCACTGCTAGCCGAGCGTCCATAGCCCCGGTGGAGTTATCCGCATATTCCCAAAACCAATATTCCATAATATTTCCTTCATTTTTCTTTTTCTTTCTTTTCTTTTTCTCAGATATTTCCTTTTAGCACATTCATCTTTTCCTTTTCACATTGATTTTCCGTCAATTCCAAGATTGGTTGGCAAGCAATGAAGCCTCCAATGGGTTTGAGAATTGTAGTGGTGCTGAAACAAGGTGTAAGATTTTCACTTGCCATAACCTTTCCCAAGAAACCAAAATAACTCAGAGTGGTTGTTAAATGGGTAGGGCATTAGGATCTTTGGACTCATGTATTAAGACACAATAACGGGTTAACCTCCCAAGTCGAGCTTATTCCCAAACCGGAAGATGACAAGAGGAAAACAACTTTGGCGCTCAAAATTTGCACAATTTCATAAAGTCCAATGGAAAGAAGCCAAGTTGTGAAAAGGAAAACATCATCACCCCCTTCGCAACAGGAAACTCCAAAATCTCTGCCCATTCCAGACCAAAACCACTTGAGCGGACAACTCAAGGGAAGAACACCAAATCAAAAACCCAAAGGGCAACAAACCAAAACAGAACAAATTGAACGGAAAATGGAAAACGGAAAGAAAAGCAACCTAATCTAACTATGTACAAAGTAGGTTCCGGAGGGAACCTAGGACTGGAAATAATGCTTGAGGAACTGCCCATTGACTAGCAATGGGATATCCTCTCCTATCAGTGTGCGTAGCTTAAATGCATTATCTCCGAGGATTTCAGAAATTTGATATGGGCCCAGCCACAATTTATCGAACTTGTTGTGATCTCCTTTTTTCTTGCAGGCCTTGTCCCAGTATAAGACCAAGTCAAAAATCTGGAAAGACTTGACCTTAGCTTGTTTTTCAAACCATCTTTTCACTACTCCTTGATGCTTTGCCAAATTTTCCAATGCCTCATCCCTTTTTTCCTCCAAGTGCATCAACTGAGATAATCTTGTTTGAATTAGATCTTCCCCCTCGAGATACTCCTGAATGAATTGAAGAGTTGGGATCCTCACCTGGACGGGGAAGACGGGATCTTGTCCATAGACCAAGTGGTAGGGAGATGTTCCCAACGAATTCTTTGTTTTGATGCTGTCAGCCCATAGGGTGAACCTCAGCTGCGTGTGCCAATCTTTGGGGTTCTTATCTAGTAGCTTCTTGATGGCATTTAGTCAATTCTTGTTGGTAGACGCTGCAAGTCTATTCCCTTACGGGTAATTGTTGGAAGAGAATTTTAAGGTAATCCCATACTCAAATCCCCAGTTAGAAAACTTCAAGGATGAAAATGCTGGACCATTGTCACAAACTAGAGCATGGGGACATCCAAATCTAGTAATAATATTCTCCTCAATGAATCTGATGACGACATCCACTGGGCAAAGTTTAAGTGCCTGTGCCTCCGTCCACCTCGTGCAGTAATCTGTTGCTATCAAGATATATCTATGTTGCCTTGCAGAAGGTGGGTTGATCATTCCAATAAAGTCTAAACCCCATTTTGCAAATGGCCTAACTTCAACTACTGGCTGTAAAGGCATAGCTAGATGTTTTCCTCTGTCTGCAGTTGTCTAACAAACATGACAAGCCTTTACGTGGTCGTAAGCATCTTTGAAAAGCGTGGGCCAATAATATCCAACCCTTAGAATTTGATGAGCTGTTGCTAGACCACCTCCATGACCTGTTCCATACTTCTCGTGAAAATGCTCCATCAATTGTTTGGCCTCTTCTTTACCTACACATCTCAAGTATATTCCTTCATGATTTTTCCTATAAAGCACTGACCCTTGGAGCATATACCTCTGGTTCTTCATCCTCAAAGCTCTTTGCTACACTGGATTCAAGTGATGAGGGCATCTGTGATTCAGCAAATAGTAAACTGTGTCATCGTACCACTCTCCTGGAGACACCTCCTCAAATACATATGTTTGATGCACAAGTTCTGAACCAGTCATTGCAATATTTTGAGCCAAAGCCTGCCCTCGGACCAGCTTCATAGGTTGTATCTCAATATCATATTCTTGTAAAGTGGCGACCCACTTACCTCTTCTTTCTCCAAGTTCATTTTGCATCAACAATGTTTTTACGATGGCATCCGGAACAATGGCAAAGACCTTGCTTCTCAAAATATAATGTTTGAACCTTTTGACTACCTTCACTAGGGCGTAAGCTTGCTTCTCAACACTAGGGTACCTCAGCTCCGCATCTTTCAATGTTGCACTTATGAAGGCTATCGGGTGCTCACCTCTTTCTTCTACCCTCTATGTTAGTACTACTGCACACATGTGCTCCAAAGCAAATGAATACAAATAGAATGGTTTGGAATAATCCGGGCTAACTAGTACGGGAGCATCTACTATTGCTTGCTTGATTTCATCAAATGCTTTTCGGGCTTGAGGAGTCCAATCAATCTTTGCATTTTTCTTTAACATCTCATTCAATGGTCTGACAATCTCAATGAACCCGGTTATAAACTTTCTCACAAAATTGATCTTGCCGAAAAATGATCTCAACTCTTTCTGGCTCCTTGGCCTACAAATCTTTGAGATTGCCTCAATACGTTCTAGATCGACTAATATCCCCTTTTCCGAGATGACATGACCCAACAGCTTTCCCTCGATGACACCAAATATGCACTTCTTGGGGTTGAGAGACACACCGAATCTTCTACATCTCTGAAAGATCTTTCTCAAGTCCTCCACGTGGTCTCCTCTTCTCTTTGAACATACAGTTAGGTCAACCATGTATATGATTATGCATTTCCCTACCAAATCTCGGAAGGCAATGTCCAAAGTGGCTCCTGCGTTAATAGAGCCAAAAGGCATCCTCCTATATGCAAAGGTTCCCCATTTGGTGGTAAAAGTTGTCTTTAATCTGTCTGCCTCCTCTACCATCACCTGGTTGTATCCGGAGTAACCGTCCAGGAAGGACATCATCTAGGAACCATTCACAATCTGTAACACTTCATCTAACAAGGGAAAAGGATAATTGTCATTCTCCGAAGCCTTGTTCAAGTTGCGGAAATCAACGCACAATCTTATCTCGCCATTCTTCTTTCTAACTGGAACTAGATTGGCGACCCATGTGGAGTGCCTTACTGGAAAGATGATCCTAGCAGAGAGAAGCTTCTTGACTTCTTGATAAATCATAAATAAGTAGCAGCGGGTTCACTGGTCTCTGCCTCTGTCTGAATGGCTTACTGCTTGGTTTCAATGGGATCGTGTGTGTAATCAGGGAGGTATCATACGTTTTCAAATCTTCATATCCCTAGGCTATCACGTCCGAGCACTCTCTCATGGCCTGTATGATGCCTTCTTTTTCTTCTGGTGTACAAACTTTGTCAATAAACACATTCTTCACTTGTTCATCTGTCCCCAAATTGACAGCTCCGCAGTCATTTCCTTGGGTGTTCTGGTTTCTACTCAGTTTGTCGGGATAAAACAATCTTTCTAATTCAACCATCCCTCTGGGGATAATATTTGTCTTCAAATTTAAGATCCCTTCAGCATCAAACTCTACTTCTTTTGTTTCCTCTTCATCAATAATCTGTGCCTCAAACACTTCGTAGCATGTCAGAAAATCCAGAATTTGTTTATCATCGAACACTTGAAATTCTTTTATGTTATCTGGAATTCAACGTGTCGAGACTGATTCCACTGTGAACTTCTTCAGTTCCTCCATACCGAAGGCTCCAAGGAACTAGCTGCTTGTGCAAGAGAATTAGCAATGGAGTTCTTGGAACGGTAGACTTGCTTGATATTTAAAGCGTCAAAGCTCTCTATGAGGTCCCAGACTCTGTTGCGATAACAATTGAGCCTCTTGTCGTGACAAGCATACTGTTTCCTCACTTGTCTAACTACTATGTCTGAGTCTCCAAAGGCGTGCACAATCTTAGCTCCCTTTTGAATTGCAAGGATCAAACCATGAATCAAGGATTCATACTCTGTGATGTTATTGGTACATGAGAATTGGAGTTTGTAGGCACCTAAATATGCCTCTCCGGTTGGGCCAATTAGCTCAAATCTTGCTCCATTCCCCTTCTTTGACTTTGATCCATCGAACCTTAAGGTCCATACCTGATTACCCATGGAGGACTAGGCATGTGTATCCTCCTGTCCACTTGACTGTGAAATGTTCTCTTCGACCATTGGCTGGATTTTCTCCTCTTTTACAAATTCCTCTATAGAAACGCCTTCTCCTTCATTATCCTCTTGACATTTTCCTTGCACGGAGGCTTGTGGAACGAGCTTTGAAACTTGCTCCAAGGCAACTTTGCACATGGCATAGGTAACTTCTGAATGGAATGCCTCATGAATTCTGCACCAATTGGGAAGTAGCATATTCTTGATAGATGCGTCTTTTCCCAATTCAACTTCCTGCTTCACACTTCTCAAAACAAAATCCCTGAAGTTTTCAAACATTCCTTCACCTTCATTCTCACTTGAATCACTCTCAATCAAAACTTTAGTGGACGGTGGTGCATCTTCTAAAAACTTCCCTTTGTTTGAACTTTCCAACATCAAAACTTCTTACTTGACGGGCTTGTATGAGCCCAACTCATTTTCCATAAACATAATTTCATTATCTTCACCATATTCAATGATCATCAATCTAAGCCGTGGCGTGCTCTCAAGCTTAATCTGATTTGGAACTCCTCTCCATGGTAACCACATGTGGGAGAAGTCTGTAGCAATATACCCATTCAACTTCCTTGACCAATCTCTGCTTAACAACATGCCATAACCATCAGGTATCTTGAGCACTGATATGTCGATGCAAGTCTGAATTCTTGGATCCGCTGCCAGCTACATATGAATGTTGTTTAATTCTCCGACAACTGGAACCTCTATCTTGTCTAGCTGGGTCACCTTCTTGTTGGTTTGAAGCGGAACCAAACCCAACCTTTCACACACTTTCAAGGGCATGACATTGCTGGATGCACCGGAGTCAATCAAGCAGTTGTGTAATAACTTTCCAAAAATCCTGATTGAAACCAGGAATGGGGCTGGTTCATCCTTCCCCTGATAGAAAACCACTGGCTTTCTTCTTTCGTCTGCTACAATATACTTCTTTTCATATTTTCTATCCAATTGAATTTGATCATCTTGGACTGCCTCCTTTAAATTCTGCTTTTGCTTTTGCTTTTGCTTCTCAGGAACATCGGGTTGAACTCTCCCCATATCTTCAGTCTTCGGTTTCTCGGAAGTGTCTGAAGCATCTTGTACTACGCCAACAAAAACTTGAGATTGTTGTTGAGTCTCCCAAGTCTTAGATGACGTCTGAGGCATCTCTTCCACCACATTTGTGTTCTGCGCAGCACGGGACTGTGTATTGACCGAAGGATTTCCTGATGCACTACGTACTTCTTGAGAAGTGTTCCTCACAACAGGCGTTTCATACAAACTTCCCAGAATGGTATCTCTGACCTCTGAGATCTTCATCAACTCATGAAGAGGAAGGCTAACTTTCATCCTTTTAAATTCTTCTAGCACATAGGAGCTGAGTCTTTTCACATCCTCTCTGGGAAGATTCTCCTTTTGTGGGTGTTCAAATTGGTGAACCGGCTATTGGACAGTTTGTTGTGTAGGTTGTTGCATCACTTGTTGTCCATTTCTATTTTGCATTACACTCTGTTGTCTGTACTCTGGAGAGTCTTTTGGTAAACTTGGATTGTTACTCGCATTGGGATGCGGTGGAGTTGTGAAATTGTTTGGAGGTATTGATGACGTTAGAGGTTCTTTTTGGTGATAGTTCGTCTGATAGACTCTAGGAGCTGCACCTCCGGTTGACTGAAAAGCCTGTACCTCTCTTCTTCCTTCTACTAACACTGTTATTGAGAGGCGGAAAAATGTAACCGTTTTTATTAAGAGGCTCTTTTGGTGATGCGTACATGGCGTGAGCCTCTGAAGGAACTTGAAATTTTGGCGTTCCCACGGGACCATTTGCCGATGCTGGCGGAAACTTGTTATTGACTGGTGGGGGCATGTAACTTTGAAACTCAGGCGGGAAATTGAAATCTTCTAAAATTAACGCCTGATCATAACAAGTGACTGGAACTATTTCATATCCTGAAACTGGAGGACTTTCTGTAGCTTCTGTGTTCTTCACCTCTCCTTTGAAAATATTAGCTACAATTTGAAATTCATGCAACTGGAGCTCAAAATGCTGATTGGTGTTATGCAATCAGCAAACTCTAGCAGAGACGGGTTGGTGACCAACCACGTAGCACCATTTGGAGCGGGTTGACCTCTTGGTTGAGCCATAGCTTGAACTGGTTGTCGCCGCTGATATACAATTACTTGGGCTAGCTGCTGTTGGTGTACGATAGCTTGAATTGGTTGCTATTGCTTATTAACAGGTTGGACGGGCTGTTGTTGTTGAATGACTACTAGTATAGTGACTTGAACTGATCTCGGTTGAGCAAACCTCGAAACACTAGGTGGAGTTCTTAACAAACTTGAAATCTCTTCTCCGCTTGTTTCTCCTTCACTTGACTGAACCTCTTTGCTCGATGGAACTTCTTCACTTGATCAAACTTCTTTGCTTGATTGGGTTTCTTCGCTCGATCGGACTCCTTTCTTCTTCCTTGCTCGAGTAGGTAGCTCTAACTCCACAAATTCTTTGGATGAACTGGGCGTAGAAATCAAGATTCTCTTAAGCTTGTCTAGCAAAAACGAACTGATACATTCTAGGATGTAGCAGCCTCTTCTATTGGTGGCGTGCGGGAACAAGTGGCTGTCTCTGATTCAACAAATCTCTTTCAATAGCAACTTGAATTCGAATAGCTTTTTCTTCTTCTTCCTCCAACACAAAGCAGGTTCACATATACGCAGTGTAGCTCCTCTTCGTTCTCCACGTGAGATTGTTTAATCCTGAAAGAATGTTGTCTTGATTGTCGTTGAATCCCAAATTTGGCTGCAACATTGGGAATATCTCTCTATGCGGTAGCAGCATCTTGATTCATGATATACTCTTCTCCAACAGAATTATTTGTAACAAAACCCTTCCTACTTGTATGTTGTAGCTGTTTTCCTTCTTCAAGGCCCTCCTAGCACCAATTCCTGTTGATGTGTCTTTTGTGACCTACACCAAACAGTAGAATAAAGTGTCTAATGGCTACCCTATTCTCTCTTGATCAAAGTATTCCACATGCTAAGATTGCGAGAAAGTTCATGTGCTCAACTCCAAGGTTCCTTTATGCAGTGGAGTAGTCTCAGTTGGTTCGTTGTGTTTTGTTGGTATCACGACGGGACTTACGCAATTGTTCGGCAATAGACAACAAACAGCAGATTAAGGGGTTTTACATGGTTCGAAAGATTTGTCAAGTGCAAGTTTTCTAATACTAACTAGAAATATACTGAATTTAAATGGGTGCAGGTATAAGAGATGCTATAATCTACTCTAAGTGTGGGACATGGTGATCGGCTTCAGCAAACTTCAACCAGACTTTGCTTTGCCTCGCTTTGGACAGCCTCCACAAAATCAGTGCAATCTTCAATGGAGTAACAAAAAGTATTCAAATCACAACTCAACATAAGGACACCATCACAATGATGCATGACAACATGTGAATCGCAATTGAAGTTAGGTTTGAATGGTTCCAATTGACCACGCAAGGAAAACCCACCGTCAGTAGGCTTGCTAGTGGTATGGATTAGACGAAGCTTGCTTGAATCAAACACTGCATTCCACAATTACTAGCTACTTTGTAAAAGGCCTTCCCGGATGTACCCAATTTTTCCGATGTCAAGAAGCATTCAAATGAAATGAACTCCACTTAAATCATTGTTTCCCAATTAACTAAAACAGAGTAATGGTTTGTTTATGGTTCTGACATATAAACTCAAGACTCTATTCTTGTATTGAAAGATAAAATAGTTTATTTTCAGTATTTCATTCTCAAGTTGCAATTTCATTTCACATTGTAGCAAATCAATTTAGTATGGCTGTCAAAAGACTCGGACATACAAGAAGCTGATAGAAACTCTCAAGCATAGCACCAGCAATAATAAGGAATTTGTTCTATTTCTCAGATTCTCTGTGATATGAAAAATGTGGGCAGAAATAGTATTTCAACTGTAGCAGCAATAACCACAATATTTTTTTGAGAATTACAACACCAAAAATACAAACCCAGCAGTTACAAATTAAGTGGTCCAACAGTAATTTCTTTTAACTCTCACTGAGTTTTCACAGAGCAAATACAAAGCCCAGCAAGCCTAACATACAGCAGTGATAATGATGCAATTTCTGAGTTTACATTTTGACAATGGAGTGCAGATTATAGAATCAGATTACAACCCCAAGAAGGTACAGCAGTATGTAATATGGTTTTCTGGGTTTACATTGACTGGAAATCTCAAACTACAACTAAGCTTCTTAACACAACGACCCAAGACAATGTACAGCAGTATGTACTATAATTTTCTGGTGATTACAATGACATAAATCTTTTCCCAGAAACTGTGGTTTGAGTAATTCATCCAAGCCCATAACAACAGATATTGTAATTAGCAGCACATGTTTTCAAGACAAAATACATATATAAATACTCAAACCTGGAGCATTACAGTCGTCCAGATGATATCCCTCAGAAACTCGTGTTGCAGAAACAGCTACCCAAACTCCCTTAAAGTTGGTCGGCTCAAGTAGGGAGAAGTGCGCCCATATCAAGAGATGACACACGCCCTGTCTAGGGCTCTCAAGTAACCACGACCTCACCAGAAGCTATTATTAATGACGTCTTTCCTTGCCCAGAAATCGCGACTTTCCTCTGCTGGTCAGTATTCTCCAAGAACCACGACTTGGCAAAGGGTTTTTGCTTGGTAAAGCTGTGCCCAATAGTTCTTCATGGAAACACGCATTCAGAACTGAAAATATACTCACAAAAATTGCTTCAAATAGACTCACAAAACCCCTGTGAAATGCACTTCGAAAATCTGAAGATAATACCCAGTTTTCATTTCACTAATCCCAAATAGGGTTGATATCACACAACCGAAATGGGCACCATTAGGCTTTCTCAACCCCAACCAGGAGGCTCGACTAGTTTCTCTGCCGTGAAAATTTATGCATCAAAGGTGTCAAATGATTTCTTCTTTCTTTCCTTTTGTATTTTTTCACTCACAAATATAAAGTGATTTTATATAGTTCATATTTCAAATATTTCACTAAGTCACTTTATAAACAATCAAATAAGTGACTGTATAATATTTCACTTTATTTAATTAAAATAATTGATTAAAGTCATCCTTAAGAAATTTTATTAATTTTTGGACAATTTAATCAATTAAATTAATTAAGTCACTTAACCACAAATTTGGGGACATTACATACTTGCATGAAATTTATTCTACTTTAAGATCTTACTTGAATCAGAAGGACGGAGAAACCTTGCTAGCTGCTCACAACAAAAGATGAGACCATCATCAATGAAAACTCATTTTATTATGAGAGTGTTCACAACAATTTCTTACAAAGCTTTCAATGGAAAAACTTTCCTTCTTCAAACTATACTATGCTAACTCTAAGCTGTCTCCCTATGCTCTATGATCTATCTTCTCTAATCTCTAATCTCCTAATGATGTACAAATAAGGGGGGGATGCCCCTTTTATAGCTAGCCAAGTCCAATGGATGACTCATTACAATCAAATGGATGGCCCAGATCGTGCCACCTTAGCCCTAAACAAGATTCACCCTAAAAACTGCCACAAAGAGGAGTGGGGTAATAAATGACTCAAAAGATTCCCACTCGCACCCGAAGCATCATGGGGCAATTAATGCCCACCATCATCTTCCAGAAGATCATCATCCAAAAGGGTGTTTCCATTCTCTTTCTCCTTGGCTGCAAAGTCAATGAATCTAGTCAGCACAGCTTCAACCTCCTGAACTGAAATAGGCAAGATGTGATCAAGCTGAAACTCCAGCACCGTAACTGTTTTCCCATGCCATGTACAAGATTTTCTCTAGGAAAATAGAGCATCCTGAGTATTCTGGATAATGCTGGAGAAGGTTGAGGTATTTTCAAAGTCGTCCTGAACAAAAGTCTTCACCTCTAAAAAGAAAGGTGCCAGCCTACTCTTCAAACCATCCACAGTCACCTTCTCAGAACTCAGCCTTCTAGCAAAGATAGCCTCCAGTGTGTTCAAGACTCCGTCAAGAATGTTCACCATAGCCTTTCTGGTTCTTGTTGTGACCTTTTTCACACATCGCCCCATTGCAAATGGGGACCCCCTAATTTTTGCTTCGTTTTGGACTTTTGGCTTGATTTTTGGTTTGTTTTCCTGTTGTCTCTCTCTTGTTTTGTCTATCTTTCTGGGGATGTGCCCGTCTGGATTGAAATTTTGGCTAAATCTGAGAATTAGGGTTTGATTCCTTCACGTTAGTTTGAGGTCAAATCAAGTTTGGCTATTGAAATTTGAGATTAACATTGTTGTCAGATGGCTTCGAGCAGGTCCCCAGCAGAATTTCAATGAATTCCGACAACTTGCTATTTTTAGTAAGTACCAATTTGGGGCCTATTTCCTTGGTATTTTCAAATTTTGACGACTACACTGCTCTTAGAATGCTACAAGCTACCTGCCTGCCAAATTTTAGCTGAAACAGACAACTTGCTATTTTTAGCAATCCTGCCTTTGAGGGCCACTTTTAGGGTTTGCATGTTGGACTTTCAAATGCATGCCCAGAGGTTCTTTGTGGGTTTTTTGAGATCTTCGCAGTGATATAGCATGCAAAACGAGATGATGACTTTCAATGATTTGGGCTTCAGAGGCTATTTTTAGGGTTGGCACACAAGATTTCTCAGCGCATGTTTGCATTATCTTTTTGGGTTTTCCGAGAGCTTCGCAACGAGGTAACATGCAAGCGGAATTGGCCACTTTTCAGGAACTTGCTATTTTTAGCCAGTGCTCGCATGTTGATGATTTTTCTGGGTTTTTCCGGGTTTTTCAAGATCTCTTGGGCAGTGTAACATGCAAACTCATCCGACAGCTAGTTGGTCACTTTTTCAACCACTTACTATTTTTAGCAGGTTCACTTCGATAGCTGCCCAACACTTCAGAGTCACGAACCCGATGACATGCAATAGAAACAGAGTTAAACGAAGGTCATTAGGGTTTCCAACTTTGGGACCCAAAATGAGGGGTCAAATGTCAGAATTTTTGAAAACTGGTGTATCCCATCGCGATCAACATCTTTCAAGGAGTCCACTGGTAAAATTTGAAGGCAATTGGAGCACTTACTATTTATAGTAAGCCACTTCCGAAACAGGCTATAAATAGTAAGTCAGCATCAGGCGCCAGTGTGAACAAGCAAGTCTACCGATGAGGGTCACGACATTCAAATTTCAAGTCAAACGGAGTTGTGGAGGTCATGAAATCAAGCAGTTGCTATAAATAGTAAACCACCTCCAGAAACATGCTATAAATAGCAGGTCAGTGTGAGGCATCAGTATGAACAGGTCAAACAAGTAATGAGGACCTCATGGCTCGAATTTCAGACCAAACAGAGCTGCAGAGATTCAAAAATGAAGCACTTACTATTTTTAGTAGCCCTGTGTTGAGGAATTAGGGTTTCCTAAAATCTAGGGTGAAACATGACATTCATGCAGAACCAGTATCCAGCCACGATCGACATCCCTCAGGCAATCAGCACACAAAGTTTGAGCTCATTCTGAGCAGTTACTATTTTAAGTAAGTTGCTAAAAATAGTAGGTATAGGCAGGCACCAGGCACTAGTAGCTCAATCACATCGCGAGGTTCGAGATAAAGTGAAAATCCAGCCTTCCGGAGCTTGAAATCTGCTTGAAATGCAAAAGTTGCAAAACTTTCTAAAAATAGAAAGCTAGGGCAAGCTGAGGGCAACGTGAACAAACCACTTCAAATTGGACGAAAGCTTTGAAATTCATCCAAGTCTAATAAGCTGAAAGCTCCAGCATCAAAATCCACTCCAGATGCTTGAAGAGCCATGAAAAAATCATCTAAGTCTGAAAAAAATGGAAGCTCAGCCTCCCAAATGCACCTCAAGGAGCAAACAGATGGATGAAAATTTTGCTAAGGCATTGAAACTTGAAGCTCAACTGCTGAAATGTGCCTTAGCTTGAGAGGAGAGTCATAAAAAAATTCTAAGTGTTTGAAACTGGAAGCTTGATCCCCCAAAAGTGCCCAAGGTAAAGGAAAGTTGATGGAAATTTGATTAAGTCATTGAAATTGAAACTACAAAGGGCTAAATGCGCCCAAACCTGAAGGAGGAGGCTTGAAAATTGACTAAGTACTCAAAACTTGAGGCTCCTACCCTCATATGCGCCCAAGGAGAAGAAGAACCTCAAAATTCTTCTAAGTGTTTGAAACTTGAAGTAGGCCTAGTCATATGCGCCTTAGCTTGGAGACAAAAGAAAATTGTCTAAGGCAAGAAAATTGGAAGCCCATACCCCCAAATGCACCTTGACTAAGAGGAAAAGGTTAGCAAACTTTCTAAGTGTCACAAATTGGAAGTAAGAGGGGTGAAATGCGCCCAAATGCCAAGAGGTTGAGTTGGAAATTTTCTAAGGCAATAAAAGTGGAAGTAACCCTTGCCAAATGTGCCCAAGTTGAGAAGAAGAGCTTAAAAAATTTCTAAGTCTTGAAAATTGAAAGTAGAGGTCCCTAAATGCTCCCTAACTTGGAGAAGAGGTTGGATTAATTTCTAAGTGATGGAAAATGGAACTTCAGGGTGGTGAATGCGCCTACACTTGAAGAAGCGTTGGAAAATTTTCTAAGTGTGAAAAATGAAAGTTGAAGGGTCCATGAAATATACCGAACCAATTTTTTCTTTTTTTGCAATTACAAACAGCATGTGTCCGTTAGGGTTAGCGCTAAAAACCAAGCGAAGCAGAAGTCAACTCTAACCAAGGATGTACACGAGGATCCCGAGATGGGCAAGGTGTTAGCATATGGTCAAAGGATCTCAATGCAATGCATGAATTGAATAACCCTAACCAAGAATGCGCCAAATGACGGCGTCCATATGGTCAAAGGATTCCTATCAACTACAATGCTGAAAGTAAACTCAACACCAAGTATGTGCTACCCAATCCAGAATGGAAATGAGGCGACCATATGGTGGAGATATAAAGAAATACAAATGCAACTTCAGAATATAAAATAGGCGGCAAGCCAGCCTCTTCCACTTATTCAGTGGGCATTACAAAACATGAAGAGCAAGATTAGAAGAAGTGCTGACAATACTACTGTTCAGCTTACAATATGATGAGAATGCCTGCAAGAACAAGGATTAGAATATTCATCAATGGCTGCAACACTGAAGGTGACCACCACAAGGTTTGATATGACTTCTTAACACCCTCCTGTTGTGACCTATTTCACACATCGCCCCATTGCAAATGGGGACCCTCACTGGTTTGCTCTTAGGGTTTGGCTTTGAGTAGCAATTTCATAATCTCCGGTGTCTTGAAAATTTCATGTCAAAGTCTGGAGTCATCACCCGAGCCAAGTTGGGAATTTGGGCCTGAAACTGAACGTGAACGTCATAGAAGTGCTTAGAAGACCCGGTAGACGAGGATCGCCTGTGCTTTCGCTCAATTCTGACACTTCCTATTTTTTAGGGATTCTGCTTTTTTGCTTTTTTGCTTTTTTCATTTTTGGCATTTCTGGACCAATCTGGAATTTACTATTTTTAGAAAGTTGCTTTTTGCTTTTTTCTATTTTTAGTAAGTTTCTATTTTTAGAAAGTGCTAGGTCTCACTGGCAGTGGAGTCGAAAGTTTCCACTTTTGGAATCAAAAAGTAGGCAAAAATCAAGCAAAAATCTTAAAAAATCGAAAAATCATGAGAAAAGCAAGGAAAAGCGCATGCAAAGATGAGAAAAGCGAAGAAAAGCGCATGCAAAAGCTGGAAAATCAATTGAAAAATCGCACCTTCAAGAGAGAAAAATCATCGAAAAATCAAGTAAAAAGCAAGGAAAATCATGGTGAAATTCGCCAAAGGCTAGAGAGGTGCGCCCATGAGGAAATCCAGTTCAATCTTTAAAAAATCCATTTGGAAATCTAGTTGGATAATTCGAAATTCCAGTTGGAGAAATGATAAAATTGGCTAAGGCAAGTAAAAAATTCAAATTGGACTTCAAGAATTCCAAGATAAAGGAAATCCAGTTGGATGATTAAAAATTCCAGTTAGAAGTCGAATTTCCAAGAAGGGAATCGAAATTTTTTCTAAGGCAAGAGTTACCTTGGTGAGAGGGAAAAATCCAGTTGAAAAGTCCACTTAGTTAGCAAGCAAGAAGGGACGCCTTGAAAAAGTCAAAGAAAGAAGATAAGATTGCTTTTTTCGTTTTAAAGCAAAAGCACCCAATCAAGGAAGAGATCGACCCTGGCAAATAAGGAAACTTTTTATTATAAAAGAAGTGCTTGTGAATTTATTTTTCATTGTTCACAGGTTAAGTTTTTTCACAGGCAAACTTCTTTCAGCCAAGGGCGTCCTTTTTCTTCTTATTTTCTTCTTGAGCTGCAATTTACATTAATTCCAGAGCATAAGGTTGGACATTTTTCTTCTATTTTCAGATTTCTCAATCAACTGCAGAGTCATAACCGGCAAATTTGAAGAAGAAAAAAAAAGATTTTTATCTTGGATTGGCACAAAACTTCAGTTTTCCACTTTAAAAGTCTAGTAAATTGTTTAAAAAATTATTTGAATGTTCTTTTAAAAAGATTAAGGCTGGTTAAACTTCATTTTATTAAGATTTATTCTCCAACCAGCCTAGGCAGTCGAGTTCTAGAATTTTTTAATTAATTTATTTAAATACTCTCCAGCCATAAAATCGCCTTTTTTTTTACAATTTGTTAAAATATTCTAACTCCGAGCTTCGTACAGGCACAATGTCTACTTCGAAGAACGTAGGAGGTGGAGTTAGAAAGATCCAGGTAAAGGAAGTTCTCAAGGAGTTCTATCCAGAATCCCAACTGTCGTCAAAATGGAAAAAAGTAGCAAATACCAACTTTGAGCAGTTCAATGCGATCCAACACAAGAAAAGGATGTTTGGTACTCAGCATGAAATGCCTACACCCATTGCAACTAACATCGTCAAGTACGGACTTCATCAGGCAGCAAGATTTCCACCTGCAGTTCAGTGCAGTGAGCTGATGGTTGAGTGCGCCAAGAGATACAATCCACAAACAAGATCCATTAAAGCATCTAACGGGATCACTTTGGCATACTTTACAGAAGATTCAGTCCGAGAAGTGTTTGGAATTCCTCGTCGCCAGAAAATGTTGAACAGGACTCAAAAAGAATCACAGGGTATGTTTGATCAAGCCAAAGAGTCTTGTATGGACATAGTTAATTCCAATTGGATCAAAGAACCAAAAAGGCACCGCTCTAAGTTGCCAAAAAGATTAATTTGCACAGATTTTAAACCAGAATACAGTGACATGATTCATATGCTAAACAGGATTATGGGTATTTCTCAAGGAGCTTTCTTCGAAGTATGGATGTTTTCATATGTGGAAGAGGTCATATTAGGAGTGGAAGCAATAAATTGGGCAAAATTGATAAGTGACAACATTGATTTCCAGTTGAGAAACTTGGAGAAGACCAAGACCTTCTATATGAGTTCCTACGTAGTTTATATCTTGGCACGGTTTACTAAGTATAGAGGACTAATTTGCAAAGGGGAAGTTGGACTTTGAAATAGCCAATTCAAAGCATATGAGTGTTACCCACAGTTACAGTTGCATTATAAAGACAATTATAAGATAACTAATGACGCTTTCCTCATGTATATCACCCGATTGCTTCAAGGAGGAATTCAAAAAAGGTTGTCTAAAGAGGCTATGGTATTGCTTGATAAATTTGGATCTTGGTTCATCCAATTTCCAACTTTTACATACATAAGAGTTCATGGGTTCCCGGATGCTCCGTATCAACTCCCTCGGTATCCAACAGACAAGATTATTATGCTTGAAATTGCAAGGCAGTTGGCACACGTGGATTCCATTCAGGGGAAGAAGAATAAACAAGGAGTGGATTTTCCTGTTACAATTGGGAAAATGCTAGAAGTCTGCCCTTCATTGCAATCAGCTAAGGCAGCGAAGTTAGAGATACAGTTTTATAAGTTTTCCACTTATAAACCAAGGTCTGATTTCGATCCATATTTGAGGGTTCACGGGAAGAAGTCCCTTCATGTTATGCAGATTGAGGATTATTGGTCTAACCTGGTGGACGAATATGGAGTCAGGAAGAAGATGTGGTCTAGAATTCCAGTAGACCTTGTGAAAAAGTGTGACTTATTTCTCGTCCCTGACCAGATAAAGGACAATGGAGACTACGGGCATCCTCAATTTGAACAGGAAAAGAACAAGCCTATCTTGTTGCCTAACTGGACACATCCTGAGTTGACTGATTTGGATGTATTGATGAAGGATATTGCAGCATACTCAAGGGAATGGGTAGATAGTCAGATCAGCAAATTGAGAAAAGAAGGAATTTCCCTTACCTATGCCACGCTGAGCAATGAAGAAAGTCAAGGGGAAGCAGTTGGAGAAGGTCCTGATGAATTCCCATGTGCAAGCAAGAGGAAAGCAATGATCGAAGACCTTCAGACGAAAGAAAAGGAAGCAGCTAGCGAAGAATTGGAGAGTAAGAAGCAAAAGGTGAGTGAAATTCCATCATCCTCAAGTACTTTATCTATCAGAGTAGTAGAAGAAGTGTCCATTGTTGGGATTGAACCAAACCATGAACAAGAGGTTGAATTTCAAGAGTTGGAACCACTGAATTTTGTCCAAGAGCAAACCTTCACTGAGTGTTTGGAAGGAGATGATACTCTGATGATTGAAGGCATGGGAGATACTGAGATCCTTGAAAACAATGAGGAGTTGGGAGATGAAATAATTTATGCCTTAAAGGAGTGTGATGATGATGTTCAATTGGAAGATGGGATGGAATTATCCACTATCCCACCTTGGTTATCTGAGAGTTTGATGAAGAAGTCTAAACCACTAGATGAAGTTCAACCAGTTGAAAGCATGCAGGACTTCTTAGAAAGGATTGGCAAAGCTAAAACGCCAAAGAAGCCTAAGAAATACTCTCAAATTATCAGGAATGATGCAGGATCCAGGGTTTTACAAGTTGCAATCCCAAAGGTTGACAAGCCTAGAGATCAGATTACTCCTATGGATTATGATGTTACAACGTTGGACATTGGGCCAACCACGATAGATCAGGAGTTCCATGAGTTAGCAGACACTTCCAAGGCCATCAAGGAGAAATTCGACAAAACAGAGGAGAAGAAGGAAAGACTAGAGTTAGAAAATTTAAGGCTAATGGAGTTCATTCAGCAGCTAACGGCCCCTTTGCGCCAAGAAAGTGAAGCTTTTATTCCACCATCATCCCTTCCTTCGGAATCCGTTGACACTCTTGAAGCTATGAGGAAGACAAGCCAAGCAACTAAGAGTTGGATCAACAATATCTCAAAGCAAATGGAGCAATTCTTGGAGAAATGTGCTCAGACTTATGACAGATCTGCCTTGCTTATGACTGAAATTGTCCAAATTGAAGATAACTGGGAGGAGTTCCAGTACGTAAATGACAAAGTAATACCTCGTTTGAAGGTTTTAAAGGAAGTATCCCTGCAAATATTGATCCAAGAAGGTGTTATTGAGGAAGGAGCCTCGTATGATTTCAGCAGATGGTATCATTCCTTGTTGGCTAAGAGGAAAATATATGATGGAATGAAAGAAGAGTGTGCTGTTATACAGAATGCACTTGGAAAAATTCAGTTTAAAATCCTCACTTCTCTTGAAGGATTAACGGGGCAAGAGCATCATGATGCAAATGGCTTGGATTTGGAAGGATTGAAGAAAAATGTGATGAATATTTACTTCAAGGAAGTGCAGATTGTTACAGAAAATCAGCTTGACGATATGTCTTCTCTTTTGACCTTTATGGACAACTTTCGAAAACAAGAAGATAGATGGGAAAGCACTTTCATTCAATGCCTTGAAACCTTGGACATAATGGGAGTACAACTGGATTCTATGCCAAGCATATCAATGGAGGAGCTTGATTTGGTGTTAACAAAATTTCTTGCATTTGCAGCCAGGGAGCAGGCCAAAGGGAATTGTATTCTGGATTCCCATTTGCTCGAGTAATTTGCAAGGTGTCATTATTTCCATACTCCAAGTGGCTCGTCCTACTTGTGCCATGTGTCTATCGAGTTGGTTATGCTTTTTAAGGTTAGGGTTTCTTGAAATAATCTTGGCCATTGATCTCAAATCAATCTGGGCCGCTGCTTTGTAATTGGGGTGCCTATATAAACCCCACGCATTTCATTCATTCAGGGAGAGACTTATGAAATTGTTGCTACTAGTGCTATTCAGATAATAATTTGATTCAGAGTTGAGCATTTGTTATTTTGAGAGCTTGCATGGTTTCATAATTTCTTCAATAAAGTAAATTAGTTTTAGCATTTTGATGAATGAAAGATTGATAGTGTTGAAAATAGTGAAATTAGTTCATACCTTTTCCAATTGAATGATTTTCAATTTGATGTGCAAGGTTAGTCTGAACTTTGAAACTGTTTAACTTGGATTCTATTACCTATATACATTGTTTGAATTGATGGTGGTATTGTGTAATAGGACATCATTCGTAAATCCATTGAAGATTGCATCGTCTTTGTCTAGTTGTAGTCATTGTGCTTGGCAAAACAAAGATTGGTTTAAATTTCACTATCCAGCATTTGTCTCTTAAATTCATAGTAGTTTGGCATAAATCTAGTTTCTAAACCCTCATCCCTTTTCCTTTTATTTTATCTCAAAATCGAAAATCCCAAAAATACAAGAGCATTCAACGTCAAATCAATCTAAATCCCTACTTTTGAATAGTTCATTATCCAAGGTCCCTTTGTGAAATCAGCATATCACATCATCCATTGAGCTTGTCCATCCTCAAACTTATGAAACATTGGAATTATTGTATGATCTTTTAACAATCTTAGCATACGAGGTAGTTTTTCAAGAGAGGATAGAGCATCTTTGGACTCTTTATTCTAAAGTGCTTGGTGAGTCATAAAACACGCATCAACACCTCCCTTCACCAAAAAGCAATATACTCAAATCTGATATGACAAACCAGCAACTTGAAAGACAGAACCAGCAACATAGAACCCTACAAAAATGCTCATATCTCACTCATCTCTCAACCAAATGACCTCAAATCTGGCAATGCATTCCTATGACAGGGGCGACCAAGCTGCATACCAGAGACCACACTCAAACCCACATATTTATTTAACACGCTTCCCAATGCACTTCAAAGAGGGGCGGCCTAGCAAGAAGGGCGAATTTCTTTTATAAAATCAAGTTCTTCATAATAAAATCTGCAAATTGGTACAAAGGGGCGCCCAACATAGACAAAAGGAAATATGCAATACCCATAACGAATATATTTTTATTTTCTGATTTATGAGTGAAACTACAGATTCAGCCTTGATATCAGCAACTCCAGAAATTGATATGAAATGCCAAAAAACAGAACTACAAAGCAAAACTCAAGCTACAATGCAAACCTCACTACAAAATCCTCTGAATAACAAGCAAACCTCTCCACTAGATGCTATCTCTCAAGCACGAAGTCGAGCCAAGCTAGGAGGCATTCATTCCTCGAAGCAATCCCAACACCATTTCGGCAGCATAACAATACTTCAGACATAAGATGATCAAATGAAGAGAAGAGGCGTCCTTATAAAGGCACAACAAGAAATCTCCAGAAGCTTCTAGAAGAGAAGCCCTAAATTCAAATTTGAAATAAACCTTTTCCCTCCAAGAGATGGTGTCCACCTTTTCAAAGCTTCACTTTGACTTTTATTTTTAATTCACCCTTCAAGAATAGGCGTCCAAACTCAAGCTTCAGTTTTTGACTTAAATAGAATAAAATTACCTTCATGAAGTGCCCACCCTTGAAGACCACTTATTAAAACAACATTAAGTTATAAGACTAGGCCAAGGGGATAAAATAACATTTAAATATAACATTATTTAAATTAATTTGAACTTATCTTTCCAAATGCATCCCAAGGCCAAAATTGAACAACCCAATTGAACTGACAACTGAGGGAAGCCAACTGAACTGGAACCAACCTGTCTACTGCCAAAAATAGAATTTACTAAAAATAGTAAATTCCAGAAAGTGCCCGAAACGCAACGCAAGTCACACCACTGCGAGCTCTCTGAAAACCCAGAAAGAATCCGCAAATCAAACTCCAAGCCTCGAGCAACAACAACCACCAAAACAAGAAACCCTAATTTCACCTTCTGAGTAGCCTACGGGTCTCTGGAATAGGTCAACGGTCAACTGAAAAGATCATGCTCGAGAAGGGGACATTATAGTCCAAATGCGCCTAGAGGAAAGAAGGTGACTCAAAATCTTTCTAAGGCATTGGAATTGAAGGTAGATACCCTCAAGTGTGCCCAGCTCAAGAGGGGAGATGGAAAAGGTTTCTAAGTGGTGAAAATTGAAGGTTAGACCCCTATATGCGCCCTTGAAGAAAGAGATACTTGGAGAAGGAGTTGGAGAAATTTCTAAGTGTTTGAAAGTTGAAGTGCCACCTCTTGAATGTGCTTTACCTTGAGAGAGGAGTCATAAAAAATTCTAAGGCATGGAAATTGAAACCACAACACCCTAGAAGCGCCCAAGATGACAAGGTGAAGAAGAAATTTGTCTAAGGCAATGAAACTAGAAGTACAACCTCCTAAATGCGCCCAAGCTTGAGGGGGAGGTAAGAAAATGCCTAAGTGTTGAAAATTGAAAGCTCAAGGGTGGAGATGCACCTAAATCATGAGGTGGAGATAGAAAATATTCTAAGTTTCAAATGCGCCCAGCCTTGAAGACAAGAATATTAAAAATTTCTAAGGCATTTAAACTTGAAGTAAGGACCTCCATATGCGCCCAACTTTGGAGGAGTTAGAAGTTTCTAAGTGATTGTAACTTGAAGGATGACCCCTCATTTGCGCCCAAGCTAATGGGAAGAGTTAGAAATTTTTCTAAGGCATCAAAAGTGAAAGTTCACTACTCTATATGCGCCTAGACCTTGAGAAGGGTAGGAAATGTTACTAAGGCGTTGAAACTAGAAGTTGACACCTCCAAGTGTGCCTGGGACAAGAATTGAGTATTGAAGGAATTTCTCTAAGACAAGGAAATTAGAAGTGTAGAGGGCTAAATGCGCCCAACTAGAGCAAGTGATTGGAAAATATTCAAGTATGGAAAAATGAAAGTGAAGAGGGTTAAATGTGCCCAAGTGCCAAGGGGTAGCTTGAAAATTTCTAAGGCAAGTTGAAATGGAAGTTCAAAGATAGTAGATGCGCCCAGCTTGTGAAGGTAATGAAAAATATTTGACTCCACCTCAAGTATGCCTAAATGAGAAGTGAGAATAGACTTTGGTGAGAAATCTTTTTCAAAGGTTGAAAATAAAAAAATTAAAAGTACCCCTTCGTTTGTAGACACATGAATTTGATGTCTTCTGGGAAGAATTTCCTTCTGGGTACTGGATATCTTCAACAAGGACATGATTTTGAAATTCTTCACGCCCTGCCGAAGACTTTAAGATGGAGATTTTACTCGAGTGCCTGGTTGATGAATTTTCTAGAGGAAATAAATTATTTCTAAGGCAGATGGGTTGGAAATTTGGCTAAGGCAAAAAGGGGGTATCATGCTGGTTGGAAAATTTTCTAAGACAGAGAGGAATCAAACAACACCCTCTAAACGCGCTGTCAGGTTGGATAAAGTTTCTAAGGCACAACTTCAAGGTACACAGGAAGTAGAGTACAAGATGGAAATTTGGCTAAGGCATGAAGAATTTGGAGATGAAGTGAAACTCGAATATCAGGATGATATGCATCCATGATGAAAGGTTGTAAAGAAGGAAAAGCCTACTGGAGAAACAGAGATGAGCCCTATCAGATTCAGAGATCATTCAAATCTTGGAGGTCAAAGCATGGAGATCTAGTAAGTAGAGTGGATTTATATTGTAAAGTGTTTTGATGTCCTCTTTGTTTCATTTGCAGGACGAACGACGAAACCAGAGTGTGAGGAATTGAAGTGATGGAGCAAATACCCCAAGACTACATTTCAACCTCGAAGGAAGAAAAGTTGCATGTTGGAAGAAATGGCTAAGTGTTGGAATTTCTCCTCAAGGACATAATATGTACTCAATTCAGAGAAGTAGATGGCAAGGAAGGAATGCTCGAGTCCAAGATAAGAAAATCCTTCAAGATCAGGGGTGGAGAAATAATTATCCTCATGCAGTTCAGAGTTAGAGAAGAAAATCATCATCAAGCGGGAGAAAGAGGTTGCCGCCTTGAAGTCAGATCAAGAACGTACTTGCCATACCAGTCCAAGAAATAGAAGCCATGATGATCAGACTCATCCAATTCGCAGTCGAGAAGAAAAACAAAAACAGTGTGAACGCGTTTGTAGACAGGAATCTTCTAGAAGATGGTGGACATTAATTGGTCATTTATTACCCCACTCTTCTTAGTGGCGGATTTTAGGGTTAGGGCTTATGTGGCTCGATCTGAGCCATCCATCTGATTGTAATCTGAGCCATCCATTGGACTTGGCCAGCTATAAAAGGGGCGTCCCCCCTCATTTGTACCTCATTAGATCAGTGATTAGAATAGAGAGACAGCTAGGTGATAGCTTAGAGATAGCTTAGTATAGATTGATAGGATAGTTTGAAGAAGAAGGAAAGTTTTTCCTTTGAAAACTTTGTAAGAAATTGTTGTGAACACTCTCTCAATAAAAAGAGTTTTCGTTGATGATGATCTCGTCTTTTGTTGTGAGTAGCTAGCGAGGTTTCTTCGTCCTTCTACTTCGAGTAGGATTTTAGAGTAAAGTAAATAGATTTTGTTTCATGCAAGTAGTAGTAGTTAGTAATTGTGGAATGTGGTCTTCAATTTGAGCAAACTTCGTCTATCCATACCACTAGTGGGCTCGCTGATGGTGAGTTCGCATTGCGTGGTCAACTGGAAACTTGTGGACTTAACTTCGATTACAATCTTCATGTTGGTATGCGTTGTCGTGACGGTGTCTTCATTGTTGAATTGTAATATGAATATCTTTAGTTACTCCCCTTGAAGATTGCACCAGTTCTGTGGAGGCTGTCCGAAGTGAGGCAAAACGGAATCTGGTTGAGGCTTGTGAAAATTGATTGGCACGTCCCACGCGTAGATTAGTCCATAGCATCTTCTATTCCTACAACCATTTTACATTCAATACCTTTTGGTTAGTTTAGGAAACAAGAGCTTTATAGACAAACCTTTCGAGCATTCAAGTTTCTTTCTCCGCTGTTGAACAATTTTGTAAGTCCCCTTGAAATACTAGCAAATCACATCAAGCCAATTGAGACTATCCACTACATGAAGGAACCTTGGAGTTGAATGCATGATCTTTCTAGCAATCTTAGCATGCAGGAGGTTTTGTTCAAGAGAGGATAGAGTCGCTATTGGTAACTTTATTCTGTGTTGGTGCGGTCACGAAAAACACGTCAACAGTTTTGACCAAATCTGCCTATGCTGCATCAAAGAATCCTAGGCCTATGACCACTAAGGAATACCAGCTAGTGAGGTCATATCTATCACCTTCCTGAATTACGCCTCTCTCAACCAAAGTCTGCAATGGCGTATGCATCAAAGCTTCTAGACGAAGAACAACCTTGGTCTGATAGATACGAGCATCAACCCAAGCCTGATCAACTACGCCCATTCGCGGTATAATGCCAGAGGCTCGCTGATAGGAATGAGCAAGATCCTCCATAAACTTCTTTGTCTTAGCGCAAACATTAGTAACCCATTTATCTGCCTCCTGTGCCATCCTCAAGTCTTCCAAGCCGTTGACTGATTCTCTAGGAAAATCAGCTGGGAGCTCAATTGCCTGATTCTCCTGCCCACAAGGACGAGACAAGTGATGTACATAACCAATCAATGTCTTGTGCTCCTTCTTCAATCTCTTATACTTGCCTTTAGTTCGAAGCAACCTGTCTTTGAGTGCCTGATAGGAGTTATCGCATTCTTCAATTATCTGTGCTCTAGTAGGGCGACCCAACTCCATGGTGGTGATCACATAATTCTCCGGAACAGCCTCATCTCGATCGCACTCAACCCTTGGTACAACCACGTGTAGGGTGTGAGAGCCATCTTCATTTGTTGAAATCTTTGAAAACTTTCTCCCCTTCTTTGTTGGAGGTGCACTAATCCTACTCAGAAATTCTTCCATCTCAATTGTTGGATATGTTTCTTCAATGGGGTCCCTTCTCATCCCATCTCTGAGCCAATTTGGCACCACCTGCTGCAAGTCAGAAATGATGAATGGCTGCTCATCCCTTGCTTCCTCCTCACGTACTTCTCCATTTTCATTCTAACAAGGCTCATTGATCTCTATAGGTTGAGTTTCTCCTGAACCTTGGACCTCTTGCCCTGTAGCAGTGTCATCCTCCAGAGCTGCCTCAATCTCATGCTGGAAGCGAGTATCCGTGGCCGTTCCTTCCTCTATCTTCTGCTGGTTTTCTTTTCTAGGTACATTGACACTTTGGCCAACTGATTCCCTACAAAGTGGCTGATTTGTCTCTTGTAATCCTTGTTCTTCATTCAACCTCGCTCTCTGATCTGCAAACAGTGAGACCTCCTATATACTTGGAGAATGAGTCCTCAATGGCGTATGTGATGCCTCCTCGATTCTCTGAGCCTCCGGCTGGACTGGCTCTTTTCTTCGTGGCTCTAGAGCTCGAGCAACCTTCTTCTTCTTTACAATAGTTGGCGACCTATGATCTCCCATTAAGTTATAAGTAAGAGGAATTGACCTTCCCTTAAGCCTGTTCACGTGCTTCTCCACCCAACCTCTCGTCAATGTCAAGACTGGTATGCAAAGCATATCCAAATCTGTAATCTCTGGCTCCGACCAATCCGAAAGCGGGAGTGGTGTATTCCTCATTGTCTCATGATCTTGGTGAATAATGTTGATATCCTCATCAACCTGGTCTGGCACAAGAACAATCTCACATTCTCTAGTCATGCTCAATGGTATCCTCGAAAACATCCTTCTTCTTACTTCAACTTAATCCAACACACTTGCCCAGAAGTCCGCAATGTGCGCTTTATGTCTGAATTTCTCAGACAGTATCCATTTGATATTCCTGTGAGGATGATAATGCTGCCTGCTGGTATGATAAGAGAGGTGGAAAAATTGAAGCTCGTTTTCCGCTTCCTTGGCTGCCTGCAATGTCGAACAAACTTCGCCCGAATTTCCCATGATGATAGGGAAGTCAAGTCCTCCCTTTTTCTTCTTCTTTTGAATCTTATCGTAGGCAATGAGCTGCCTAGATATTTCTAGCATCAAAATTTTGTTCGTGGGTTATCTGGGCAATCTGTAAGGATATGATGAGAACCCCTGCAGCCTGATAGAAGTGAATTTCGGAAATTGGATAAACCAACATCCGTACCTCTCAATCAGTTCCTGAGCTTCCTTTGATATTTTGTGATGAGTTCTTTGCTGAAGCGACCTCGTTATGTGCATCATGAAGGCATCATTGACTCTTTTGTAAAAAATAGTGCTTATCAAGTGCAACTGTGGACAAGCCTCATGAATCCTGAATTGCTGAGAGCCACACCCAATTGGCTCCTTGTATGATATCCCTCTGTACTTTGTCATCCGGGCCAACTGTATATGATATATGAGCTCATATAAAATGTCTCCGTTCTTCTCAAACTTCTGAGTTGTTCATGCAAATTGTCGTTGATCATCATTGCCCAGTCAACATGCTCTTTGCTTTCCAACACAAGGTTGATGTAGTAAAACATCCAAGGCTCAAAGATGAACGATTGGGGGCATCCTCCAACTCTGCTGAGCATCATAATTAAGTCACAATACTCCTGCTTCAAGTCGTTTGAGATTATCTGCTTTGGCAGCTTTGTGTGAGTTGGCTTAGGCTTGTTCATCCAACGAGATTTTATCATATCGGCACACCTTTCAAATGTAGAAGCATACATTCGTTTCAGCTCGTTCTCTTGTTTTGTAAATCATCTTTTCATAGGCAGGATTTCCAAACGCTTCTCCAATAGCCTCAGGCGTGAGGTTGGCAAACAACTTGCCGTTTGGTGAAATGATAGTTCTTCGCTCTGAATTGTAACAATTAGCAAATTCCATAATTAGCTCCGGGCACTGGATTGCTGGTGGAAAACCAGCAGCTGCATAAAGTCCACTTCTGACAATATTGTGCGAAGTGACTGATGGATGATGGCCATGTACCCGAGCATTCATCTTCTAAAAGCCTCCAAATCGAAAGAGCACAGGTTCGTATCACTTAATTTGCCCAACTTTGAAGAAAAATTTGACTCTGGAAGGAAAGACTTGCTCAGCTTCTTGATTACAGCCTGTCTTGATGCATTTGCTTTGCTACATTCAGCATTAGTCTCCTTGCCAGCCGCTCTTCTATCTGCTTCAGCCATCCTCAGCACCCTTTCAACATCTTTGAATTCTCAACACTTAGAAAATTTCTCTTGCAACAATACAACCTCTGGCACTTAGAAGAATTTCGCTCAGACTAGCTCACTTCAGCAACTTTTCAACTTCGAATTTCTCCCTCTTCAGAGCTCAAACTCGCACTTAGCAACCGATGAAGAAAATAAACAAAACTCACAATTCATATAGCCAAGTTGAATTCTAGAAGAATACTAATTTAGGCTCAGTCATTAAATTTCCACTCCTCTACTGCAGGAATTCGAATTTTCCCTCCTATGGCAGCTGCAACACTTGGCATTTGAAACATGGAATATTTGACCTTCTAGAATTTTGAAAATTTCACCATCACTGGTATAGGCGTACTTCATCATATTTTCATTTTGAAAACATTAACTCAAAAGCCTCCTTAAGAAAAATTCATCTCAACTAGCTAAGGCGTACTTTACTTCATCTGCATTTTGAAATTTTCCTTGGGAAAATATTAACTTAAAAGTCCCCTTTAAGAAGTTCATTTCAACTGGCTAAGTCGTTCATCTTGTCATTTCACCCTTAATTTGGCTTGGGAAACTTATCCCCCATTAGAAATTCCATTAGAAATTACTTCAATTCATAAGCCAAGGCGTTTTATTTTAAAAAATATTTCATTCTTTGCCTTAGAAATTTTTTAATTTTATTTAGGAAATTTCATTAAACATGCGCCTAGTTAAAATCTTGACTTGGAAATCTGGAGTGAGGTGTGGAAAATTTCAAAATCATTTCTCTGTAGAAGATGCTAAAGACCCAAAAGAAATTTCCCTTCAAAAAACGTAATATTCATGTTTACACATGTGAAGGGGTACTTTTAATTTTTACATTTTCCACCTTTGAAAAATATTTTCTCACCAAAGTTTATTCTTACTCTTTCTCTTTTGGGAATACTTGGGAGAGTATTAGGAAATTTTCCTTAGAAAACCATTTTCAGACCTCTCACAAGCTGGGCGCATTTTGGCACTATGTACTTCCACTTCCAATGCCTTAGGAATATTTCACCTCTCCTTCATAGCTTGGGCGCATTTGACCCTTCCTCCTGCCATTCTTCACACTTAGACAATTCTGCAAATTAACTCTTCATCAATATGGGCACATTTCAAGGGAGCTACTTCCATTTTTTTTCTTAGAAAAATTTCCTTGCAACCTTCTTAGATGGGCGCATATGGGGGGTCCTACTTCCATTTCAGCTTGAGGGCGCATTTAGGGGGTGGAGGAGGAACTTTAATGACTTAGAAACTTTTTCCAAGTCAACTTCACCAACTGGGAGCATATGAGGGGTCCTACTTCCATTTCCACACTTAGAAATTTTTTCAAACCTTCTCTACAAGATGGGCACATTTACTAGGTGGTGGAGGAATTCTCCAACACTTAGTAACTTTTCAGCATGCCTCTCCAAGTTGGGCGCATTTAGCTTGGTGAGAAGGAACTTTCTTGCCTTAGAAATATTTTTCAACTCCATCTTCTTAGTGGCGCATATGGGGGGTGGAGGAGGAACTTTTCAACACTTAGTAACTTTCCCTCATGCTCCTCCAAGTTGGGCGCATTTGACAGGGGGTCAAGGAACTTTCTCAACACTTAGTTAATTTCCTGAGCCTCCTTGAAGTTGGGCGCATATGAGGGGGTCTACAGGAATTTTATGACTTAGGCGTTTTCCAACCTTCCTCATTGGGCATGGGCGCATTTCAAGGTAGTTGTTTCCAGTTTTCACTTGCATGCTTTAGAATTTCCATCTGACTACTTAGCCAATTTCTCAGCCTGCTTGCCCTACTTACTTTTTTTAGTAAATCCTTGATTTTCATACTTCTGCAACTTGGATTGACTTGAAATTCGCGCCACAAGATCCTCATGGATTAACTGACCTGTTCACATTGGCGCCTTGTGTTGACCTGCTATTGATAGCCCTATTTCAGAATTGACTATAAATAGTAAGTTGTCAGATCGTGCTCAAATTTTACTAGTGGATTCCTTGAAAGATACTGATCGTAATGGGATACATCAATTTTCAGAGATTCTGGCGTTTTACCCCTCATTTTGAGTCCCGAAGCTGGAAACCCTAATCTGACTTGCATGTGGCTCAAATGAACTCCGTTTGACCTTGTTTTTGTTGCATGTTGCGCTATTCGTGATACTTAAGTGCTGGGGAGCTGTTGGAGTGGACCTGCTAAAAATAGTAAACATTTGAAAAAGTGACCAATCGGCTGCCGGATGAGTTTGCATGTCGCACTGCCCAAGAGATCTCAAAAAACCCAGAGAAATCCAGCAAATTTGCTCGCATGCGAGCACTAGCTAAAAATAGTAGGTTCCTGAAAAAGTGATTAACTCTGCTTGCATGTCACATTGCTGCAAAGCTCTCGAAAAACCCATAAAGAATATCCTGACATGCATCAAAAAACCCTACATGCAAACCCTACAAATAGCCTCTGAAGTTCGAATTGCTGAAAGTTATCACCTCGGCTTGCATGTAACACCATCGCGAAGGTCTTGAAAAACCTAGAAAGAATCTCCAGACATGCATTGAAAAATGATACATGAAAACCCTAAAATTGGCCTCCGATGTCTGAATTGCTGAAAATAGCAAGTTGTCGGATTCAACTCAAAATTTGCAGGCATATTGCTTAAAGTGTTCTAAGCACGGTGTAAGAGTCAGAATTCAATTAGCCAACTCAAATTAACCTCAGATTGACATGAAGAGTGCAAACCCTAATTCTACAGACTTAGTCAAAAATTTCAATTTAAGCTCAAAGACGGGCACATCCCTGGAGAGACAAGCAGAAAAGAGAGCGAGAGTGGGAAAACCAAAGCCAAAAGACATGAACGGAACAAAAAATTAGGGGGTACCCATTTTGAATGGGGTGATGTGTGAAAAGGTCACAACAGAACTGAGATCAGATTTGTGAAGGATATTGTGTGTGAACCTGATTTGAAAAGGAAAAACTTACATCATATAGAATCAGAACTATTAATCAGAATTGAGAAAGAGAAATATTGTGTGGGATACAATCAGATTTAAGGAAGAAGAATATTGTGTGAGTTGTAATCAATTTTGTGGGGGTTGAAGTCTCCAATAGGTTGGAGCCTCTTGCTGGGTTGAAGAACAGTTGTGTGGGGGTTGGAGCCTCCAATAGGTTAGATCCTATCAAGTAGAGTTTGGAGCCTCTTGCTGAGTTGGAGCTCAGTTGATATAGAGATTTGAGACTTTGATAGTAGGTTGGAGCCTACAAGAAGAAGAAGAAGATTAAACTATAATAAAAAAGCAAATATTATGCCATGGTTTTCTCCCGAAAGGGTTTCCACATAAATCATGTGTTCTCAATGTGTTCCAAATTACTATAGCTTGAATTGTTTTAATTGTGATTGGTCAAGTTTTGAAAAGTAAAAGATTGTTTGATAGAAATATGAGGTTGGATGTGTATGCAATTTCTAGCAAAGGAGCCTTGCATAAGAATTGCATCCATGAATGGGTGTTAACTATTTGAGATTCACTGTCTCCTTAATTACTCATCCTAGATTTGGTGAGTCAAGTTGGAAGACATTACATGTCTTAGTC
This sequence comes from Sequoia sempervirens, assembly GCA_007258455.2. Classification (NCBI taxonomy): domain Eukaryota; kingdom Viridiplantae; phylum Streptophyta; class Pinopsida; order Cupressales; family Cupressaceae; genus Sequoia; species Sequoia sempervirens. The sequence goes on along the minus strand of VDFB02281492.1, from coordinate 140,535,388 downwards.
TACTCTTATCTTTCTTGTCTATTAGGGTTGTGAAAAATCCTAATTGTGTCAATGAATCCATGTGTGCATGTGTATTTGCATGTTGCCACATACAAAGGTGCACACCTGATCTATAATGGTGCACTTGGAGAAAAACATTCATTTTCAAAAATATAACAAATTGATTGATAGGTGCACATTTGAGGAGAACAAATGCACTCATAAATGGAAGTTTGAAATTTTTTGTATTGCCAAGTGCACACTTGGAGTCATGACACACACCTAATCAAGGGAGTTGAATCACTTCAAAATTAGCTTGCAAAACCTTAATCCAAGTGCACATAAGGAAGCAAATTGCACACATAAATATGGATATTTTGTTTTTAAAATTAAAAAATCACCTTGCATGAAAAGGGGTGCATCTATCAAAGGCAAAAGAATAGCACATTCAAAAGTCAAAATTTAATACAAAGGTACACATCTAAGGAATGGAAATACACCTAGGGAGTAGTAACATGCCTCTTTAAAGAAAAATTTACTACTAAAGTTTGAATTCAATACACAAGTGTGCACCTAGGTGGTACGGGTGCACCTTAGTAAAGGAAATATCAATTGTTCAAAAATCAATAGTGTATAGGTGCACATGATAGTGTCAATTGCACACCTAATAGTGGAGATTAAAATTCTTCAATTTTATATTGACAAGGGTGAACCTAAAGGATAAGTGCACACCTCAACAAATGAGTGAATTCAAAATGCAAAGATCCAAAAAGACTTTGTTAGGTGTGTGCCTAGGGTGCAAATGTGCACCTCACAAATATAACTTTCAAATCCCATTGTCAAGTGTGCATCTTGGGTGTAGGTGCACACCTCACCAAAGGGATATTTTAAATTTCAAAAAATATTTTCATAGTGTGCACCTAGTGATGAAACACACACCTATACAAAGTGTTGTACCAAAAATATTTTTTTGCTTTTAAGAGACATTTTTGTTAAAATGATCTAAATCACGTAAAATTATTGTCAAAAGTATGTTTTAGGTCAAACAAAACATAGGTATTTTGTGGGTTTACGTCAAGGAAGATAATTGCAAAATTTTGAAAATTTGAAAATTACGGTTTCAAAACCCCTGTTTTTAGGAAAATCCCAAAAAAATAGGACCTTCCCAGAAATGATTCAAAATAATTTTGATAAGATTAATTGACTTCACGATCACACTGGTCAAGTCAAAATCACCAAAAAGTTTGTTTTACTCTGGTGGGTCTATTTTCATTTTTCAGGAAGAAAGCTGAGACCTCCGCAACCATTAATGGCAAAATGGCCAGTACCAGGTGGCGAAATCTAAGCCTCGAAGTCTACACCTAGATTGTTTCCAAAATGATGCAATTCTCATAGCATAACCAGCACCATGAGGAGCTTAGTCTTTCACAACTCCTTAATTGTTCATTTCCCAAATAAAATATAATTCAACTCTTTTGGAAATGAAACGACACCTCACCAAATCTTATATTCTCACGCCTAACAATAGAATAATTGGTGCTCAATTTTTAAGCGGCTCCATTATGATTTGAAATTAAATGCAATTTCCTTTAGACCCCATCGACCAAGCTAAGGATTATTTCCTAACAAGCGACTTGAATACCTTCCTCATGCCCATGGCTCAACACAAAAGCAATTACGAAATACGTGTCCAGGAAGCAGTTCCGTGTCTTTTAGTTTCCGTTAAATTAATGAACTCCTGAATTGAATTGATTCTCTTTTCCCAGAATACCTCTATTAAGGAAGAACTGTAACGGCAGAGTATGAAGCTTTCACAACAGCTAGAGAGAGTCCTCCGCACATTTTTTTCACCTCCACCGTTTGGAAAACAACACCTGACACCTCCAAATTTGACAATGAGAAGCTTTAATTATCCCACGTCTATTCATGTCTTCATTAGTTGCAATGGACTTAAGCTTTCAAAGCTCTATACAACAAGCTCCTCCCGTGTAATTCCCTGGTCCTGCTTTTCTCAGTCTTGGTCTCCCAATAGGAATATGGGCTCTATGTCAATGAATCAACTTCTCCATTAATCACTACTCCTCTATGTATGTGAAATGTATTCCCGTCACTCCTACCAATTCACAAGATATGGTGATTCTAAATTTACATCTCCGTTTCCATAGGAAGCTAAAGTGTCCAATAAGAACCATGGTGAGAAGACTGATTTTATCGGCTTCAATGAATTATGAATACCACCTACTATAAAGTCACCCCACTAACCATCAACTTCAGAAAATCTACAAATATTCGAAAATATTTGAAGACACTTGTTGCTTAACTAAGACACTCAATGAATTTCAAAGCATTGCTGGCAATTATCCTTCAACAACATATACTATGGTTTTTTATTCACCGAAGTATACCATGTTTGTGTTGTACCCGAAATTAAAAATTTTGCTACACTTAGGCATTTTGAAGAAATGAGTACAAGTCTTGTCAAATCTATCAAAAAGGTCAAAATTGGGGTTTGCATGTCTTGCATGAGGGGTAAAAACTCAAAATTTTCAAAATCTGACGATCTAGGTCTGCTCAGAGCGACCCAGTCTACAAAACCTAGATCTCAGTTTTTCATCCCTACTTTTTAGGAAAATTGCTATTTTTCAAAACTTTCCAAAAATAGTAACTTTTTTTGGGTTTCTTTCGAAACGGATACCGACAAAATTTTCTAAAAATAGAAAGTTTGGCTGTTAGGGTTTAAACTTATTTTGATTGGTCGAAAATACTTTCTCATCAGGCTAGTGTAGTCAGAATCACAAAACGATTAGTTTTACCCTAGTGGGTCTATTTTACTTTTTCAATTTCAGAAAGCATTTTGGGAGCTCTAAAGCAATCAATGGAGGCCAGTCAATTGCCAGGTGTCAGATTCAACATTCAAGCACTGAACAAAAGATGATGATGATGAACATGCACGTAGATTGAAGAAAGGAAAAGGCAAGCACGAGGAACGGAGGAGAAAGGTGAAACTTGCAGAATAAAAAACTAACTCTGCCAGCCATGGGCGCCCTGGAAGGAGATAGGCGCCCAACTTTTCAAGGCATCAAATGATGGAATTAAGGTTTGGGCTCTTAGGCAATGTGATTCAGAATGTCCTCAACTTCACAGTGAGTCCGACAACGCAATCATCAGATCAACCAGTCCTCCAGAATTCAAGATCAAACAGGGAGGTCTCAACCAAAAGACAGAATGCAAACCATGAAAATGTCAGAAAATATTCTTCAACCAGTCATCTAGAATTCAAGATCAAATGGGGAGGTCTCAACCAAAAGATAGAATGCAAACCATGAAAATATCAGAAAATATTCTAAGTCTAGGAACTTTGGGTGCCCCATGTGCCTAGGGGCACCCAGCCTTTTGGAAGTTCAAACTCAGCAATAAGGGTTTGCAGATATGCTCAATCTCTTCAGGATCCTGTCAACTTTGCAGTGGATGTCTTCATCAAATCATTAAACTTGTCAATCACCAGCAAATCCAGAGCAAGCTGAAGGTATAAAATGAAGGTTCAAGTTTGAAGATTGAAAATTTAGCAAAAATGGCTAAGTCTGGAGGAAATGGGTGCCCTAGAAGTAGATAGGCGCCCTAGATTTTGAAGGCTGAAATGAGTGAATTTGCAGATGAGGCCTCCAGTACGACTTCCTCAGAGTTGATCAAGCTTTCCAACGCAATCATCAGCACGTCAAACAAAGTTGGCAGTCATTAGATATCGAAGGCGAATCAGAGGGAGAAACATGACAAAAATATCAAAAGTAAGGTGAAAAACACAATAAAAATTCTAACTTTGGTGAAGTTGGCGCCCCAACTAGCTAGGGGCGCCCACACTTTTGAGCCCTCAAATGCAACTTTCAGTAGACATCACTCCCAGGAGACCCCCTTCAGAATCAGTCAGGCTATCCAATGAATCTAACAGCCAGTCGATCTGATCAGTCTAGCTCTCAGAATCACTAATTCATCAGAAGATCAAAGGGAAATGAAGAGAACTTGAAGAATGAAGAATCAAGCAAAAATGGCTAACACTGGTGGACTTGGGCGCCCCAGAAGGAGATGGGCACCCATGATTTTGAAGGACAAAATGAAAGTTTTAGTCAAAGTTGCCTCCAGAACAATCTCGCCAGATTTGATCAAGCTCCAGGATGAATCATTCAACTCGTCCGTAGGATCAATCTGGAAGTCGGAAATCAAATTCAAACTGGGGTTTGAAAACAAGCAAAAAGTTGAAATTCTCAAAAAATGACTAAGTCTGATAAAAATAGGCGCCTCCAGCCAAGAAGGGTGCCCAAGACGCCATGCCTTAGCCAAATTTTTCAGAATTTCAAAATTTCATGGAGAATGGAAACGTCCAAGTTCAATGCACAGGGTCAGACTAGGGTTTGCATGGATTTAAAGCAAAAGAAAACAGACTTTCTCAAGCATAAGCTTATTTAAGAGGTATTTGCCTTCCATTTCTTCATATTTTCTTGCAGGTGGTGTCCAAGTAAGAGAGGGGCAGCAAACAAAAGTTTTTCTTTCAAGATTCAAGAGCCATAGCTTGCTGATTTGTTCAAATTTCTTCATCAATTTTCAGACCAGCAACAAAGGAACTTGCTTTTTCATGCTTTTTAATCTAGAACATCAAATTTTTGAAGGAGGTCAAGGTTTTCAATTTTCAATGATCTGGGTCATCTCAGCTCATCATTCTGAACAATTTTTCAAGAAATTTTTCAAGTTGCAGCAGCTTCTTTTTCCATGCATGTCCAAGCAATCATCAAAATTTTCAAGATTTGATCATCTGGGTCCTTCTAAAACATACTTTTGAACAAAACCCAGATCACAACTTTTTTTAGAAAAAAATTCAAATTCTAGGGTTTGCTGCTTTTTCAATCAGTCTTCAATATTTTAAACATCTAATCAACTGGGTTCATCCAAAATATGCTCCTGAACAAAACCCAGGTGCCATCTTTTTCATGAAAATTTGAAGAAATTAAGGTTTGTTGTTTTTTCAGTCTACACTCAAAATTTTCAAAAACGGGCGATCTAGGTCTTCTTGTAACGAAATTATGAGCAAAACCCATATCTCAGAATTTTTTTGAAAATTTCATCCATTTGAAGTAGAAAAAACCAACAGGCTAAATTTAGAAAGTTGCTCAAAACTTGTCTGAATATAGGCGTGTTTACAGTCATTCTTCAAGGTTTTCAAAATGGAGTACTGGTGCAGGGGCACCTACAACCATGTTTCAAAATTTGATATGGTAATATGTAATAAGGTGAATTTTTGGTGTCTTGAGTCTATTTGCTTTTAATAAGGTCTAAATAGACCATCACAAATGTTTCAAATGTTTAAGAGGGTCAAATGGAAAAATGATGTAAAGGGAATCAAAGTATTGTTAACATAGATATGTAACAAGCGTAATTTGGCCTCCAATGGTCATTAGGAGTTTAAAAATTAGTTGAGAGGCAGTTGGTCAGTTGTTTGAAGTGGGAGAACCTTCAAAAAGGCATGAGAACATTGTTTGTAACGTTGGCTTGAAATTTTGAAGATTTGACAATAAGAAATCTTTGAATTTTCATTCATTTTCTGAGTTCTTTCACATTTGGCAGATCTGTACGAATCCGTACAGCCTGATCTTGTAATGTAATCCTTCATTTCTTGTGGTGGCCTGTATTAGCATTCTTTTGTTTCAAGTTTGAAGGAATTTGATAGTGTTTTGTGTTAGAAATCACTGTTTTCTTGCAGCAGACCGAGAACGCCCTGTTTGGGGTTTTGTGACCAAAACCCATGTCTTAAGGGCCCTTACACCGACTGTATCCACTGTAACAAGTGTAATGGGCCCTAGGAAGTCTGTGTAGAATGTAGGATACGTGTTTAGAGTGTTGGAAAAGGAATAAAGGAGATGAACCTGCTGTTTTGTTGTTTTTTTTGTTGAGGGAAGCACATGAAAATGGAGGTTTTGAGATGGATTTTTGAGAGCTAGTGATGCAATTGAGTTTGTAATGATGTGGAAGGCCTGTGCAGACCTAAATATAGGTGTTTGATACTTGGGTTTAGGTTTTGGAGCCCAAATTTGTGGGAATACTGAAAACCCTAGGTGTTTGTGTGTAATTTGAGGGTTTGTTTAATCATTGACTTAAAGGCCCTATAGCAGCAAGTAATTTGGAAAATTTGGAGTTATGACACATGACTTTTGACTATTTGGTGTGATTTTATGAAGGGGAAGTGTTTGTGAGGTAGTTCATTTGTAAAATAGGGCTAATTCTAGTAGCCTTTCTACAGGTCAGTTGGATGTTTCTCAACATTGGTGCAAAGAAACCTTGTGTGATTGGTCGGGGCATTGTATTGGGGTTTGAGTGGATGGTTAATTGATGTTGAGTTGGTCTTTTTGTGGCATTATCTAAAAGATAAGCCCATTTCTTGAAATTTGGAGGCTAGAAGCAATAGGTGTTGTCTTGGGCAGATTTAGCGAATTGTGTTTTGAAGGTTGAATCCTTGTTGAAGTCTGGTTATTTTGGTCTGATTGTGAGTTCTCCACCTTGGCTCTGCATCAAAGTGGTATCAGAGCATGAGGGAGTAGATTTGTTTGCATTTTGCAGGTTGTAAAGATTAAGGAAGAAGTGAAGAGTTTAGTATTTAAAGATGCCTCTAAAGAACAAAGATATGGCTAAAGAAATGAAGGAGATGAAAGACAGACATGCTAGAAAAATCAGAGTTGGAGGAAATAATCATAGCCTTGGAGACAAAAAAAAGAAGGGAAGTGGAGGAGAGTGAGTCAGATGAAAAGGAAGATGATGAGTTTGAAGATATGGAAGAAGAGCTTGACCCAGAGGATCAAAGAATTGCAAAGTTGTTAAGGCAGTTAAGGATGACAAGCCTAAGGTAAAGATTGATGTTCCAAAATATGGTGGGAGTCTAAATGATGAAGAGTTACTTGACTGGATTACTACATTAGATACCATTTTGAATGTGATGAGGTTTCTGAGGAGCAAAGGGTAAAGATTGCAAAGACAAAGTTGTAGGGCCATGCTTTGGTATGGTGGGACTACTTTCAATCAAAGAGGAGAGAGCAAGGAAAGTCCAAAATCACCTCATGGGACAAGATGGTATCAAAACTCAAAGGTAAATTCTTACCCAAGGATCATCAAGTTCAAATGTTTAAGAAATTACAAAGCTTAAGGCAAAAAGAAATGGACATTAAGTCTTATATTGAGGAATTTTATAAATTAAGTTTGAGGTCTGGTCATCATGAGAATGAAGATAAAAAAGTTGCTAGATATATGGGTGGTTTGAGGTTAAACATCCAAAATGAATTGGTTTTGGCTAACCGTAGGAATGTAGAGGAGTGTTATCAAATGGCAATCAGGGTGGAGGAGAAAATGAAGAGAAAACAAGATAAAGCAGTTAGGGGCAAAGGTAATGCATCAAGAGGTAGAGGATCTATGCCTAATCCAAAGCCAAACAATGACAATCCAGAAGATGCCATAAAAGGACAAGAGCAATCTGATTTCAAAGGTGGATGGAGAGGCACAAGGGGCAGATTTGGAGGAGGTAGGAGTTCCAATGTGTTTCCAGGTAGATGTTACACTTGCAATGAATTTGGCCATCCATCCTACAAGTGTCCTGAAAAAATTGGTGCTTCATCAAGTGGAAGTAAAGGTGATAAAAGAGTTCAACTTGTGCAAGAGGATGAAGAGGAGAGCATTAGTTCATCAAGCCATCCTGCAAACCCTGAAGTTGGAGAAGCTTTGATGCTGCACAAACAACTTTTGAAGACTTCCAAAGAAGTAGAACCATTGCACAAGAAGGGGTTTTTCAAAACCACTTGCAAGAGCAAGGGAAAGGTATGTAAAATTGTGGTTAATTCTGGTTCAGCTGAAAATATGGTGTCATGTGAAATGGTGAACAAGTTAAGCTTGCAAAGGATTCCTCATCAATTTCCTTACAAGGTATCTTGGCTAAGTAATGGTCAATCTTTGTTAGTGAATGAGCAGGCTGTGGTAGATTTTCAGATTGGGGACTATAAGGACAGTGTTGTTTGTGATATCCTCCCAATGGACTGCTGCCATATACTCCTAGGAAGACCTTGGCAGTATGACAGGTGTGCCATGTATGATGGTAGGGCCAATACTTATACAATTGTCAAAGATGGATGTTCTTTTGTTTTGACTCCACTTGTAGAGGATGTGAAAGGTAAAGCTAAGGTTATCATGTGTGGTAGAAAGGAGTTGATAAAGGTTGTAGAAGAAAACAAGAATTCTGATATTGCAATCAGGTCTAAGACTGAAAACACAGGTGCAACAGGGCTAAAGTCTGGTTTGACAGTGAGTGTGAATGTCAAAGTTTTGATAGGAACTATTGTGTGTCCCATAGTGGAGAGTGAGTTTGCAAAGCAAGTTAGATTTGCAGATACAAAGGTCAATAAATCTAACAGTACAGGGTGTACAGTGAATGATAAATATGTAGGTACAGTGGTAGTAAATGCTGCTAAGACAGTGGGACAAAGGACAGTAAGGAAAGGACAGTGTGGCCTAGTTGTTGAGGACAGATCCAACAGATCCAAGTATGAGAATAAGGCAAAGATGCAGACAACTTATAGAATGACTAAGAATTGTTTGTGTGCAGGGATGAAGACATGTGTTGCACGTATTGGTGGAGTATCATCAAGTTTTGAGCATAGGACTGATAAAAGACCACTGACAGGCCTGAGAGCTAAAGGTGCAACACTTTCAAATGCAAAGCAGAGTATAAAGACAGAGCAGCATGGAGCACAAGGCGTGGGACAATCGCAATGGCCTATGGAACAGTGGTGTCCTACTCAAACTTGGGCATGGTGGTATCAACCCCAATTCATGGGGCATGAATCTCTTTTAGGGGGGGTTGTATGGTGCAGGGGCTCCTACAACCATGTTTCAAAATTTGATATGGTAATATGTAATAAGGTGAACTTTTGGTGTCTTGAGTCTATTTGCTTTTAATAAGGTCTAAATAGACCATCACAAATATTTCAAATGTTTAGGAGGGTCAAAATGGCAAAATGATGTAAAGGGAATCAAAGTATTGTTAACAAAGATATGTAACAAGTGTAATCTGGCCTCCAACGGTCATTAGGAGTTTAAAAATTAGTTGAGAGGTAGTTGGTCAGTTGTTTGAAGTGGGAGAACCTTCAAAAAGGCATGAGAACATTGTTTGTAACGTTGGCTTGAAGTTTTGAAGATTTGACTATAAGAAATCTCTGGATTTTCATTCATTTTCTGAGTTCTTTCACATTTGGCAGATCTGTATGAATCCGTACAGCCTGATCTTGTAATGTAATCCTTCATTTCTTGTGGTGGCTTGTATTAGCATTCTTTTGTTTCAATTTTGAAGGAATTTGATAGTGTTTTGTGTTAGAAATCACTGTTTTCTTGCAACAGACCTGGAACACCCTGTTTGGGGTTTTGTGACCAAAACCCATGTCTTAAGGGCCCTTACACCAACTATATCCACTGTAACAAGTGTAATGGGCCCTAGGAAGTCTATGTAGAATGTAGGATACGTGTTTAGAGTGTTGGAAAAGGAATAAAGGAGATGAACCTGCTGTTTTGTTGTTTTTTTTTTGTTAAGGGAAGCACGTGAAAATGGAGGTTTTGAGATGGGTTTTTGAGAGCTAGTGATGCAATTGAGTTTGTAATGATGTGGAAGGCCTGTGCAGACCTAAATATAGGTGTTTGATACTTGGGTTTAGGTTTTGGAGCCCGAATTTGTGGGAATACTGAAAACCCTAGGTGTTTGTGTGTAATTTGAGGGTTTGTTTGACCATTGACTTAAAGGCCCTGTAGCAGCAAGTAATTTGGAAAATTTGGAGTTATGACACATGAATTTTCACTATTTGGTGTGATTTTGTGAAGGGGAAGTGTTTGTGAGGTAGTTCATTTGTAAAATAGGGCTAATTCTAGTAGCCTTTCTACAGGTCAGTTGGATGTTTCTCAACATTGGTGCAAAGAAACCTTGTGTGATTGGTTGGGGCATTGTATTGGGGTTTGAGTGGATGTTTAATTGATGTTGAGCTGGTCTTTTTGTGGCATTCTCTAAAAGATAAGCCCATTTGTTGAAATTTGGAGGCTAGAAGCAATAGGTGTTGTCTTGGGCAGATTTAGTGAATTGTGTTTTGAAGGTTGAATCCTTGTTGAAGTCTGGTCATTTTGGTCTGATTGTGAGTTCTCCACCTTGGCTCTACATCAAGTACACTCCCCTTGAGTACAAGACCAAATCAGCTCTTTATCACGACTTCATCAAAACAGCTGAGACTGACTTACACCACATCAAGCCAAAGTTCAATTTGCAACCATTGGAAAATGCAGGCAAAATTGCAGTCAGGAACCTTGGTCACTCTGGACTACTTACAGCAGTGTCCATTCCTATTTCAGTGCAGAGTTTGGAATTTGTAATCGCTTGCATCAAGCATTACAATCTAGTGACACGGGAGATTCAGTCAATAGATGGCAGAGTGATTTGCAGTTTGAAACCTGACATGATTGAAAAATGCTTCTCAATACCACCATGGGATGAAAGTGTGACTATCTCTAAGGAAGAATGTGAAAGGATATGGGATATGCATAAAGAGAAATACAACAAAAAGATTGTTCAGAAGTGGATGAAAGAAAAACATAAGACTCTGCCAAAGATCATTGGGCGAGGTGAATTCAAAGATGAAATTGCTATCATGATCACCTTGCTCAACAAGGTCACTGGACAAGAGGATGCTACAAAGTTTCAACCCTGGATGTTCTATGTTATACCTCATCTGATGAAGAGGACATAATTCTATGATTGGGCAACCTTAATCAATGACAGCCTCCATCAACAAATAACTGAATACTTCCAGATTCACGAGTTCCACATGGTCTCCTACCTTGTCTACCTAGTGGCCTTCCAAGGAAAATTCAAAGGATTGAACACCGAGGGGTCTCCAAACATATAGCATGTCTACAACTACTGCCCTCAGCTGGAATTCACAAAGTCATTACACCATTACAAGAGGGTGAACGAGGCTTTCCTGATGCACACAGTGTGAGACATGGATAATGAGTTGCAAGTCCATATTTCATCAATTGCCAGGGTAGCAATAGCGGAGTGGGCAGATTGGTTTATACAGTTTCCTACATTCATCTACCTCAGAGTCTATGGATTTTCCAGTGCTCCACTTATGTTGCCAAGGTACCCATAAGATGAAGTTTTCATGGAATTCCTAAGGCAAGCACATGATGTCCACACAGTCTTGAGGAATAGAAAGAAACTTGCCTTCAGTTTTCCAATTGGGCTGGGAATTTATACATGCAGATCAACAATGGATGCTAAGTCCATGGGTGATGAGTTGGCAACACTTGGTCTCAAGCCATATGGCGAGAGATGATCATATGACCCTCATGGTGTCTTCGCTGCCCAACTTGAGAAGAACTATGCTCATTTGTCTGCTCTTGAAGATTTTTGGGCTAACTGTAGTGATGAGTCCGAGGTGTGGAGGCGTAGTTACAACAGGCTCACTCTTCATCAAATGAAAGATTGCTTATCAAAGGATATCGAGGGATTATCAGATGATGATGGAGATGTACTTCTCCCAATGTACACTCGGAAGGGAATTGAAGAGCAGCCTCTTCCACAGATCAATTGGGCTAACAAAGAGTCCCTCTCAATTGAAGAAAGGACAAGACAAGTACTCAAGCACAGTATGGTTTTCCTAGTCCTCAAGAGGAAGAAATCCATTCTAGCAGCAAAGCTGCCAAGGGTACAGTTATCACTTCTCTCTTCTTCAAGAGCACAATCAAAAGGGAAAGGTATAAGCCAGTCTCAAGAAGGTGTAAAGGGCAGCAGGTCAACTAAAAACATAAGAAGTAGGTTGTACTTCTCAAACATAATCATACAGGAGCAGCCAACAGCTGAAGCAGAACCTCCTCCAGAAGAGTCCGTGCCTTAAAAAGAAACAGAAGATGTGCCTTTGACACATGATCCTACACCATTGCCAAGGTCTTCGCCAATTCATATTGATATAAAGGATGAAGAAAATGAAGAAGTTGCAATTGAACCTACCAAGGAAGTTAGTAGAGATACCACATCTTGGCTTGAGAGCTCCTTGGGAAAGAAGAGAAGAAGACCTTCATATCAGTTGAATTTTGATGATCTTGACAACGTCTATCAGCAGGCACCTAAGAAGAAAGCAAAGAAGCAAGTTCATTTTGAGAGAAATCCTGATGGTGAGATGATCATGGAGACTGCTACACCTCCTAAAGATAGAAACAGAGATGAAGTGGATGTAGATGACTTCGTGATGGTGAAGGCTAATCTTGGCAAAAGCACCAGACATGCGGATGTTAGTTTGTTCAGAGTTGCATCTAAAAGCCTTCAAGAAAGAGTTCTCAAAGTTGGAGAAGACAAGGCAGCCCTCAAGGCTGAAATATGACAACTCAGGCTTTACATTTCTAACCTTGCTCATGGCACTTCACAGGCTACTCAGTTGCTGCCCCAGGTTCTAGTGACACCAGCTAATCATCATCAGTTGAGATAGCTAGTAATATGTGGGAAACAAACTCAAGAATGGATTGACGGATTTATCATCAGAGGAAAAGAAATCCTTGCATAGATGTTTCAACTAAGGAATAACGCTCATGACTTACGTCAAGTCTTGCAAGGATTTGAACAATCAATGGCAAAGGTAAAGCCTAGGCATAAAATCATCATTGCAGATTTGGATACAGCTTATGGCTCAACAGTTTCCAGAGAACACAAGAGACAAATCCTTGCATGGAAAGAGCATCACATCTTCAAAGTGAGAACCTATGAGAGGATAGCCGAAGAGTTTGTTGCATACAGGCAAAGGGTGGTTGAGGCTTTTTTGTTCATAAATGAGTTTATTATAGAGATCCCTACTCGGTGTCATCATGATGATGGTTCCTATGTTAGACTTGATGAAGTGCAAGCCCAGTTTCAGAGTGTTGTCTGTGACAGTGTGGCAGCATGAGTCAAATTTCCATGATGTCAACAAGGTTTGAGAAAGCGGCCAATGAGGTTGAAGATTTTTTCAGGTCGATTGCAGATGGTGAAGAAATCCTGGAAAAGCGGAACTTTGCTATTGATAGTATTGATGCACCTAACAGAGACACAGTTTCTAGTTTTTTAACGGATGTGATCGAGATTTAAAGCAGCCTTCATCTAGAAGCTTTCTTTTTGCTTTCTTTCTATTCTTGTCATAATTCTTATCTACTCTTTGAAGAAGAGAAAGAAGATAAAATGTAATAGTTGGCATTTCCTGTTTTTCCTGCTTTCTTAGGTGGTTAGATGTTATCTTCTTTTAGTTTTAGAAATAAAGCTTGCTTCCTGAGCAAGCCTTAATTGTAAAAGTAAGGAGATTTTAGGGTTCTCTACTCCTCTGCTTGTCTATAAATAAGAGCAGCCTTGTTCATTTATTTTCAACCGTCCTTGTGATAACAAATTGTTGAGCCTCTTTTGCCTGCAAGTTGTTGTTGTGTAGTTGTTGTTCACTTTGTGTAAGAACAAGTTTGCAAGTATCTTTTAGCTACAAGCTATTGTTCAGTACATGTGTTTAGTGTAATCTTTTGTTCCAGAGATTTGAGAAATAAAGTCTTGTGCCTATTTTGCCTTGATATAATGTCTCAAGTTTCTGTTTATTGTGTTATGATTATATGATCTTTAATTTCAGCTTGCATTGAAAGTAAGTAGATGTTTGTTGGAAGGAGAGTTTATCTAAGTATTTTGTCAGAGAATCAAGCTTCGTTCATTTCTATTTCTCTTGCTCTGCGTTTACTTGAGAAAATAGAAACGTCATTAGCGTAGGTTAGTTGTCGTTGAAATTCCTTAAACAAAAAGTCTCAGCTACAACGCTTGAGTTTTATAAACCTTGTGTTCTTAGCTGAACCAAAAAGATAGACAAATTAGATTTAATTTATTTTCTTGAACACCATCAGCAAAGAGGGAGCTTCCCCTCCAAATTTGAAGAGCAAGTTATTGCACATAGCTGTCCATTTCTAATTCACATTCTAGAGGTGCGAATTAAACCACCAACAGTTTTCTAGTGCTCACCATGGGCACGAGGCATAAAACTTCAATGAAAGCTTGCACTTTATGTCATAGGTATGGCTCTCTGGCGTCCTATTGCTCCAGTTCAACAACTTGATCTTACACCTCTAGTTATGCAGCCGAATTTCCAAATAATTGAAGGAGAGCAAGCAAACATCATCAACAGCCTAAGGAGTTTCATCTTTGAGAAGAAGGATACCCCTGCTCAGTGGAGAAACACTACTGCTATTCTAGACAAAGAGGAAGAGAAAGCCGATATTGCAGCCAGAAGGCCTGTCTTACCACCACCTACGTGGGTTTAGACAAACCTGGCTTACATAGTTTATACTAGGAGAACAAGAACAAATCTTCTCTTCCAAGGAGAAGCTGATTCAACAAATCCTTTCCTTCCACAAACACAGTCTACAGAAGTTGGAGAGCCATCCAACATTGTTCCTAAGTTCAACATAGAAGAACTCAAAGTCGAGCAAGAAGAACCTGCAGTTCAACCAGACGCGATGGGAGATAACAATAACAACAACAATCGCAATCGGAGAAGAGGACCCCCGCTGCCTTGGGGTGATCAAATCGAACCTTTGGCCTTGGCAGCAAATCATGAATTGCCTAAGGGGTCGAGAAAGCATTTTCCACAGTTCCAAGGTGATGGAACTCAACATCCTAACGATCATCTTTCATCCTTTTCAACGGCTTGGGTTGTTTTGCATGTAGCTCATGAAGACATTGTTGTACATCTCTTTGTTGAGACTCTCGTGGGAGCTGCTGCTGAATGGTTCAATCACCTGGAGCCGGGTTGCATAACCAACTGGGATACTATGACTGAAAAATTTCTGACAAGATTCAAGCCAGCTGAAGATAGCCACTAGTTGTTCGCCCAACTTTCAAATTCAAAGGAGGATAACGAACCAATGAGGGAGTTCGTGGCAAGGTTTAACCACCTGGTCACTCGTCTTTCATATACACTCAATCCATCGCCAGAGATCCTGTTGAGTAGTTTTGTCAACGCTCTTCTATCCAAGATAGCCTTTTTCCTCAAATCAGCTAATGAGACAGAACTGGAGAATGCACAACAAGGTGCTATAGAAATTGAAGACAACACATGATCACTTCTGGGAAGATCAAGGGAGATGCTATCATGCCTTTGGTTCAAAGTTCTGTAGATCCACTACTTCAAAGAGTTGCCAACAAAGTGACTATTCTCAAGAGGCAATTGCCTCTTCAGCCTACACCCCTAGCTCAAGTTGCACCACCACTTGCCCTGCTTGCACCGCAACCATATCAACCTTACCAGCTGTACCAGCCAAGGAGAAATAATTTTCATCCTTACAACAATTATAGGCCACGAGGGCCAGCTCCACCAAGGCAACTGGCTGACAATACACAAAATGTTGTGTTTTGCTCGTTTCATGATTCTAATGAACATACTGGTTCCACCTACCCTGAAAATGTCAAAATGAATGAGATAATGGGATATACCGAAACTGCACCAAATCCAAGTTTTGTACCAACTCCAAGTTTGAATGTTGTCTTGCCACAATCGGACAACTTCGATGGCGACTCCTGAAATATGCTAACCAAATTTTTATTGAAAGTTTTACACAATACAACCAGCACTTGATCAACTGAGTTAGCGTTAGCATCAAACTGAAATCTGGAATTGGATGGAAACTACTCAACGTCAAGAATGTGCACTCAAGATCCCACTGAGGGCGAGGTGCTAACATATGACGGAGTCTAGAAAATTGAAATTATAAACTGATAGGCGGATAACCAGCCATAGAAAACATTTCCACGCTACCACCAAACAGTGGGGGGAAAATTACAATTAAGAACAATTCATCCGCTGCGGCGGGCATCCACAGAGCTGTGGGGATTCACCACTATGAAGTGGGTATAAGAGTGTTACAAACAGATTGTCCACACTGGCGGTAAACCATCCAGGGGTAATTTAATGTTAAAACAGAAAGTAAATTGCAGAAATGAAAGAATGGTTGGATTAGTAATGCTTAATCTCAACCTTACAAATAAAACTCTGCAAATTACTAAGTACAATTGATAAGGAATGAACCTTAGATATAAGTATGAACTTTTACAATGATATAACACTCAAATACTGAAGTATATGCCAAAAAACTGGAAATTGCAACAATCTGATATAAAAATCAGAATTCTGGAAATTTAACCAGCAAACTGTGAAATCATGAAATGCTCATAAGTTGATCTATTTACCTCCGAATGATGTGAAATCAATTGCAGATGTTCTCTAGAGGATAGACGCCCAAGACAAAGTCTAGAAACCACGACCAAAGGCTCTCAATTATTTAGCACGGATTCCAATGCATCACCAAATGGTACGGCCTCCTTAGTAAATCGATTTTACAAGATAAAATCAGCAGCTTGAAATTAAATTCTGATTTTTTGAGGAAGGTGGCGCCTTAAGTCAACAAATGGATTGCCCAAGTACCCAGAACGAAATAAAATTCACTCCAAAAGATATGAATAAAAATCAGCTTCAGCTGTAGCAAAACCAGGAAATTCAAAACTGTAGAATACTCCAAAATTCTTCAATCTTTGATGCTCAATCTGCTAGTCTGATGTGAGAAGCAGCAATGTTCCAACTAGGTGTTGTATTTCAAACACGAAATTGGGAAGGGGCTAGGAGGTAGCATCCTCGAAGCAACAGCAAAATGTCCATAGTCATTTTGATAGCATAACAGTAAGGTAAACAATGGATACCAAATGCTGGAGCAATGTCTTCATTTTATAAAAACTGAGAAACTCATCATCTTCCAAGCAGTACGCCAAGAGACACCTTTTTGAATTCTTCTTATTTTTGAAATTTCATAAAATATAACTCCCATAAAAGTGGCGTCCACTTTCCTCCAAGCATAAGTTCAAAAATAAAATATTAATATCTCCTTATGACAAGGGCGTACCCTTCATGACCCCTTTTTAAAACAACTTACAAGTTATATCCTTAGGCCAAGGGGGGTCAACTGAAAAATATAACACTTATGCCTTTAATCAATAAATTTCATCAATTAAGGCTTGAGAGGAAAATATTGAAACAACAAATAACATGCTCAACTGAAGTGATGACTGAAGACAACCAACTGCATACTGCCACAACTAGCATTTACTAAAAATAGTAAATAATATGAAATGCCACAAAACTCCAAGCCAAGAAACCCTAATTTCACCTCATTCCAGTCTACGGGTTCCGGAATAGACTGATGAATTGCAAATGCTGATCACTGATGAGAAGGGGACATTACAACTCCGCAACGAGCTACTTTGAAAGTGAACATGATATTGAAGAACAAGAAGATTTCTGTTAGTACTCTCTTGCAATAAATCTTGAAAATTTCACAACACTTGTGTTTACAAGAGCTCAACATCTAAAGGCACAAAAAGAAGAAGAGAGACTGAAGGTACAGAAAGAAAAAGAAAAAGGAAAAAAAGTAGCTTCTACTTCTAATATCAAGCCTTCTCAAGAGAACGTAAAAGCAGTTGCTCAAGACTCGTCTTTAGCAAATTTTGATATTGTAGATGCCTTGATGAAGAACAAAGTGCAGATTTCTCAACTAGAATATCTCCAAGATCATCCAGAGCAAGTGGACTGACTTCTTAAGTTTGTGAAGAAGGGACCCGTCAAGCAACCCGCATTGCTCAAATCATCCATTCCATCAGAAGACAAGCCTAAGCCCTTCTATATTTCTCTGTATATAGGAGGTTACAAATTGAGCAATTGTATCATTGATTCTGGAGCCTCGGATAACATCATGCCTCTACAAGTGATGAATGCTCTAGGACTTTCATGCACCAAGACAAAGGACAAATGTTACTCGTTGGAGTCCAAGTCAGTATCGTTGGTCAGATAGTTGAAGGATGCTCAAGTGAGGTTGGCGGCTTTTCCTGAGAAGAAAATCATGATGACCATCCTGGTAGCTAACATTCCAACTAGCTACGGGATGCTATTGAGCAGAAGCTTTTGTAAGGATCTCGGTGGAGAGATTCAAATGGATTGGTCTTCTGCGAATATTCCACTAAAGAATGGTATTTTCAAGCTAGAACCAGAGCCCAAGTCTCGATTTGCGGTGGTGAAGTCTCAAGATCCTCAAGCTCAAGTTTTGTATCAAGAAACGGGTCTTGGTACTTACGCCATGCTGTCAAAGATACTTGAAGAAAGTCAAGAGGTCGTGTGTTCCGCAGAAGAATCAGCAAATGATCCTAAGCTATGGACTATGCAATTTGATGGAAGTTGTTCTACTACTGGTTCGGGTGCGGGAGTTGTGATAATTTCTCATGGACGGTTATATCCATTTGCATACCACTTGCAATTTGACTGTACAAACAATACGACAAAATATGAGGCGCTTCTACTAGGTCTTAGAAATGCAAAGGATATGGGTATCAAACATCTCAGAGTTGAAGGTGATGCGGAACTAGTTTTGAAGCAAGTCAGAGATCAATTCAGAGTGAAAGTAGATCGTCTTCGACATTACATAAATAGGGTGTGGAATGCAATAGATTGGTTCAAAGCATTTGATATCAAGTACATTCCACGTCTAGCTAATAGCAAAGCAGATGCCCTTGCAGTATCAGCTTCACTTTTCATGCCACATTCTGACTTCAGTCAGAATGCATTTTCCATTGAGCTAATATATAGGCCAGCTATACCTAACAACTGTGATAATTGGCAAGTCTTTGATGACGATGACCACATTAAGGAGTTTCTTGTTATGGGAGACAATTTCAAAGAATTGTTCTTTGAGGGCAGTTCATTTACTCATAGAGAATCAGTAACAGAAGTCTTCGACGTGCTGAAAGTTGTTGAAGACAAAGAAAGTTCAGAAGAACCAAATACAAGCATTATCTAGTTGAAAGGAAATAAAATTCCTAAGGGCTTGGTTTCCTTGGAAAATATTTTTGAGAGGCATGACAAATACATACAAGATCAAAGGAACTCAAGAGAAAGAACCTCTACTGAATATAAACAAGTAAATATTGATCTTCCCAGCTTGCTGTGTATGTTCCAGATTTGCTGCTTAAGCATATACAGACCCGCAGTTACATATTCTAGATTTTAATGTACCTGTTGTGCACAACTGGTATGAATGCATTTGTGTTGCAAGGAGATAAAGTCTGATTTCATTTAAATATATTGTGCTTTGCTAGTCTAAACAAATCAGAGATATATAATACCAACAATTCATTTCAGTAGTGTTGATGTGATTTTCATGACCGCACCAACACAGAATAAAGTTGCCAACGGCTACCCTATTCTCTCTTGATCAAAGTATCCAGCACACTAAGATTGTGAGAAAGTTCGTGCGTTCAACTCCAAGGTTCCTTCTAGGTGTTGGATAGTCTCAATTGGCTTGATGTGATTTTGTTGGTATTTCAAGGGGACTTACGCAATTGTTCGGCAGCTAACAGCAGACCGCAGATTAAGGGCTTCACGTGGTTCGAATGATTCGACAGGTAAGTGCAAGCTTCCTAACACTAACCAGAAATGAACTGAATTTAAATGAGTGTAGGGATAGGAGATGCTATAATCCTACTCTAAGGTGTAGGACATGGTGATCAATTCTCGCAAACTTCAACCGAGCTTTGCTTTGCCTCGCTTCGGACAGCTTCCACAAAACCGGTGCAATCTTCAGAGGAGTAATCAAAGGTATTCAAATCACGATTCAGCATGAAGACACCATCACAACGACGCATGCCAACATATAAACCACAATCGAAGTTAAGTTCACAAAGTTCCAGTTGACCACGCAAGGCGAACCCACCGTCAGCAAGCCCGCTAGTGGTATGGATAAGCGAAGTTTTGTTCGAATCGAGCACCACATTCCACAATTACTAACTACTTGCATGAAACGAAATCTACTTTATTTTAAGCTACTTCAAGATTCTAAGTGAATTGGAAGGACGAAGAAGCCTCGCTAGCTACTCATAACAAAGAAGAGATCACCATCAATGAAAACTCTTTTATTATGAAAGTGTTCACAGCAACTTCTTACAAAGTATTCAAATGGAAGACTTTCCTTCCTTTTCAATCTAAACTAAACTATCAAACTATGCTACCCATTATTCTATCAATCTCCCTCTATTCCTTCTCTGCTATTCTAATTACATACAAATGAGAGGGGGGGGATGCCCCTTTTATAGCTGGCCAAGTCCAATGGACGGCTCAAATTACAATCAGATGGATGGCCCAAATTGTGCCACCTCAGCCCTAACCCTAAAAACCGCCACCAAGAAGAGTGGGGTAATAAATAAGCAATTAATGTCCACCATCTTCTAGAAGATTCCTGTCTGGAAACGCGTTCCCACTGTTCTTCTCCTTGACTGCAGACTTGATCAAACAACTTCAACTTCTGGCATGGCAGGCACGTTCTCATTTTGAAATTCCAAGACTACAACCTCATTCTTCTGCTTGATGATGATTTTCCTCTTTGATGTTGTTCTTTAACTTTGAAGTACTTGATGGTGACCATTAACGCTTGGGTTTCCATCTTTCCCTCCATCCTGAGCTTTGAAAACATTTCTTCTTTGCCACTTGAGTTGGGCACATACTAGGTCTCAACACTTAGCCATTTCTTCCAAGTATTCGCTTCATCTCCCCAAGTCATCATGCTTTGGCCTCGGTGTTCACCCTGCAAAACAAGCAAGGAGAAGAGCATCAGAACACTTCATAATATAAACTCACCTTACTTGATTTTCATGCTTTAACTCCAAGGTCTGAGTGATCTCCGGATTTGATAGGGTTCATCGTTTTTCTCTAGCCAACTTTGCTTTCTTCATGACTTTTCAACATCTATAGGCTGGGGCATATAACACCTGTGCATCATATTTCAATGCCTTAGATAAATTTCATCCTCCTCAAGGGCGTATTTAAGAGATGCATTTTTAAAATCATTTTTTGAAAGTGTTAACTTCAACTGCATCTTTAAGAAATTCACTTCACTAGATGAAGTGTTGACAACTTTGATTTTATTCATCTCTGGCTCAAGAAGACTATCTTCACAAAGAATTTGATCAAATTCACCTAGGCAATTCCATTTCAATTTCACCATCCAAGGCATTTTATGTCAACAACGTCCTTTTCCCTTCTTGCCTTAGAAATTTTTTCAAATTTTTACTTAGGAAATTTCATTATTCAAGTGCCCATCAAAATCTTCATCCCAAAATCCTTGGCGAGCTGTGGAAAATTTTAAAATCAATTCCTTGTTGAATACGTCCAATACCTAGAAGAAAATTCCCTTCAAAAAGCATCAAATCCATGGGTCTACAAACGAAGGGGTACTTTTAATTTTTGAATTTTAACCTTAGAAAAATATTTTGTCATCAAATTTATCTTTATTCTTCACATCTAGGCGTATTTTCTTGCTTGGCCTTGAAATTTTTTTATCATCCTCATGAAGCTAGACCCTTCTGACATATCTTTGTCAATTTTATTCATGTCTTAACAAATTTCACCACCTTCTCCAACTTGGGTGTATTTTTCTCTAGAGGTGGAATTTTATGCCTTAGAATTTTTTTAAATAATATCATCAGCATGGGTGCATATGAGGGGTCAAGGAGGAAATTCTTCAACACTTAACACATTTTTCTCAGAGCTAACATCTTCAATACTCTAGGCGCATTTACATGTCAGGCAGGAATTAACACTTAGAATTTTCTCAGCCACCTTAGACTTGGGCGCATTTTACATACTAAGGTGGATTTATTTCCAATGCCTTAGTCACTTTTCCAACTTCATCTCCAACATGGGCGCATTTAGCATGTGGTGAAGGATTTAACTCAACGCCTTGGTAATTTTTCCATCAACTTCACCTTGCACTTGGGCGCATTTAGCCTGTTGAGGAGGAACTTCTAACACTTAACCACTTTTTCAACATCTTTCAAAGTCAAACAAGTTGGGCGCATATAAGGGGTAGAGGTGGAATTAAAAACTTTTTGTCCTTTTCCTAGCTTTCTTGGGCGCATTTTGGGTATGGAGGAGGATTTAACTCATGCCTTAGAAATTTTCACATCCATCACTTCTTTCCTTGGGCGCATTTAGGGGGTCTAGAAGGACTTAGCAACGCCTTAACTCTTTTTCTTCACCTTGACTAGATGAGGGTGCATTCTAGGGGTCAAGGAGGATTTAACTTAACACTTAGCTTATTTTCCACCACCACCTCAAGGCTGGGTGCATTCTAGGGTCCTTGCTTCCAATTTTCAGCTGTTAGAAATTTTCAAGTCTCCCCTTGTAATGAACCGGACTAATTTTTTTTTTGATTTTCAAAAGCAATTACAATCAACACGCACCCGTTAAGGTTAGCTCTAAACCCAAACAATGCGGAGAGCAACTCTAACCAGAATGTACACCAGGATCCCGATGTGGGCAAGGTGTGAGCATTGGTCAGAGGATCTAATGCTGATGCAAACTAGAAGGGAACTCTAACCAAGAATGCGTCTAGGACAGACGAGCATATGGTCAGAGGATCAATGCAAGATGAACTGAAGTAACCCTAACCAAGAATGGCGCCAAGAGATGGCGAGCATATGGTCGAAGGGTCCCTATAACTACTAATTGAAAGTAAATAGGCGGCAAGCCAGCCTCTTCCACTTATTCGGTGGGAAGTACAAGTAATTCAAAGAGAAGAAATGAGAAGGGCTGACAGTACTACTGTTCAGCTTACATTGAATTAGAGAACCTGCCAGAATCACAAGATTAGAAGCTTTCAATGTTGCAATAATTTTAGTTATCTCTCGACTACTCTCAAGCCCTTTGAATATCACTTCTCACTCAACTACTAAATTTTTCCAAAGTCTGATATGACTGATTTCGACAGAAAATGCACAGACCAGCAACACAACAACTTACTAAAATGTTCATAGATTGCTCAAAACTCACCCAAATGACAAGATATCTAATGCAAAATGCTCTAAAGGGAATGGCGCCCAAGTTAAGACATTGAAACTCACCCAAAATGCTTGTATTTATTTATGCACGAAACCCAAGGCTTCCCAAATGGTACGGCCCAGCAGCAAGGGCGATTTTGCTCTAGAAAATCAAGGTCACCTTAATAAAATCTGCAAGTTAGCTTGAAGGGTCGCCCCACATAGACAAATGGATAGAAATAGTACCCAAAACCATAGTATTTTTATTTCAAGATTTATGAGCAAATCTTACATTCCTCTGTGATATTCAGCAACTCCAGAAATGAAACAGAAAATGCAAACTAGAACTCCAAAATGCAAATACTCAACTAAAAAATGCAAAACAGACCTATTACAAACTAACTCTCAACTAGTTGCTATCTTTCAAGCAAGAAGATGAGCCATGGCTAGGAGGTATGCTTCCCTCGAAGCGAGTGCCTGAAGTCAATCCAACAGCATAACAATATGGTAGACAAAAGATCCCAAATGAAGAGCTGAGGCCTGAATATAAAGACATGAGGAGAGTCTTCTAGAAACTTCAAGAAGGGCGCCCAAAATCAAATTTGAATTCAACACTTTTCCCTCCAAAAGGTGTCGTCCTTTTTCTCTTAATATGATATTTCACCTTTTATAAAAAATCAATCTTTCCTCAAGAAGGTGTCCACTTTCACTAACCCATAATTTGGCCTTAAAATATGAAATATCTCTTAATGAAGCATTGACCCATAAAGTCCCCTTTTTAAAAACAACATAAAGTTATAATGCTAGGCCAAGGGGGGTTATAATATTAAAATATAACATTATAATGTGAAAAATACTTATCTCTCCATAAAAATTGCACCAAGAGGCCAAAAAATCCAATACCAACTGTACTGGCTGAAGAAGAGAGCCAATCGCACTGCAGCCAATAGGACCACAACCAGAAATAGAATTTACTAAAAATAGTAAATTCATGAAGTTGCTCGAAACACCAAACCAACTATACCACTGCGAAGCTCTCTGAAAACCCAGAAAGAATCCGCAATCCAATTTCCAAACTTCAAGCAACAACCTCCTCAAAAACAGGAAACCCTAATTTCACCATCTGAGTAGCCTACGGATCTCCGGAATAGGCCAACGGTCAACTGGAAAGATCACCTTTGAGAAGGGGACATTACACCCCTCTTTACCTTGGGCGCATTTGGACCTTGGAGCTTCCAACTTCTATGCCTTAGAAAATTTCAAGGCCTTCTCTTCTTCTTGGGTGCATATGACCCCTCAAGCTTTCAATTTCAATGCCTTAGAAAATTCTCCACACTTCCTCTTGAGTTAAGGCGCATTTGTTGGGTGCTACTTTCAATTTGCTTGCCTTAAACAAATTTTTATCCTCCAGCTTGTTCTTGGGTGCATATAAGGAATCAAGCTTCAAATTTAAACGCCTTAGAAACTTTTCCATGCCCCTTCACAAGCTTGGGCATATTTTGATAGGCCTCCTTCCATTTACCAATACTTAGAAGATTTTGAAGCTACCTCCTTCAGATGGGCGCATTTAGGGGGTGGAGGAGGAATAAACACTTTGCCTTAGAAAATTTTCTTGGCCTCACACCATAACAGGGCGCGTTTAGCATGCTGAGGAGGATTTAACTTCAGACTTAGAAAATTTTCACCCTTCTGCTAACTTCTTGAGGGCGCATTTAGGGGGTCATGTAGGAAGTTTGACACTTAGAATTTTTTCCATCACCTTCTCAAGCTGAGGGCGCATTTGATAGGGTGAACAGGAATTTCTTCAGACTTAGACATTTCTCAGCTTACTCGCCTCTGTTTACTATATTTAGTAAGTCTTCTGATTTTCACTCTTCTGAAGCTTGGATTGATCTGGAATTTTAAGCACAGGATCTTCATGACCTAATTAAGCTTTTCACACTGCCATCCCGTGCTGACTTGCTATTTATAGCATGTTTCTGAAGGTGCTTTACTATTTATAGTAACTGCTCAGTTTCATGACTTCCCCAACTCTGTTTGACTTGAAATTTGGATGGTGTTACCCTCATCGGTAGACTTGCCCGTTCACACTGGCGCCTACTACTGACTTACTATTTATAGCTTGTTTCAGAAGTGGCTTACTATAAATAGTAAGTGCTCTGATTGCCTTCAAATTTTACCGGTGGATAGCTTGAAAGATACTGATCGCAGTGGGATACAGTGGTTTTCAAAACTTCTGGCATTTTACCCCTCATTTTGGGTCCCGAAGCTAGAAACCCTAATCTGACTTGCATGTCAATCAAATGACCTCCGTTTGACTATGTTTTTGTTGCACTTTGCTCTGTTTGTGATACTAATGTGTTGGGCAGCTGCCGGAATGGACCTGCTAAAAATAGTAAGTCTCTGAAAAGTGATCATCTCGCCTTGCATGTCACATCACTGCGTAGCTCTTGAAAAACCCATAAAGAATAGCTTGACAAGCGCTGAAAAGTCTTGCATGCAAACCCTAAAAATGGCCTTTGAAGACGGCTCCTGAAAAAGTCCTGATCCTGGTTTGCATGTGATACCACTGCGAAGCTTTCAAAAAACCCACAAAGAATGTCCGGACATGCGTAGAAAATTTCAACATGCAAACCCTAAAAATAGCCTCCGAAAGCTGAGTTCTAAAATTCATCATCTCATTTTGCATGTTATATCACCGCGTAGGTTTTAGAAAACCTAGAAATAATCTCCAGACATGTATTGAAAAACTCCGCATATAAACCCTAAAAATAGCTCTTGAAGGTGAACTTGCTAAAAATAGAAAGTCATCAGTTCTGGCTCAAAATTTGCAGACAAACAGCTTGACATGTTTTGGATGCAGTGTAACAATCGGAACTTCAAAAGTGCTGAGAAAATGCCCTAAATTGAACACTTACTCAAAATAGTAAGTTGTCAGAATTCGATGAAATTTTGCTGGGGACTTGCTGGAAGCATGCTGACTGTATTGCCAACCTCAGATTTCAACTTATTCACTCCATTTGGCTTCAAACTGGCCGGAAGACCCCAAACCCTAATTATTAGACTTGGCCAAAACCTCAATTGACACTCAAAGGCAAGCACATCCTCGGAAAGGCGTACAGCAAAAAAGAGAGACGACAACAAAACAAACCAAAAACCAAGCCAAAAGACCCGAACGGAGCAAAAAATTAGGGGGTCCCCATTTTGGATGGGGCGATGTGTGAAAAGGTCACAACAAGTAGTTCTCATTTGCAATCATAAATGTATTTGCATTATCTATCTTTCTTGGCATCATTTCATTGAAAAACACAAGCATGCATTGGTTTGTAAACCCAAGTATGTAAACATAAGGCAGAAAATTTGTATTGGTTATATTCCACCTGGGTGGGATATTTCAGA
This sequence comes from Sequoia sempervirens, assembly GCA_007258455.2. Lineage (NCBI taxonomy): Eukaryota > Viridiplantae > Streptophyta > Pinopsida > Cupressales > Cupressaceae > Sequoia > Sequoia sempervirens. The sequence goes on along the minus strand of VDFB02281492.1, from coordinate 140,509,044 downwards.
ATTGTGGTATTAAAAGAGAAGAAAAGACAATTATGGATCACAAAAGGGAGAATGGAAAGAAATGAATCAATAGAAGCACAAAATTGTGAGGAAGATAAAGACAAGCAGATGAGGAAGATCTTTGATGAAGCAATGGCAAGCAAAGAACCAGGGGAACTAATGGGTAGTGCTAAAGATGTGGAGAGGACTCTACAACTATGTGAATGGTGGAAGAAGAAAGCTAAACATGCCAAGATGGTAGCCTCTCAAGCAAGAGCGAACTTGCAGAAAATTAAATGAAGGCATGGGCCCATGGTTACTCAAAATGAACAAGGATGAGTTTCCCAAGAGAGTTGTGTGATTCCAATATTGCATCGAAAGTTCAGCAAACACATTCACATGATCAACACAATCAAGAAGGTCAACAAAAAGTATTGAAGACCTTGGTGATTGATGTGCCGAAGGTAGTGTGTACGATGAGATTGGCAGCTAGGTGTCATGAGGCCTTAGATTTATACAAGCAAAGAGAAGATAAATTGAGAGATGTGCAAAGGCCCTTACAAGAAGCAAGAAATCCAATTGTAGTCACTGAACATTTCAGGGAAGAAGGGAACAAAGGAAAAACTGAAGAGATCGAGGAACTAGACAACATCCATGAGACCTATGGTCCAGACCATTGTCCCAAAGATATAAATAGTAGTTTTGACCAGCAACAAGAGAGGCCTGGTATTGGAATCAAGGATCACTTTCAGTTTGTTAATAATCCCTTGTTTGAAGTTGAAGCTAATGTGACCTATGATAATCCACTCTTCAAGTTGGATAGTGGAGATCTTTCTGACTTCAAAAAGGAGATTGGAATTGAACATAGGATTTGGGATTCAGGGATTGGTGTAATTGGTACTCTACTCCACAAGTGTCACGTTGAGTTGCCTAACAACTCTTGGTATGGTAATGATTATATCAAAGTGGTGTAGCAGAAACTAGATAAGGCCCTCAATGGTGAGTTTGCAAAATTTATACAAAGGATCATTTGCTTTATTGAAAGGAAACATAAAGCAATGATATTTATGGGCAAGTTGCAGTTTTGTAATCATAGCAAAAGTTTGTACAGATCGTCTCGATTGATATGGGATCCTGGAGAAGGATTGCTTGAGGGAAAGCAATCTTGGGCGGGAGGACTTGTAATGTCCCAATTTTGATGGAGGCTATAAAAAGGCATTCGAGAACACATTTGATCATGATTGGAGTTTGGCAATTTTGTGAGTCTCATGGAGACAAAATTGCAGGATTTTCAATTAATTCGAGTTTTGGCATTTGGAGGATTATTGCTCAGAATTATTCCAGTGCTTGATTTATATTTTATTCCAGTTGGTGATTCTTAGTATTCTTGCCATATTATTTAATGGCTGGTCGATGAGCAACAAATATCTAAGTGGTGATTTTCAAATAGATGCCAAATTCCCATTGTAATCGATTATCATTTGAGCATTTAATATATATATATATATATTTGTGGGGTTGACTATATTCATTGATTAGCATTTTGATTCATTATTGAAGGTTTCAATAGTATTGGACATTTATTTGGAGGTTCAGGTCTAATGTGGAATAGCAGAGATAAGTTTATTTGTCTTTATCCTAGCTGACAAATAAGATAGAGAGTTGCATATGATATGAATACTATCAGCCCATATTGAGTTGGCATCTAATTTCATATTAATCGGGTCATATTTGTTGGCGTTACAATTCACACCTCTGGAGTGCATATTGGCAACGGACAGCTATGCACAGTGTGTAATGATTGCTCTTCAAATTAGGAGGGGAAGCTCCCTCTTTTGCTGATATGCGTGAAAAAGTAAATGATCTAAATCCTATATTTTTGACTCAGCTGGAAGAGGCACAAGGTTAAGAAAACCAATACATTGCAGCTAAGGATTTTTTTTGGTTTTGCAGATCTTAACTACAACTAACTAAATGCTTTAACTATCCTATTTCCTCAAGAGAAACAAAGCATGAGGACTTAGGAGCAAGGAATTGGTATACAACAATCTTCACTTCTAAATTCCCAAGGAGGAGACAGCTCCTATTCGAGGTGTAGATATGAAACAAAGATTATTAATCACAACAACACACGATAAACCTTCTAAATTCCCAAGGAGGAGACGAATCCTCCGAGGTGTAGATATGAAACAAAGCTTATTAATCACGACATGAAATAATAACTGGGACAGCAAATCGTACAAAGGACCTATCAATACAATTAACGATCAAACCGGCAATTATATTTAACTAAAGTGAACAAGTACAGAATAATAACATTCAGGCAAGGCAGTCTAGCAATTTATTATCACAATAAAAGTTCTTGAACAAATACTGAATAGTAATATTACAGGCAAGGTGGCTCAGCATGTATGCTATCACGCGCAAAAATTAATTACAAATGACCAAGGGTGCTCTTATTTATAGAACTTCAAGGTGCAGGATCTAACTGACTGTCTATTCCAAGCCATCATGCGCTATCACCTCATCCAAAAAACTTGTCAACTATCTCAGCTTATGGCACTTTGACGCTATCCACGATCATAGACTGCCTACTCAACTCCTCTCCATCTTTGATCATCCTCATGCATTCTCTGACCTCTTTAATTGCCTTGTTGAAACTAGTTGTCATCACTGAGAAGTGATCCAACTTGGATGCCACAGGATCTCCATCAAGACTATCACGAACCAGCTTCTCAAACTTGATTTGCACTGCATCAAGCTCAGCATATGTACCATCCTCACGAAGATAGTGGCACAGGATCTGAGTGATAAACCTACTAATGAGTTTGAGAGCTCTGACAACATCCACTTTGAGCACAACCATCCTTGTAGAGATTCTCTCATACGTTCCCACTTTGAAGAGATGTTCTCTCCAAGCGAAAATCTTCCTTTTATCCTCATCTGCTACAATGGCGTCGTATGCAACTGCCAACTAAGATATGAGTATCAAGTCCTTCGGCTTGCCCTCTGCTATAGACAATTCAATCTAATGGATCCCCTGATGAAGATCACGCACCTTGTACCTCAACTAATATAACTCTGTGAGAAGGTATCGTCCTGCAACAATGAAATCTTCAACCCAGTTGTCCAAGAGCTTTCTATGATTGACTAATCGATCCAACTTTTGTTGTTCTGCAAGTGTCCCTTGAAGGTGTGGAAGACCAGGTGCTTTGCTTGAGTTTCCATGAATGAGATCTGAGATGTATTGCCGGAGTTGCTTGATTTCAGCCTTGAGGGTTGCCTTGTCTTCTCCGTCCTTCATGAAACACTCTTCAAGATTACTTGCAACAACCTTAAAGAGGCTCACATCTACGTATTGAGTGCTTCTACCAAGATTAGCTTTGACGAAGGTAAAATCACCAACTTCAACTTCATCCAGGCTCTTACCCTTTGGTGGTGTAGCAACCTCAACAACAATCTCTGCTTCAGGAGTCTTCTCTATATGTACTTGCTTCTTGCTCTTCTTATTTGACTTATCCTGATAAGAACTACCAAACTCAGATAGATCAAACTGGTATGAAGGCTTTTGCCTCCGTCTTCCCAAAGACCTCTCAAGCCAACATGAATGATCAATGTTATCTTCTCGAGGAGAGACTGTTGCTGCTGTGTCAACCTCTGATGGATCAATTGGTATTGAGGCTTCCCGAACTGGTGTTTCTGGCTCTGAGTCAATATCAATGGGAGGTGACTGTGGTGAAAATAGTGAACCAGGAGATGAAGAACCGACTTCAACCTGTATTACTGACTCTACTGGAACTTCTGACGCCTTCTCAACCTGCTTCTACTTCCGCTTGCCTGTGCTTCTTCCCTTCGTGTTCCCACTAACTCTGACACCTTCATGCGGCTTCAAGATAACCTTAACTTGAGGCCTCGACCTTGAGCTAGAAGGTAGTGAAGAAAACCCTACTGGCGGCTCTATAACTGGAACTGTCCTTCGCCTTCTCTTGCTGTCCAAGAAGTACATGCTAGTTTTGATAACCCCTCTTGACAGATCCTCAATTGAAGTACTCTCCCTAGTGTACCAATCCGTTTGGTGAAGTGGTTGGCGAGCAACTTGATCTTTGATGAATGTGCTAAGCAACACCTCTCCATAATCATCTGACAAACCCTCAACATCTTCTGACAAGAAATCAACAAGCTGAGGAAGAGTAATTTTGCAGTAATGATGTCAATGCACTTCAAATTCATCTTCGCAGTTGACCCAAAAGTCCTCAAGTGCTGGCCTATGTGAATTACTTCGCTCCAACTGAGCTGAGTGATGACCCAATGGATCATAGGAACACCTCTCGATGAGATACTTGAGGTGGAGATTTTCTAACTCGTTCATCATTAACTTGCAATCAGCGGCAGTCTTGCATTTGTAGATACCTAGTCCAAATGGAAAGGTGAATGTTGTCTTATGTCGATTGCGAAGAAAAGAGTGAACCTCTTGGGCTTGTCTCAAGAACTCCATGAATAGGACCTTGTTTGACGGGTACCTCAGTAGCATCAAAGGTTCTCCAGTGTAACCATACACTCGAATATATGTGAAAGTGGGGAATTGAATGAACCAATCCGCCCAACTCTCCATTGTTGATTTTGCCGTTGGTGAAATTCTGATGTGCATCTCATTATCAAGGTCTCTAACTGTCTTCATTAGGAAGTGATCATTCACCACTTTGAAATCCTGTCCAGCCTTTGAGAACTCCAATTGTGAGTAATATTCGTGAACATGCTGAATGCCAAGAGTTCCATTGGTCTTCAAAGTTCTAAAATTGCCTTGAAATGCAATTAAGTAGACCAGGAAAGAAACCATGTGAAACTCGTGGAGTTTAAGGAATCCTGTGATTTGTTGGTGAAGACACTCACTGATTAACATAGCCTAGTCAAACTGTTCCTTATTGTCAATAATTCGGGAAATGACATAGAACATACATGGTCAAAAAATATGAGCTTCCTCCTGACCTATAACCCAGTTCAATAAAGTAATCAAGATAGCAATTTCATCCCTGAACTCCCCATGCCCAACCTTCTTTGGCATGTTGGTCTTTTGTTCTTTTAGCCATCTTTGAGCAACCTTTCTCTGAGATTTTTCTTTGTCTTCGTGCCATATCTTGTCGTAATCCTCAATGACTATGGTAAAATTGTCTGAGCGAGGTGGAATGGCAAAGCACTTCTCAACGTCCCTCAGCTTGAGGCTGCAAATGACTCTCCCATCAGCTGATCTGATTTGTCTTGTGGATGAGTCGTAATGCTTAATGCATGCAATGACGAACTCAAGATCAAAAACCGTGATAGGAATAGATGCTACTGCTAGCAATCCGGAACGCTCAAGATTCTTCACTGTGGTGCTGCTAACACCCTCCAACGTGCTCAGTTTGACCACTAGATAGACATGACACAAGTTTGTGTCAAAGGTTTTCAAAAAGTTGTGTACTAAGACCGACTTGGCCTTGTATTCTATTGGGTTGAATTGCATTTTGAAAATCTGGATTTTTGACTATAAAGTCAGATATGTTCGGACAACTTTCAAAAAAAGCTAAAAATGGCTCTAGATGAGGCTAAAAATAGCTGGTTGTAGGAAAAAAATTCGAAAATTTTCTGAAATGTGGATTTTGTAGAGAATTGAATTCTAACCAAACCTAGATTGTTAGAAACTCGAAAAAATGAGTTTTAGCAAGGCATGCAAAGGCTTTTCAGTCGAGAACTACAGGGGTTTTAGGGTTTCCGAGGACAATTTTTCCCGAGAAAAACTGGCACATGGGTTTCATAGGCATTGATGAGTTGAACAGACCCGGATGATTTGATTTTGAAAAAAAATGAGTTTTTGGCCCACATGCAAATGAATCTTCAAAAAAAAGCACATTGATTCAGAAATGAAAGCAACAGGGCAATTTTCTCAAAAAAAATCTAAGACATGGGTTTTGCTGCTAATGCTGAAATATGTGAACCAGATGATTAGATTCTGAAATTCTATCGTTTACTTTGACATGCAACAAAAAACCTAAGACAAGAATAGAAGAATTCTAGAGATAGAAAATAGAAGTTATTATTCTGCCTCTGAAAACCATGCCTATGCTTAAATTCGATTTGATGAAGTCTGCATGCATTCGAAAAATGAAGTCTGAAAAACTATATCTTTGGAACAATCTGGACCTGGCACTACGAAGAACACTGAAAACTGTCACCTGTAGCACCTTCAAATCTTTGGTTGCTCAAGAAAAGATCTTTTCTCTTACCTATGATGTGAATAATAGACGCCTAAATGACTTAAATAAATTAATTCATGAAGCAAGGCATCATAAATGCATGTATATTCGTAAATTTAGGCGTCTCAATGCTATTGGACCTCCATTACAGTTAACTGACTGAGAAATAAGCCCTAAATAGGGCGCCACCTCCATGCACTTTAGTTAACTGTGCATGCAAAAATAAATTTTCCCTTTGCAAGCAAATATTAAGTCCAGATGAAGTCAACTCAGAAATGCAACTGAAGATTAAATATTATTTTCTCAACCTCCACCTTTATAGGGCATCACTTTGCACTTGAGTTCAAAAGTCAAAGTTTGACTTCTAGGCGTCACCTTTACAGACTTAGAAATTTTCTTGAAAATTTCATTTGCAAACATCATCGGAGCCCATGTTCGATCATTGATTCTGATTGACTAATGTGTCCAGAAGACTAGCTAACAGTTTCATTGAAGAGCAAGATCAAAACTGACAAGAAACTCCTTGAGGCTGCAAATCCTAATTTTGACATCTGAGGCTTCAAAATCTAGGGCACCCCTAGCCTTCAGGGGCACTTTTAGCTTCAAACAATCAATTTTTTATGCATTTTCACCATCTTGAAGGTGATTCTGACCTTCATCTCGCATCCTCTGGCGTTTGGTAAAACTTCAGAACTGACCAACAAGGTCACTGCGGAGCTAGCTCTATTCTAATCATGAGCTCTTGGAGAGCATTTTTTTCCAAAAACATCTGGTAGGTGAAAATCATGGGCGCCCCTAGCCTCCAAGGGCGCTTCTGTTCCCAGAGATAGCCATTTTTCAAATTGGTTGAATCCACACTTAATCTCTGGCTGCAGGCTGTTGAGAAGTCCTCTGACCTAGCTAAGGTATGTAACAGAAAGCTAGAAGCATCACGGTTAGGATGAGTATCTAAGATGACCAAAAAGACTGCATTTGAGGCTGTCATGTCCCCAAAAATTGTAACACCCTAAATATGAAATATTGAAATACTAATAAATAAATTAAATAAATAATCAAATACATATTAACAATTTAATATTTTTATATTTGTAATTATCTTAAGATAACAATATAAACATAATTACCAAATATAATTAAAATAAATAAGATAAAATTATTATTATCATAATATAATAATACAAGATATATTAACGTATCAATATAAATATAAATAATCATAAATAATATATATCACAAATGGCAGCCATCCTACTCATTATATGCGTCGATTATGTTGGACTTCTAAAAGCAGCAGCAACGTTTCAAGGAGGCAGCGCAGCAATGAAGTACATAAAGATTAATATAAATATACAACTCTTAACAAGTTTAAGAAGGGCAGCGGATATCTTCAAAGGGAAGCCACACGAGGACAAAAATGGGTCCCACGTAAAGTCAAGTTTTGTTTTATATGGGTGGCTATGAAATACGATTAGTATAAGAATTGAGGAATAAGGTAAAGTATCTGGGACTATATTCTGAGCATAGAATCTGTAGAATCAAACAGCAGTAAGGAGGTGAGAATTATAGGATATAGAAGTAGTAAGTATTTTTTTGAACTTCAATGATTAGTTGGTAAATATATTAAGGATCTAAATAAGGATTTTAGTAAGTATTTCATGTAATCAAATAATCAGTTAATAAATACATTAAAGGTTTAGTTAAGAACATTTAGCAAATGCCTTATGAATTAAGGTAATAATTTGTTTAATGCAAATGAAACCAGATATGGATTACGGTAACAGTTGATACATATAAGTAACTATTCTAGGGGGTGCAATTGCTCCTACTAAATGACAATGTATGTCTATCATAGTTATTTTATATCATTATATGTTTGGTTATTTATATTTATAACTCCTATGATAGGCTTTACCTAACTATGGTAAGCAGCTATATATATATATATATATTCTGTTATTTAGGTTATTATTCTTGTAGTATGTTATATCTTATTATTGTATATATAGATATATATGATTATGCAATAATGATACTTGCGGCAATTATTGAACCTAACGCTTCTAATGCCTCTTTAAGAAACATTTTGAATGCAAGATTTGGGTTTAAGTGATCCCACTAGAAAGGGGTCATTACAAGTGGTATCAGAGCAACTTTCCTGCCATCCTGTGAAAAGTGTATGCGAATTGACCAAAGAAGCAGGTATACTCTATAAACGCATAGAAAACACATTTTGATTTATGCAGATCAGGTATGGGTCATATCCCTCTTAGAATTGTGAGATTTTGAATAGGAAACAGTGATATTATTTTATACTTAAATATATGATGACTAGTAAGTATATAATAGGCAATTGATCAATACAATTTATGCATGATAATATCTATCTAATAAATGTTATCAGGCCACTATAATAGTGTTGCTAATATGTTATCTCAAATTAGGCAACTAACAATGGCATGATGATTAACAATGGCATGATCATCTATCATTCTATTAAAACATAGTATAAGAAGGCAACATCATTGGTTGGAGGTTTTTACAGATCAAAGTGGTAAGTATGAGGTGTGTATTTTCATAGCCCTAAATCAACAATACCTTTATATAGTTGAAAAAATAATATTTGTTAAACATGATATAAATGATTGATAAGGGATTGGTGATTGATAGATTTATAACATAAAGGACTAGTGCATGTACATGTTAAAAGATTATTAATATCTTGACGAATTCATGAATCCTCATAGCATGTTGTAAATGTGGGTGACTTGTTAATATGATAATCATTAGATGTAATTGTTTATATCATCAAAACAATCATGTAGTTGGTTAAGGGATGGAACCGATAGGTTGAGCAGATACTAGAGTCCCTTCATGGTAGACCACCCTCATTGGATGACTGCAGGTCTTCCAACGAGGGCCAAGGGGATCATTTCCACGGGTGTTGGTTGGCCGTTCTCGGGCTGAGAAGGGAGTGCTCTAAGGGCCTCCTATGGGAATCCTTCCTCCAAACTATCTCATGGACTGCGTGTCTACCCATTACCAAATTATCATTCTGTTTCAAATCAAATCATAAAGGAGGAGGATTGGATGCCCATGAAGGAGAGCAGATACTAGGATCTCTTCGAGGTAGGCCACCCTCATGGATGACTGCATGTCTGCCCAGGAGGGCCGAGGGAGTCAATACAACAAGTGTTTATTGACTACCTTCGGGCTGAGAAGAGAGGCGCTAAGGGCATCCTTGTGCGTGGTCCACTCCTACCTCTTTGTGTGAATTGGATGAGAGATGATAACTTGGGGTGTTTTAATATCCATTTAGTTTGCTCAGAAATTTACATATTGAATGCATGATTACATATGATTTACATATGATTAATATGATAAGAATGGTTTTCATGACTTCATTATGTTTGATTAATATCTTTCAAGTTAGTATTTTTTTTTCATGGAGTATGATGATGTTTCATTAATGGGTATACTCGATGACCTTGGAAAGGTGGACGGGTCCACAATGTAGTATGGGATACACTGAATCCCCTTTCTAACTGTCTGACAGCATACTCCATTCAAGTGTATTTGTAACTGATGGTACACCTTATAACTTGTATTTGTATCTTAGTGTATACTCATTGATTGTGTTTGTATTTAAGTGAATGCTCTATGACTTGTGATTTTCTTTGAGTATATACTCTATAACTTCATGCTGATATGACTTGTATTTTGAATTCGAGATGTACTATATACTCTATGACTCATGACTGAATTTGCAATTGGGTGTATACCGTATGATCACATTTGTATTTGAGTGTATATTCTATGATTGAGTTGACTTATGACTATATTTGAGTGTATATTATCTTGTATTCATATTTGAGTCATATTCAAAATGTTTTTGTATGTGAGTGTATACTCTCCGACTTTGTATACTCTGTGACTTTGAATTCAAGTGAGTCCCTCATGATGATGTATTTGGGAGTTATTATTTCTTGGTGAGCATCTTACTTGTTCACTCCTTGACTGATGTACGTGACTACTCCATTCTCAAGTGTATGCTGTATGTAATTGTTTGTACTCACTGAGTGTATCTACGAGCATTCTTATATGTATGATCATTTCATTATGCTTCATGTTGTATATTTATGAGTATTCTTGAACATCTCTAATTATCTTCTGAATTTCATGCCCCATGATTACACTTCATGCATCTCGGGTGTATTTTTATCAAGAGCATGCATAGAAGTAAAGTTGAGTGTACTTGAACGCTTTATATATCAATGTCTTAAGTAATTCCTCTATGTATGAGTATGTATGGATTGCATACCTTGCCTACGCTTATGTGCTTTATGTATGTTCTACAAGCTCTTATTTAGGTGTATTCAAATGTATAGTTTGTGGCTCATGTGTACTCAGGTGTACACTTTGTGGCTTATGTGTGTGTTCAATTGCATTCAAGTGTATACCATGTGACTTATGTATTCAAGTGCGTGCTTTATGGCTTATATGTATATTCAAGTGTATTTCTTTTCCTAAGTATAATTACATGATTTACATACCTTGTGTGTAATTTAGTGCTCAATACTTCTGTGTGTATTTGTCTTACATGGTGTGTGACTCATATCATGCATTTTTAAGTGTATTACATGTATTTGCATGCTTCATGCGTAATCTATTCATGTATTCATCTTGCATGCGTTTATGACTAATATATTCAACATGAATGCTTAAAGTGTCTTTCATGATTAGTGTGTTTTCAACATGTCTACTCCATTCTCATGCATACTTGCAAAATTGACAAGCATACCTCATGCTCTATCTTTACAAGTGGTATCTATACAAGTGTACACTTCATGATTACTTCATGCCTTATGTATTCAGATCTGTATTCCATGATGGTGTGTGCTCCATGCTTACTGCTTACATGTATTCAAATATATGATTCATATCTTATGAGTGTACCTCATGTCTTACATACTTGCTTTATGCCTGATGTGTTTTAGCATGTTTACTCCATGAGTATATTTTTGTTATGTATGTTCCTTGAATGAATAGTCTTGACTGAACATGTATACTTCTTTAAGTGTATTTGCAGTATATTAACATACTTTACTTGTATGTATCATATTTTGGCAAGTGATTATGTGTTTGCTATATTTTTTATGTGCCTTACTTGTGACTATATTTGAGATGTATTTGTATTTGAGTGTATGACCTCTGACTTTGTATTTATATATATTCTATGACTTTGAATTCAAGTGTATGTTTTATGACTTACATGTATTTATATGTATACTTCCTGTATTATGTGTATTCACATGAATCCTATGTACACTTTATGTATTCAAGTGTGACTTATGTATTCCAGTGCATTCACGTGTATGCCGTATGACTTGTGTATTCAAGTGTACCCAAGTTGCACACTATGACTTATGTGTATTCAAGTGCCTTCAAGTGAAATACTTTGTGGCTTACATTACAATTTGAGTGTAATCATGTGACTGATATCCATGTGTGTGTACCTTCTCTCTTGTATTCATGCGTATATCTTGCGTCTTGCATGCACTCGCACTATGCAACTTATGTGTATTTATGGATATACCTTGTAACCCACATATATCTTGACATACATAGATTTATACTTCATTAAGTAGTTCCATGTGTTTACTTCGTTCCAGATGTGTCTTCAAACAAGATTACTCTATGGTGTCCTACACTTAAAAGATTCATGAAAATTTGTTTGCCTAACTGCTTCTTGAGTTGAGGAGCTGCGTCTATTCAAGTGAAAAAATGTTTTGAATTGTGATTGCTTGAGGACAAGCAATCACAAGCGGGGAGGACTGTCATGTCCCCAAAAATTGTAACACCCTAAATATGAAATATTGAAATACTAATAAATAAATTAAATAAATAATCAAATACATATTACAAATATAAAAAATACATATTAACAATTTAATATTTTTATATTTGTAATTATCTTAAGATAACAATATAAACATAATTACCAAATATAATTAAAATAAATAAGATGAAATTATTATTATCATAATATAATAATACAAGATATATTAACGTATCAATATAAATATAAATAATCATAAATAATATATATCACAAATGGCAGCCATCCTACTCATTATATGCGGCGATTATGTTGGACTTCTAAAAGCAGCAGCAACGTTTCAAGGAGGCAGCGCAACAATGAAGTACATAAAGATTAATATAAATATACAACTCTTAACAAGTTTAAGAAGGGCAGTGGATATCTTCAAAGGGGTCATTACAGAGGCTTCAAAACCTTGGGCACCCTTGGCCTCTAGGGGCGCTTTTGTTGTTTCTTGACATTTTTGACCATGATTAAACCTCACGTTTGACTCCCGATTCCGGCAGTTCAACAACTCAAATTAACCCGCTAACGGATTCGTTGCGAAGCCTGATCAAGTCTGAGACAAACATTCTAGGTATCATTTGGTTAGAAGCCTTCATCTAGTACCTCAAAAAGATGGGTGCCCTTGGCCTCCAGGGGCACTTTTCTACCCAGTGTCAAACTCTCTCATTTCTCGTTCAATCTCCCATTTCAGGTGCTAGACAGATCTTTCAAGCTGGCTGGTAGGCTCATCGCGAGGCTAACAGTATTCTGGAAAAGTCTTCTTGGAAGTAACAAATCTCCAAAATGAAATCTGGGCCTCTAAAATCTAGGGCGCCCCTGGCCTCCAGGAGCTCTTTTGCTCCAGAGTTAGAAAAATTTCGATGATTTTCACCTCGTCAAAAATCCACTCCAAGACGAAGCATCATTTTGAACATATTTCGCCATAGATTCTTCATTTGAGCATTTTAGGCTTAGATTTTGATACCTGGTCTCTGGCCATCTGCCATTAACGACCTCAGAGGTCCTAACTTTCCACCTGAAAAAAGCGAAAACTACCCACCAGACTTAAACTGACTTTTAACTGAATCTGACTTCACCATTGTGATCGTGAAGTGAAATAAGCCAATCAAAACAATTTTCAGTCAATTCTGATAAGTTTCAATTTTTGGGGTTTTTGCCTAAAAAGAAGGGTCCAAAAACCCTAATTTTCAAATTTTGCCAGTATCCTCCTGACATCAAACTGACTAAAATCCCATACTTGATTTTCCCAAAAACTATGTTTTGACATCATTTTTACAAGGTTTAGACTATTTTAAGCAAAATGCCTTAATGAAGCAAAAAAAATAAAAATGTTTGGATACAACAATATTAAATCTAGTGGCCTTATCTAGTATTCCACCATCTTGGTTGGGAATTTGTGGCATTCTAGAACTAGATATTGAAGGGGTCGATATCCTTATTTGACCCCTGTTGATGTGATTTTTATGACCGCACCAATTAGCAGAACAAAGTTGTCCGAAGGCTACTCCGTTCTCTTTTGATCAAAGTATTTCGTGCGCTAAGATTGCAAGAAAGTTCGCACGTTCAACTCCAAGGTTCCGAAATACTTAGAATACCCTCAGTTGGTTTGATGTGAATTGTTGTTTTCACGAGGGGACTTACACAATTGTTCAGAATTCTTGCAATTAACAGTAAATGGATGATTGGAAGGGATTTGTGCAATGCGGATGATTTAGCAATAAGTACGTTTTCCTAAAACTAACCAAAGATGAACGGAAAGTAAATGAGTGTAAAGGTAAAGAGATTCTATATTCTACTCTAAGGCCGGACGTGGGATCAATCTCAACAACTTCAACCAAACTCTGTTTTGCCTCACGCTGGACAGCTTACACAAAGTAGGTGCAATCTTCAAAGGGATAGCGAGTAATTTTCAAGTTACAACCCAGCATCAAGATACCCTCAAAACGACGCATACCAAGGCATGAGCTACAACTGAAGTTAAGTTTATGAAATGCTCCAGTAGACCACGCAAGGCAAACTTGCCGTCAGCAAGCCGCTAGTGGTATGGAATGAAACGAAGTTGCCTTGATCAATGCCACACATCCACAGCTACTATCTACTTGCACGAAATGAAAATTGTACTACTTTAAGCTACTCTACGCTACTTGGAGTCGAAGGAATGAAGAAACCTTGCTAGCTGTCCATAACAAAGACAAATCTCACCATCAATGAAAAGATCTTCTATTATGAAAGTGTTACACAACAATCTCTTACAAAAGTTTTCAAAGGAAAACTTTCCTCCTTCTCCACACTAAGCTATCTAACTAGCTCCCTAACAAAATATATACTCTCTGATGTCTCCTCTAATCTGATCTCTATTCTAATTCTAATGCATTACAAATGAGGGGGACTCCCCCTTTTATAGATAGCCCAGTCTAAAGGACGGCTCAGATTACAATCAAAAGAAAGGCTAAGACTAAGCCACCTCAGCCCTAACCCTAAAAATTACCAGAATGGGGAGTGGTACATTAAATGAATTAAAGATTCCCACTCACTCCCAAAATAGTAAAGGCAATTAATGCCCACAATCAGTCTTCTAGAAGATCATCGTCCAGTAGTGCATTCCCATTCTCCTTCTCCCTGGCTACAAACTCAATGAACCTGCCAAGTACAGCCTCAACCTCCTGAACTGAAATGGGTGGAATGCAATCAAGCTAGAACTCTAACACCGTGACTGATTTCATGCCGTGCACAAGACCAAGCAAACTAAGGAATCCTGCTGAAATCAAACTGGAGAAAGTAGAAGTGTTCTCAAAGTCATCTTGTACAAAGGTCCTCACTTCTGAAAAGAAAGGCACCAGCCTACCCCTCAAATTATCAGCAGTCACCTCATCGGGATTCAACCGCCTAGCAAATATAGCCTCAAAGGTATTCTGGACTCCATCAATAATATTGGCCATAGCCTTCCTAACTCTAGCTGAATCCGCCTGTGCTGCGTCGAAGAAACCACATCCCGTGATCACTGAAGAGTACCATCTAGAAAAGTCATATCTATCAATCTCCTGAATGACTCCTCCATCAATCAGCATCCGCAAAGGAACATGCCTCAATGCCTCTAGACGCTGAATTACTTTGCTCTTATAAACAGAAGCATCACCCCAGGCCTAATCAACTGCCTCCATCCGTGCCAAAATACTAGAAGTCTGCTGAAAAGCAAGAGCAAGGTCTTCCATGAACTTTTTTGTCTCAGCATGAACTCCTGTAACCCATTTATCTGCCTCCTGTGCCATCTTCCCCAACTCCAACAAGCCACTAATTGACTCTCTAGGTATTTCAGCTGGAAGTTCTATTGCTGGAATCTCCTGCCCAGAAGGATGAGACAACTGTTGCATATATCCTATCAAAGCCTTATGCTCCCTTTTCAACTTCTTATACTTTCCTTCCTTTTTAAATAATTTGTCCTTGAGGGCGTGGTAGGAGTTATCACATTCCTCCACAATCTGTGCACCTATGGGGCGTCCTAACTCCAAAGTTGTGACCACATAGTTCTCTAGTACTGCTTTATCTCGATCACAATCAACCTGTGGCACTGCCATGTGAAGGGTGTGAGAGCCATCCTCATCAGTAGAAATCTTTGAAAATTTTCGTGCTCTCTTCTTTTGTGGAGGCGCATTGATCCTGTTTAACAATTCTTCCATCTCAATTGCTGGATCAATCTCTTCACTAGGGCATCTTCTCATCCTATCTCTGAGCCAATCAGGTACTGTATATTGTATATCAAATGGCTATTGTTCTTGTGCCTCTACTTCACGGACTTGTTAAACCTCTATATCATTCTGGCGAGGCTCATCGGCCTCAAGTGGCTGAGTATCTCCTGAAACTATATCATCATCGTCTAAAGCTGCCTCCAACTCCTGCTGAAATTGAGGGTCAGTAGCAGTCCCCTCATCAGTCTACTGATCATCTCTAGTAGGTGCGTTGACACTCTGGCCAACTGACTCTCTCTGTGGTGGCTGATTATCTTCTTGTACCACTTGCACCTGATTCAATGCATTTCTTTGATCAACAAATAAAGAAACCTCCTGTATACTTGGAGAACGTGTCTCCAATGGCGTGCGTGATTCAACTACAACTCGTGGAGGCTCCGGTTGAATAGGCTCCTGTCGAGCTAGCTCCTTCCTTCGAGATTCTGGACCTCGTGTAATTTGTTTCTTCCTGCTGGTGGTGGGTGTCCAGTGATCTCCCATCAAATTGTAAGTCAATGCAATCGACCTACTCTTCAATCTACTCACACATCTGTCAACCCACGCTCTAGTAAATGTCAAGACTGGAATAGAAAGCGTGTCCAAGTCAGCAATCTCTGATTCTGACCAATCCAGGAGCGGAAGTGGAGTATCCCTTACTGCTTCATAATCTGGATGGACGACATTCATGTCCTCATCCACCTGGTCTGGTATTGGAATGACTTCACACTCCCTAATCATGCCTATTGGCAACCTAGAGAACACCCTCTTCCTGACTTCAGCCTCGTCTGATGCACCAGCCCAATAATCCTCAATGTTTGCCTTATGTTTAAATTCTTCTAACAGTACCCATCTGATATTGTTATGTGGATCATAGTGCTGTCTGCTGGTGTGATAGGAAAAGTGATAAAACTGAAGCTCGTTCTCGGCTTCTCTAGCTGCCTGTAACGAAGGACACACTTCATCTGAATTGCCCATGACAATTGGGAAGTCAATTCCTCCCTTCTGCTTATCGTAGGCAACCAATTGCCTAGATATCTCTAACATTAAAATTTTGTTGGTTGGGTACTTAGGCAGTCTATATGGATATGAAGAAAATCCTTGCAGCCTTATGTAAGAAAACTTCGGAAATTGTATAAACCAGCACCCATACCTCTCAATCAATTCCTGAGCTTCCCTCGAGATCCTGTGATGCATCCGCTCCCGAAGTGTTCTCGTGATGTGCATGGTGAAGGCGTCATTGACACGCTTGTAATGAGTAGTGTTCGTCAAATGCAACTGCGGACAAGCCTCATGGATTTTGAATTGATGAGAGCCACAACCAACAGGATCCTTGTATGAAATTCCTCTGTATTTCGTCATACGGGCCAGCATGTAAATGATGTAAGAGCCCATATAGAATGTCTTCGTTCTTCTCAAACTCAGGAGCTGCTCATGCAAATTGTCACTGATCATTTCAGCCCAGTTGACGTAATCCTTTCCTTCCAGTACGAGGTTGATGTAATAGAACATCCATGGCTCGAAAATAAAAGCTTTGAGGGCAACCTCCAACTCGACTCAGCATCATGATAAGATCACAATACTCTTGCTTCAAGTCATCTGCTATAATTTGCCTTGGCAGCTTCGTACGAGAGGGCTTGGGGTTGCTCATCCAGCGAGTATTGATTGTCTCCGTACATCTCTCGAATGCAGAAGCATACATTCGCTCAGCTCGCTCCCTCGATTTGTAAACCATGTTTCTGTGTGTTGGGATTCCGAAAGCTTCACCAATGGCAGCAGGAGTGAGGTTGGCGAGCACTTGACCATCTAGTGACATAATTGATCTGTGATCCTTCTCATAGCAGTTGGTGCACTCCATCATCAGCTCCGAACACTGAATGGCTGGTGGGAAACCAGCAGCTGCATATAATCCACTTCGAATGATGTTGTGTGAAGTGGTCGAAGGTTGATGATTACCAATCCCCAGCATTCTGTTCTTGAAAGTCTCCAAGTTGACAGAGCCCAAATTCGTGTCAGCCAGCTTGCCCATCTTCGAAGTAAACTTTGACTTCGGCAAGAAAGACTTGCTCAGCTTCTTGATAACAGCTTGCCTGTATGCACCATTGTTGTCTTTGCCAGTTGTCCTTACTTCAGCCATCTGCAAAACAATAAACATCCATCAACAAATTAATTTAGAAAAAGAAAAAAAAACATTTTGCAGGGCTGCCAATTGACTTCAAGAAGTTGCAATATTATTTCTCATTTGCAAACCTCAACTTCTTCTCCAACAGACTTCGAATTATCAACCACTTAGAAAGTCTCAGCAACTTTCAACTTCAGCAACTTCAATGATACTTATTAAATTTCCTAACTGGCTGCAGCAACTTCACTCTTGTAAATTCACACTTCTTCAACAATCTTCTACTTCAGCAATATTTACTTTCAAAATAACTTCAACAGTGTTCTCTGCAACTCCAAGTGACTTAGAGTGGAAGTCGAACTTCAGCAACAACCTCCAGCTTCAGCAACGAATTCAGATTTTTAAAACTCAACTTCAGCAATTTGACTTCAATTCGTACCTTCTCAGCTTCAGCAACAAACTCAAGTTTCAGCCTTTAGTTTCAGCAAATTCCTCTTCTCAAATCGATTTTCCCACTTGCACTGGCAACTTCAAATCCTTCAGAGCAAAATCGAACTTCCTTGCACTGCAGCTTCAGCAACAAACTCACAGCAAATTCGATTTTCTTCAACTGTGAAAAGAAATGAAAAACTTCTCAATTCTTATAGGAAAATTGAATTCTAGAAGAAGGCTAAGTTTAGCCAGTATATTAAATCTCCACTACTTCATTCAAATTTCCCTCTCTGGTATTCTTGACACTTGTCTTTCGACGTCATGAATCTTATTCTTCTAGAAGTTCAACTTTGACTGTCACATTTTAATTCACTTTTGAAAATATTTAATTTAAATTCATCTTTTAATCAATTTCCAGTCACCAGCCGAAGCTCTATCTTGCAAATTTTAAATTTTAATCACCTCTGACGCTCTAGAAAATTCATCTGTGAAGAACTCAATCAAAATCATCTAGGCAAATCACTTTAAATTCATCGTCGAAGCATTTTCCTTTCGAAAACACATTTTATTCAAATTTGCCTTAGAAAATTTTAAAATTTCCCTTAAGAGAATTCATAATTCGAGCACCGATTAAATTCTTCATGCTGAAGGCCTTGGCGAAGTGCAGAAGACTTGGAAATCCATTTCTCATCGAAGATCATCAGTACCTAGAAGAAAATTTTCTCGAAAACGTGATGAATCCATGGGTACACAACGAACGGGTTCATTTAAATTTTTAAATTTTGAACCTTAGAAAAATATCTCCTTATGAAATTTAAATCCGTTCTTCTCATCCGTGAACATCTTGTGTTGTTCTGACTTGAAAATTTTTAAAATCCATCCTGCAATGCAAGCACTCTCTGATTTCATCACTGGCAAATTCACTCACATCTCTCAGGAAATTTTATCACTTCACCAGACTTGGGCGTATTTTCTTAAGGAAGAAAATACTTTGCCTTAGAAAATTTTTGAATTACTTAGCATTTTGAAAATTTTTCCCTAAGAAAATTCTTTAATTTCACCTTCACTCATTATTCCAGTGGTGAAGAAATTCACTTAGACAACTTAATGTCCCTTGCCTTGGAGAAACTTCTTTTAAAATGCCTTGGGCGCATATTAAATGCCATGGAGAACATTTTCCTTTTAAACTTCCAAGGCCTAGCATATTTAAATTCCCACGCCTTAGCAATTATCATCCTACCACCTTGGGCGCATAGTGCATACCACACTTGAAGGGGAAAATTAACCATGCCTAGCATACTTCACTTCACCCCCAACACCTTGGGCGCATTTCTCATGTTCAAGAGAATGAAAACTTTCAACGCCTCCAACAAGTGACCCTTGAGCTTCCTTGATTTTGTCTTCACATGCCCTCTCTTGGGCGCATTTGAGCATGCATGGAGGATGAACTTTTCAAACGCCACCTTGTTTTGTTGACTCTTGACTTTCCTTGTTTGGGCGCATATCCTATGATGAGGTGGATGAAAGTCTTTTTCTAACGCCCCTTTGACCATCTTGACCTCTTGTGAACTTGGGCGCATTTTGGCATATGTGAAGGACGAGTTTCATACTTAGAGAATTTTTTTAGCATCTTGCTTGCATGTGAGGGCGCATTTTGCTATGTGTGAAGGATGAATCCTTTTGACCCCCTCTTTGAACCTTTGACTTTCTCTCAAGATGGGTGCATTTAGCCATTGGAGGAGGATAAAAACTTTGACTTCCTTTGAAACTTTTTCACATACTTTGCTTTGTGAGGAGGGCGCATTTGGCCTAGGCTGAAGGATATTCCTCATACTTAGAAATTTTTTTAAATTTTCACCAGCTTTTCCTTGGGCGCATTTTAGCTAGGCAAGAGGATGAAACTTTCACTTGGAATATTTTTGCATGCATGACTTGAGGTGGGCGCATTTAGACAGGGCAGGAGGATGAAACTCCTTTTGGAATATTTTTGCATGCATGACCTGAGGTGGGCGCATTTTGAGGTGGCAAGAGGATATTTCTTAACACTTAGCCATTTTTCTTCGTCTTTGCCCGTTCCTTCATGCCTTACTATAAATAGTAAGTCCCTTGATTTTCACACTTCAGAAGCTCAGATCATTTTGAAATTTTGAACACTGGATCCTCATGACTTCATCAACCTATTGACACTGCTATTTTGGGTTGGCCTGCTATTTTTAGCCCATTTCTGAAGGTGGTTTGCTATTTATAGTAACTGCCTGTTTCTGATACCTCCACAACTCCGTTTGATTTGAAATTCGAATGATGCGCCCCTCATCACGTGACTTGCTTGTTGACGTCGGCGCCTAATGCTGACTTGCTATTTTTAGCCAGTTTCTGAAATGACTTACTATAAATAGTAAGTGCTCCATTTGCCCTCAAATTTTATCAGCAGATAGCTTGAAAGATGCTGATCGCAGTGGTTTATACCGGTTTTCGAAAATTCTGACTTTTTACCCCTCCTTGGGTCCCGAAGCTAGAAACCCTAATTTGATTTGCATGCATATCAGATGACTTCCGTTTGTCTTCGTTTCTGTTGCATTGCGATCAGTTTGTGATTCTGAAGTGCTGGGAGGCGGCTGCCGGAATGCATCTGCTAAAAATAGCAAGTTGCTAAATGAGTGACCATCTCCGTTTGCATGTCACATCACTGCGAAGCTCTTGAAAAACCCATAAAGAATATGCAAACATGCAAACCCTAAAAATAGCCTCTGAAGGCTGAACTCTGAAAGTCGTTATCTCACTTTGCATGTTACACCATCACGAAGGTCTCTAAAAACCCAGAAGGAATCTCCAGACATGCATTGAAAAACTTAGCATATAGGCCCCGAAATCTGCTCTAGAAGCTAAACTGCTAAAAATAGTAAGTTGTCTGTTTCAGCTCAAATTTTGCACGCGGGCAGCTTGATGCGTTATGGACACAGTGTGACTGTCGGAATTTCAAGAATGCTGAAGGAACGCCTTGAATTGCACACTTACTAAAAATAGTAAGTTGTCAGAATCTGATGAAACTTCAATGGAAGCCTGCTGGAAGCACACTGACCTCAATGTTAATCCTTGTTTTCAATATATTCACTTCGTTTGACCCTGAACTGACCAGGAAAGTACAAACCCTAATTTTCAGACTTGGCCAAATTTTACATTTAAGCTCACAGATGGGAACGTCCCCGGAAAGGCAGACACCAGAAAAGAGACAGACAGACAGAGAGAGAGACAAAAACCAAAGCCAAAAGACCAGAATGGAGCAAAAATTAGGGGTCCCCATTTTGAATGGGGTGATGTGTGAAAAGGTCACAACAACCCCCCACCCTATGTGCCAGTCGTGAGAAAAATAACACCATTCCTATATATATGTTATCGGGCCTGATTTTACATGGACTCACAATGATCACAATTGCCACCTCCATAAGAATGAGCTGTGAACATTATCTGGCTGCCTCATTGGGAAAGCTATCGGGCATCCTCCCTTAATATATAATGCTGCTTTCATATTGTTGAACGGGAGGCTATATTGTCAACATGGTTTATATTCTAGACAATATCATACTTTTCTAAGGATCGATGCCACTGTTGCTAATCGAGGGACTTATTATCGGGCTACCAATATTATCTGATCCCACACAGATTACTATTATTGTTGCAACTTTACTGAGGGAGTTTGGAGCTTGCGTGGAAGGTTGGAAGGTTATTTGGAAGGCAGAAAAGTCAAATCTTATCAGCATCTAGTCATTGAAGAAGCCACTGATTGTGCCAGCTAGTCATGAACACCAGACAAAGCATGGGAAATTCTTTGAGTTCAGCGATTCTTCTTCATATAGAGTATATTTCCAGACACTTGCTGTTATGTCATTGGAGGTTGCTCAAATTATACCTCTTTCAAACACTGGCTATATCACTGTTATTGGAGAATGCTTTATGTTAAGGGCTGTGTTGAGGGTCAAAGTTACATTAGTAATAAATGATTAACGAATAATTAACAAGGGCAGCGATCTGATATTGAAGGGTGCTTCTCTTGGAAACAATGCATCCATTATGGAAAGGAACCTCCTTTCATTTAGAGATGAAGGTATAAATAAAGCAATGAATAAAAAATAGAAGAGTTAAAAGATTGTAATTTCATATTTTAATCTCAGATCTGAATGTGCTCTTAAGAGCCTAAGATCAGTCTAGTGAGGGTGGCGTATAGCCCACCATTTACCAGACTATTGGACATATGAATAATCTGCCATAATCAGATACAGCGCCAAGTAAGGCTCGCATGAATATAAAGACAAATTCAGGAACAGTGAATCAATAGAGGTCTAAGCCTCTTGCATATTCAAAGCATGATTTTAATTAATAAATCAGAAACAGGTATTATATTTGCTTGTCAAATTCCCATTATTGAACTAATAATTGAATTAGACTTCTTTACTCAAAATTCATATTTGGCATCATGATACGTTCTATAAATATACTAGTAATAGTGTAAATCCGTTAAGAGTATCCTACAGCCTTTGTCAGCAAAATGATTATTGGCTTTGTCGTATTCTAGAAATCACATGTGATAGAATTGATAATAAAGCGTTACATACAATAGTTCATTTTATTTCATTTATAATTTGGAAACTCAGTTAGCTTACCTTAATAATATTGGATGACAATCTTTGTCAATCCAATAAGAAATAAATTGAAAATCTATCGATCTGGAGCAAGGGTCATAACAGATGCTAATTAATGAAAATCATAAAATAGTGGATTACATTCACCATTCCTTTCCCACTACTATAAATGTTTAAAAGTGTTTTTGTGCTAAGTGGATCCCCTTACATTCTAATTATTAACAATATAAATCTGGAAAAATCATTAAAGTAATGACTACTCATGGAAGTCATCTTGAAATGACCAAACAATTCAAATCCCAAAGGAAAAAAAAAAACTATTTTTTTTGTATTAATAGGTGTGAGATTAAGCCCTGCAAAATACAGCAAATGATTTATCCTTTAAATCAGTGGAAAGTGCTGTCAGCATCATCCAGAATCTGCATGGCCACATCTATTATATAATTCTAGAAAATCAACTAATAAACCCAAGGAATGGCGGACAAACAATAACAGCTCAGAAAGACCAGAAGCATAATATCATGGACATTACAACCTAATTTGCTGAAATTCATTAGACAATCCTAGAATGAATATCATACTAAAACTTATAATTTGGTAAAGATTGAGAAGCCCAATTGATAAGTCAGAAAAATTCATTACTTTTATATTGTTTGCAAGTTCATTTTCCATCATTAATGTTACACCCCAATTGTATAGCTACTACGTATTAGTACTGCATAGGGTTATACGATTGTAAAAAGGATTCCGAGAGTGAATAAAGTATGTTGTTCCTTGTTATCAATGTGAGTGTTTTCACATTTGATGTTGTCTCATGTATTGTTGCTTCAATTTATGTTATCCTTGATGAATATTGCATAAGGAGGTTAATGAATCATGTTATTCTAACTTGAGATGTTTATGTATACTGCTAATGTTATGAACATGTGACTGCTGTGAGTTTATGTCAGTGGATGCAGGTATGTGAACCATTCCTCCAAGCGGAGGGGAAGTATCACTCGGGAGAAGAGCTTCATCGTTTAGCCGGTAAAGTGAACTATTTGAGCATACACACACGTCACTATAGATTGAGTGAACTGAGTCAGTTATGTTGGTTCTAGACAGGTCATCCATAGCTCGTACATTGGCATTAGGAGTCTTGTCTACTTCTTTACGCTTTTGTGAGTGATGTTTATTTGTATATCTGTTTCGTTGTATTACGATCATTATGATGGTAATGTGAATGAATGTAAGTGAATAGGGAGTGGACATATATACATATATATAGTATATACACGTATTCATATGTATATACATATCGATACAAGCGTATGATTGGCAGACGGATATGCTCATACGGATGCATCGATATGGTATACCTACACATACGTGTACATAGAGGTATATACATGTATATATGCACACAACCTATAATATGTGGATATTATTATTATTATTATTATTATTATTATTATTATTATTGCCTCCTGAACTTGTATAAATATATTTATATCGGAAGTATGCTAACTGGCTCACGATATAAATATATATTTGTTAGATTATATAAATATATTATAGTTATATTAAAATATATATGTACATATATATTAATACTTGGGTATTTAAATATATATATATATGTTTAATATATTTAAAAAAACTATAATTATATTTATATAATTATTTCCTAATTAATTTAATATTAATCTCATAATGGAAATCAAATCATTTTCCACATTGAATTAATATTAAACTATGGAAATTGGGCTAAATTATACCCAACCGATTATTAAACTTTCAACTAAGGAATTCAATTTAAATTATACCAGCCGATTATTGATCATAAAATATGGAAATCAAATGAATCGAAATATTGTCTTTGGCAATATACGTCATTCTTCAATAAAGTGGAAATCGAAATATTTCACAAACTATCTTTTGAACTTTGGGAATAAAATGAAATAAGACGAATGAGGAAAAATACGAGCACCCAGTTAATACGCGTAGACCAAGTCGCTGGAAATGATAAATGTAGCCTGTAACCTATCGATTTAACCAAATTTATACGCTATGTGGACAATAAATATCAATGGACTTTTCCACTGAACATTTCTACCTACTAAATTTTAGAATTGGCGCCATATCTAGAAGGAAGCCTGTAGGTGTTGATTCTGTATATTTTACCATGTGCAAATGGGAAATGGTCTCCATTTTGCTGTCAATCAATGGAGGTCGACTCACCTCTTTGAAGCTGAGTATGAGATTAAAATCACGCCACTTATTAAGTTGAACAATTCAAATTATAGTGCTGGCAATTGACATACCTTTGGAAGTGGAATTTGATGGGGCTGAGGCTCTGTAAATAGCCACCCAATTCCTCATTCTTTACTTTTATTTTTGGAGAATTTATCTTTGAGAACCTATATTCTGTAGAACAATCATTCTGTTTTTCTGTAAGACAAATTATTCTGTGAACTGAGTTTAGTTTGAAATTACCAATTCTTCATTATCAAATCACTTGAGTTTTATACTTCTATTCAACTGTAACCATTACTAGTCTAAATATTCATTTCTGAGTACTTATTTCTGAGTGAGAAAGGTAGCAACTTGTGAGTTAATCCTAAGTGAGAAAGGCAATAACTTGTGAGGGATTTTCCAATTGATTGGTAAAGCTAGAAGTGTTGTGAGAATAGGCTAAGACATCATCATTTGGAGAAAAGCTAAATACTAGGCATGAGATATTCTTCTATTATCAATTTCAATAGTAAATCTTAAAATATTTCTGGAAATTGTGTTTACTGTCTGTGGATAGATAGGGAATTGCGTTATGAACTGTATTTATGTTGTGTATAGAAAGTGAGTTATTCTATGAACTACATTTTTGTTGCATCTAGGAAGTAAATTGTTTAACGGATAAAGATGCATACTTCTTGTGTTTTGTATTAATTGTATGATCTCCATATAAGGAGAATATGGTTGTAATAGTTACTATATACTAGGACCGAAATGAGGACAGGAGTCAAGTAAATTCTATCAGCTTAAGTTATTACGTTAATTGAGATAAGCTTGAGTTACTCCTAGGATAAAGATTTTCAATATAGGAGGGATTATGTGAATTACTTGTTATGTTGATTCATTTCTACCGATTAGTATGTTGCAGGTTTGTCTGGGATGACATATTATCTAGTGAAGGGCCACACCTATGCGTAGTATAAGATAGCCTTAAGTCAAATTGGCCCTGAGAAGTGTTTATGATAGATGACCTTCATTCGAAGTACTGAATGAGAACACTTTGGCCAAATTAGTGCAATGTACAACATTCACTTAGACTGTGTGATGCTTGAGACTACATTGCCAGTTCATCGTGATCCTTTATGCTAGTTCAGGATTGTGAAATAGCAAGGTTCTAGTTGTGCAGGACACTGCACTATGCTCAGTTGGTTAACAATATCGATTACCTAACCAATCTCTTCGTCGAAGAGAGGGCCATCTATTTAATGATAGATGTATGGGGGACCGCATTATAAGTTTGTGGTTGGCAGAAAAGCGCCTGAGTGATGCTTCTCCACAACAGGTGACTGAAGAACCATAATTTGAAAGGGAAGATCCTGGACCGTCTTACTACTATTTGTTCTAAAGCTCATTGGAGCTATATTAGTTAAGGTATGTATTCTTGTTACTTGTACTTGTGAAATTATTATAACGAAATGGAATCTTTATTGTAATTCGATATGGCATCTTGTTCATGTTTTATCAATAAAGAAAAGAAATTTTTTATTTCAATGTCATATTGGCACGTGTCATGGGCCCTATTTTCAATAAGAAATTTAGAATTCAATAATACTATTTTGATGCATTTAGTATTTAATTTAATTGAATGATTTTATTGTTCGTACTTCAAAATATTTAATTAAATTAATTTGTAGAAAATAAAAGTGCAATGAAACAAAAGAAATTAATTATGATTTAATTATAGATATCATTTTTGCAAATAAAGGATAATGCTTTGTTATTTTGAATAATTATTTTAATTACAAGTGGATGATATTTCTTTATTATTTATTTGGAATAAATAGTTAATTTGCAATTAAAATAGTATTTCCTAAATATTTACTGAGGATAAGTACTTCATTTGCAATTAAAATAGGATTTCTTTATTATTATTTATCAAAAATAAATATTGTGCATGGAAATAAAACTTTATTATTATTATTTTCAAGATTAGGTATTTGGAAGTTGCGGGAGAAATCTTTAAAAGAGGGAAAATCATTAACGGAAACACACAATAGCTTTCATAATCTTCTTTTCTTCTCTGTAAAATATAACTGAAAATGGCCTCCAAGAAGTAGTTTTTCTAGAAAGCACAACAAAACAAGAACGGAGGGAGAAAGAGGAATAGCAATAAGAAGAGGGAATTCAACTGAAAGTGAATTCCAAGTTCTCGAATTCCTTTTCCAAAGCTTTTCAATTTCATATGTGAAAAAAATTGATGATTGCCTGTGGAAAGATTGGTTGTACAAATCTATGTGCAGAAGAGGGGGATTCGCTACTCATGAGTTCTTTTCATTCAGAGAGTCTCACGAGGCGAACTACCCTACACTACCTCAAGGAACAACACGGAAGTTCTAAAATCCGAA
The DNA here is from genome assembly GCA_007258455.2 of Sequoia sempervirens. Lineage (NCBI taxonomy): Eukaryota > Viridiplantae > Streptophyta > Pinopsida > Cupressales > Cupressaceae > Sequoia > Sequoia sempervirens. The sequence continues at coordinate 140,481,425 of VDFB02281492.1, read as the reverse complement.
AGAGCAAGTCAGAGAGATTTTCTAGACAAACTGACGAGCTCTCGGCCAAAGGACGACAGCGTGGCACACTAGCGTCCCAGAGGTGCGCTGGCGTCTCGTACGGACCAGAGAACGAGTTTATCATAGGAAAACAACAAAATGACTACTTCTACTCCGATTGTTAAGAATTTACAAAATATAGAGAAATAACAGAATGTAATAGAATATGATAGAACTAGACTAAAGTAAAGTAAATGATAAAGTTAAAGAGGAGAAAGGAAATGCTTACAACCACGCAAGTGGTGGAGCCCCCAGCATGTGAATTTCTTCAATACCTGCATGCGTAAGATCTGGAGAAAGTGTTGGGGCTATATAGAGGTTTGACTCAGTCAAACCCCCGTTTTGGTGTTCCCACCTCCACAGATAGCCAAGAAGATAGAGAAAGAGAGAAATGAACAAAGCGTGTGGTGAAAGCAAAACCCACTCAGGAGTAGAACCCGCACCATCAAGTAGGAGTGATAAAAGCAATCCCTGCTCGAGGAGGAGAACCTGTATCACAAAGGAGGTGATGAAAGCAATCCTCGCTCAAAGACAAAGACCTGTATCACAAAGTAAATATGCAATGGGTAAGGAATATGGAATCCTAGGATGCTAGCAAGCATGAAGTAAAGGAGATGGAGTTGCAAGAGCTAAGGGTGTTGTAAAAGCTTGAGAGAGCTTGAAGCTGCTGTAACAAGCTATTTTTAGTTGTGTAAGAAAGGGTTGGAGTGTAGAAGGCTAAAGCCAAAGCTGGAGTGAAGTTGAAATTAGAAGAGTGGAGCTAGAAATGGAGGAAGAGTTGCAAATGAAGTGAAAGGACATCTTTTAAAGAGAGAAAAGAAGCAAAAGGAAGCTTCCCGAATGGTTACAAAGCATCTCGAGCCGTTACCACCGACCAAAGGAAGTGACAAGTGGAAAGCATGCTCGAAAATAGTCGTTTGAGCGTTGAAACATCGCAAGACGCTAGCGCAGCGCGCAGATGTCCGTACGGCATGCTAGTGTTCGGACATGTCACGCTACAAAACGACACGAATGGAAAAAGCCCCAGGGTTGTCGAAAGCTAACACACAAGGGTAGCTGCTGAAAAGGGTTGCTAGAGCATCCTGAGAGGGGGAAAAGGATGATGCAAGGGCTAAAATGACCCTACTCAAGATGCTAAGGGAGTGGACATTAATGCGGATGCAAGAATGTATGTGAGATTGTGAGGGGTGCAATTTTACGACTATACACTATGTTCTTCCTATTCTTTTTATATAGAATTATGTATATTTATATAAATACATATATATAAATATATATAATGTTTATATATATTTATGTATACTCTGCTACTATAAATTGAATTCCCCTTCCAAGAATACAAATTTATCTCCAATAAATTGAGGGAATGCTGTTTATTTTCCAGTATAGTAAATTTCCTTTTTAGAAACTAAATTTATGGCTCCAGATTGCAATAATATTATATATCTACATATATACATAATTGTATATGCATACATGTAAATATATAATATTATGAATATATATTTGGCTGAGTATTGAATAACACTGAGTCGAATTTATTTTCTTTTGAAACGCTGGTATAAAGGCTAAATAGGGGTTTAATTGTATAGAGAGGAGAAGGCTTAAAGCCTCCCCCTAGCCAGCGCATTCCCTTTGGGGATGGCTGCCTGTAGAGGTAGCCACCCCTCCACAGGGAACGCACCGCCATAGGGGGCCGCTAGTTTCTTAAAAGCCAACATTTGCTGTGTGTAAACTTCGATACCTTTTAAATCCGCCTAGCATTTTTTGTAAACATTTCTTTTATAATGCATATATATATATATATATATATATATATGTTGGAGCATTAAAAGCATGCTGTGAATTATATGGGTGTAGAAATTGAATGGAATATGTTTGGCTGTAGATTTTTATACTATTTTGTTTGCAAATGTATTTTATAGAAGGTGTCTATATAAACAGGTATATATATATATATATATATGTGTGTGTGTGTGTGTGTGTGTGTGTGTGTGTGTGTGTATATACATACATACATAGATATATATATATATATATACACACACACACTTATATATTTAATTAAATATATCAATCCGTTAAAATGTAACTAAATGCGTGCCTGTAGTTGCAACTGGAAAAGAAATTACTTCAGCTGAAATGTAGTTTTCCGTATTTAAAAATGAATACAATAGGTATGTGAGCAAGTATTTAAATTTGAAAGGAATAGAAATTAAAATCTGTTTGGAATGATAAAATTTCTGTTTTAAAGTATTTTTGTATTAGATTGTTTTATTTCTGAATATATATATATATATATATATGCATTTACGTGAAATAGGCAAATTTTACTCTTTAAAATATATACATTTTTACTTGGAAGTACTTCCTTCAAACTTATACAAATCTGTTATGTTTAGATTGAACCATTTAATTTGGAAATGGCTTATTGGATACCTTGAAAACAAATAGGAAGATACGCATTAGCATTTAATTAGCAATATCCATTGGAATGCTAGAAGATTGATTAAATCGAGTTAATTGTAAAATGTAAAACCAGATGTAGAATTTATTTCTTGTGAATTTATCTCTTATGAAATCTTTTTTGCGTAGTTAATAAACATCAGATTGATGCACCTTTTATAGGTACAGATGTTATGCCCCTTGGAGTTCCATAATTATATTTTATTGTTTAATTTCGATAAATTGATGATGTTAAAGGTCGGTCTTCATGATTTTCATTTGAATATAATTATCAGCTGTTTTACGCAGGTCAGAAGGAAAAACATACCACTTGCATATCTTTGCTTACAATTTTGTAGTCTTGAATTGATTTGACTCTCCTATACATAGGTTTGGTTTCCTGTAAATTGATTTGTGATGGATACCTTTATAAAATTATTTGTTGTTTGTGAATTGAAAACTCCTTGTTCTAAATTCTGACATCAGATAAAAGATTTAATGGATGAAATCAGTGTAGTATTGTTTGTTAAATCTTTTGTTTTTATAGCGAATACAATAAGGATGACAGCAGCTGTTGTGTGTGTTCCATACCATCTTTTCCTTATTTTTTAGCAAGTGTAAACATACATATTTACATGTTACAAATGGTGCTAACATGAAATGGAAGAAATGCTCATCAAACACCAATATCTCAAAGGAGATGGACTCCTATTTCTTCACTTTGTCCAGACAAAATAACTCAGCCGGAAAAATAAGTAATACATAGTTGAAGACATTATTTATATTTTTGATGACCTTCTTTATATGTGCAGGGACTATGTGTACTTATAAGAATGTATACTCATATATTCTCTAGCTTATATATGTATTCTCATACATACATGAGCTATACCTTCTTAACTCTTTTATAGTATTATTCGCTTATTGTTGAAACCTTTAGGAATCAATGAGTTTAGAAGTAGGCATTCTTGTTATAATTGCATAAGCATGTGTGCATTCTAGCAGGGCTAGGATTACTTTCATGAAGCTTTATGTGATTGGCTTATGACTTTCAGTGTGCTTGTGTGATATTTGAGAGGTCGTTGGAGGTAAAATTGTCTTATTTGCAAATACTTGGGAGTGATTCATGATAGTGTTGGCATTACATTAATTTCATATGCATGGATGATGCATTGGTGAAACTTGAAAATGTTGCTTGTAGATTTATGAGACTTGTAAAAGAACTTCAATATGTTCCTTGTTATGTGTGATATTTATGTTATCCAGAAATGTGTATGATCATTGCCTATGAGGCACCTTGTAACCATTGAGATTTTGTAGCCAGTAAGGCTCTACCAGTGAGGCATTTTATTAAGCCAGTGAGACACTTTTACAAGTAGTTTTTCATCCCTACGAGGGTTTTCCACTCATAAAAATCTGTGTTATGGATTCTTGTGGATGCATTTATGATCTTGCTATTTCCTTAGTCTATATTACCGTATTTAAACTTACATGTATTGCTGAGGCAATAATTCTTGTGTAAGCCTACATGGCTAAATCTAGTAAAGGCACGGCCTTGTTTTGATATACTTTGATTCATTGATGTATGTTATTCCATTTGAATTTAGTGATGAAAGTAATTTAATTATTCCTATGCACCTTTTTATAATTTATTTTATTCTATTAATTTATTTTGGAAATTAAGGGATATAATTAGTAAAAGAGATTTCCGGATCTTACAGCACGTTTACTTACTCAAGGATGTAAATTATGAAATCTTCACTTTACCGAAGGGTTGGCACGTTACAATTAATAACATTAGCAATGTTGTTTGAAGATACACAAAGAATAAGAATATGCTGAAAATTTGACCATCGTGTAGACGTATATTTGTTTACAAACATGTATGAATATGAGGATCTCACCAAAGTTAATTGGTCTCCTATGCAGTACTTCCCAGAAACATTCTTCAGCAGTGTCTCCAATGCTACATCCATTCAAATTTACTCTAAATTAGAATATGAATAGTGCAAGACAATTTCCTCATAATATATGATGTGTTATGCATAAACATGAGGTCACATTGTTCTAGTACACACGATCAGCATAAGCATTTATAACTATCAAAGAAAGTCTTTTAAACAACCACCACAAGATTATGAATTTCGATACAAAATAAAAGAATATTTAGAAACACAAAGTGCCACAATGTAAAAGATCTCTCATCACAAATACCAACTCTAACAGAATGGACTTATTTTCTTATAATTTTAAGTAGGTTGAAACCATGGATAGACATCAATAGGAAATGATTCTCTATCTAGACAATTATAATATTAATTCTTACAGTAATACTATTTTATAAATAAGGAGAAACAATGAAATCATATCAATGTGCATTGATTATGAAAATAATCACTGGTATAAATGATTGTATTCAACACTAAGAGATCAGTTCCAAATAAAATTCAAAAGGAAAAGAAAAATAAAGAATAAAATAACTCTAGATACATGACATAAATTAAAAAATCCAACATTATGGCCTCCCTAATTCATCTCGAAGATGGTTGAAGAATTTGGACTTGAAAATTTATGGTTGCTGGCTTTGCATAAGTTGAATGGAAGCTGAATCTATCATTGATTTCATGGTCATCTCTTCACTACAACCAGCTTATGATAATTTATTGGTTTCTTAACTTTCTTTGCTTGGCCAAGGTCATTCGCAATTGGTGATGTGATTACTCAACTCTAACAAAAAACAAATTCTGTAAATGTTGATTTAAAGAGTCAATGATCTACAAGGAACCAGCTAGCTCATATTCAAATGACACAAGAAAAGATTGCAATGACAGGATTGTAAATCCAACAAAGGTAGGCACTTTGCACCTTAAGGAACACTCTAAAGATGAAAAAGGTCTAACAAGTAGGCCAGCATGTCCCTTCGATGCTTTGACCAAGTAGGAGGCCCTGTTTGTATGGACCAATAATACTTGTGTATCTAGAATTGAATAAATAAAATCGTGTTCATGTTGGTACCTGCAATTACACTGCAAGTCGTACCCTTGCCAACAAAGGAAGCACAAATTACACCATCCTATTCACTTCTTGTCAAAAAATTTCCAAAGAAGTTAACTACAACACAGCTGAAAGATCTTTATCATGATCTATACATTGAAAAAATTGTTTCATTATTTACTAGCATATCTTGTTTATTTTTCTTTCATTAGGCAATGTGCAAATCATACAAGAAACAGTTCAAATACACCATCCTAGTAGACAATTTTCTAGACAAGTTAACCATAATACTTCACCAAGAGACACTAAATCATGATCTATGCATTGCAATAGTTGCATAGTATCTACAAGCCTATCTTGTCCTTTTTCTATGTTGGCCATTTTTCAGTCATATAGGAAACAGTTGGAAAATGTTTGTTGCTATTGTGATATTTTTCGTTTATGATCACATTATATCCCTAACACCAAAAAAGCAACATGGATGGTTTCAAATTTTAAACACAAATTAGCTCCTCACATTCAAAACCTAACATGTAAATACAAAAGGGATTTGTGGATTTTATATAGATAAAAGTAACTTCGAGTTTGACTATAATACAAGCGACAAGTACAAAGATCAAAGTTTGAGCAGAACGTTTATAGGACACAACTTGGAAAGTTCCCTTGCAATGTTGAGTGCATATGATATCAAACTAATGCTACCATTAATGCCAATGATAGTGTGTGTTTGCCTCCATGTGAGTGGGAAACCAAACCTTCACTACAAACAAGTATAACACATGGTAGAAAAATCTCATACGTAAGTAATGGTGAAAATTGCACACCCTACCCTTTTCCCATTTATTTTGGACTCATTTTAACTAAGTGGTCATTCATACAATTACCAATATAGAAATTGATATATTTATGTACAAGCGTTGGTAAATTACTTTAACCTAACCTAATTTTATCTCCACAAATTGCCAGGACTAAATTGATCGTTGTTTTATCCATTTGCCTATCCATATCAAATATGTGGGCAAGGAAATGACACCCAAACTTACAAATTCAAATTTAATTATGGGTATAAGCTGTAATGTCCCCATTTTAGCCATACACTCTTTTGTGACTGATAGCCTATTTCTAGAGGCCCGTAGGCTAGTCAGAAGTGCAAATTAGGGTTTCCTATTTTGTAGGAGGTTTCAGTTGAGTTTTCAAAGGTTTGCATGTGAGAATTTTTGATGCGTGTCTAGTGGAGCTTTCTGGGTTTTTGGAGAGCTTCGGGATAAGGTAACATGCATAACAAGGAAATAACATGCATTTCGAGCAAATACCTTGCATGCGAGAAAGGTTTTTGGATTCCTTCTGGGTTTTCAGAGAGCTTCGCAGTGGTTTGACATGCAACTGAAATAGGTAACCTTTCCAAACTTACTATTTTTAGTAAGTTGTGACGGCTGCTCAGAATATGGTTAAATGCATTTGGACACACTTACTATTTTTAGCAGTATGCTATTTTTAGCAGTGCTATTTTTAGCAAGGTTTCAATAGGCCAATTCAGAAGCTATTTCTAGTAGGTCAGTTTGAGCAGTTGGTCTCCTGCACTCTTGGGGCTATTTTGGTAAATTCAACATTTTGGTGAAATATTTGGCTAAGCCATGGAGGACGCCTAGTTTGGTGAGAAAATGTTTTTAAGTGAATATTTTCTTTGCAAAAGTGGACGACTTCATAAGGGGATTATTTATGTTGCTTATAATGTTTATTTTCACTTAATATTTTGGACGCCTACATTATACTTTATTTACATTTTAATAAAGTATATTGCCTCCTTGGAAATGGACGACTTGGAGAGTTGATGAAATGAAATGAAAATGACAAAGGTGAATGTGAATGTAAATCTCATGTGGGCGCCCTAATTGGAGGGAAACGAATTTGAAATTGGTGAAGAAACTTATAAATAAGAATGTTGGGCTTCTTTCTTGATATCCATTGTCACTTATTGTACTGAAATGTTGCTGAAATGAATTCAGAGCTCTCGCTTTGAGGAATGCATAGCTCCATCCATTTAGTTTCACACTTGCAAAACAATGCCTAGTTGGATTCTGAAGACTGTGCTTCATCCAAGAGTGCAGACTGAGGTTATTCCTGATTTATCTAATCAAACTGTTGCTGTATAATTTGATTTTGGGTTGCTGGTTTTGTGTGGCTGAAAGTGATTTTCATTCATAAATCATGGTGTGAATTTTATATCATTCTGGGTGTTGGCTATAAGTGTTTCTATGCTTAAGGCGTCCCTATTTGCAGATTTTCAAATTTTATCTTGGAGCACTCAATTTTCTAGAGAGGTCACCCCTCTCCTTGGGTCGTACCTCCCCTCTAGATGAGCATTGGGAATCGTGCCTCCATATAGTGTTTGTTTTGCATTGTTTATCTATTGCTGGTTGGTCACCTAGCTTCTAATGAATGTATGCTTTCAGTTTTGGGCAATTTGGTGAAGATTTGAAGTAGTTATGAACATTTTGGTGATTGCATAGTTGCTGGTCTGAGTTTTTAGTTGTTGGTCTTTCATATCAAACCTGATTGGAGACTATAGCTCTTAGAAATTGGACGCCTAATCTTCATATTTTCCCTTGCATTTGGTTTGGTTGTCATCGGAGCTGTTTGGAGTTGTTTGAGCAATTTTTGTGTGATCATAGCTTGCTGGTCTAAATTTCAGTTTGCTGGTTTTCTCATATCAGATCTGGTCAAGTTCATATTTTGGCCTTTTACCTCAGTTGTTTAGTTTGTGAAGTTTGGAGAATCAAATAATAACATTTTGTAGTGATTGGGCAGCTTTATCTCATTGTAATTTTGCATATTATAACATATTGCAAGACTATTATCAGTAGTACTGATTCATTCATCTTATTTCTGCAACTTTACTTTGTAATTCCCACGATTGTGGAAGAGATGGGCCTCACCGTCTTTACTTTCAGCATTTACATTTCTATACCGCCCGCTGAGCAAGCGGAAGGGGTCGGCAAGCCGCCCATACTTTACTTTCCATGCACTTTGTAATTCTCATCATGTTGATCAGCTGAGCCGTCAAACTACTCTCGTTGAATAAGTGGTCGAGTTGTATAAGCATTGTAATTTCCAACACTTTCAGTTTATTTGCTAACGATCCCCAACGCCACATGTTATCATCTCGCCTATCGTTGGGATCTTGGTGAACATTCTTGGTGTAGGGTTACCTTCCTCAGCTGGTTTTGGTTTTGCTAATGCTAACGGGTGAAGTGTTGTGGCTAAAATTGAAAAAAATTGTAAGGGGGTTATTTCAGTGGTATCAAAGCCAAGATTCTACCATCCTGTGAAAAAACAGAGCTCAGTTGTCAGATGAGTGACAGAGAAATCAGATTCTACACCTACACCAAAGGTCAGAACTCAATTTCAGTTTTCAGAAGTTCCGAAGATGTTACATTTTCTAAAGTTCAGGAACCATGAGAAGTCAGATTTGATTATGGCTTCTGAAGAAGAAATTAGTTTGGCAAGGTCACTTTCCATTGCAAGTACAAGGCTCAATGAAGAATGTCAAACAAGGGGTGAAGAAGTGAGTATATTGTCTGAGTTGGAACATCGTTTGAGCCAAGTCCAACAATCACCTACTAAATTGTTGAAGAAGGCATTATCTCCTGCAATGACCTCTTTGATTCATCCTGATTGGATAGGGCATCCAAATGAAGAAATAAGTTTGTTGGTTACTTCATGCTTTAGTGAAGTTCTGAGGATTCTAGCACCTTTAATGCCTTATGATGATGAAATTATGAAGATGATTTTTCATATGATTGTAGAAAGTTTCCAAGATCTTGATGAAACCAATAGCAGTCAATTTCCCAGAAGAGCTGCTATTTTAAAGATATTTTCAGATCTTAGGACTTGTATCTTGCTAATAGACTTGGAAATGCAAAATCAGATTTATCACTTGTTTCACTACCTCTTCATATCCACTTGGAGCGAACAAGAAGAGAATGTTATTGCAGCTGTAAAGAATATTCTTGTTCTCACTCTTAAAGAGGTTGATGAAATTCCACCAAATATCCAATCTCTCCTCTTGGACGCATATGAACGTGAACAAAAGGTTTCTCCTATTGTTGATATGCTGATCGATGAATTATTTAATCAATGTGAGGAGAAATTGAAGCCGCTTTTGAAGAAGATAGAGCGGGTGAAGGAGAATTTTGAAGAAGAAACAAAAAGAATGTCGAATTCCAAAGATTCTATATCAGAATCTATAATTACAACTTCAGATTTGCAAATGTCCATGCATTCCATAGAAGAGTGCAACAAGGAGACATTAGTTTCAAAAGCACATGAAGAATTTAGGCATTTTTTAGAAGAATGTAATGTGGCAGCAAAAGTTTTGGAGTCTCGTGAGGTATCCATCCCTCCTACAAAGGAGAGCAGTGAGTCATCATTAGCTAAGGAGACTCATGATGAAGGTTCAAGAGCTGAACCTACAGAGCCAAATAATATGCCTACAGTTGAAGATACCCTATCAGCCAATGAATTCCTTCTACATCTCCACAGTTCAAGAGGATTTTGGTTAGAACAACAAGAAAAGGCTGAGAAGATAGAAGTGGAAAATTCTTCCAACACAAAAGTTGAATCATGTACTAAGGAAGACATTGAGGGAGCTGTCTAGTAGACGCAAACCTGAATTTTCTCTACTTGAAGCCAATCAAAAGCAAACAGCTAATGACCTTGAAAGCACCATTCATGAAATGAGAAGTAGTGTCCTACAGATGCATGACACTCTAAGGAGTACAGCTGATATGATTTTTGATTTCTTCTTTTCCCCTTGCAGCACTTCATCAACTCAACTGGGTGGTGAAAGGTGCAATCAAAACTCGTTGACTGCTGAAAAGGAGATTCAAGTTTTATCCAAGTTGGATGATATTAGTCAGTGTGTGGAAAAAATGATCTATAGAGTACCAAAGAATCAAGATAAATGCCATATACCTCTTGCTGATTTGAAGTCAATTAGGGAAGTTGTGGAAGATATCAAAATAAACCTTTTGCAAATAATTGGTGACAAAGACAGGATTGCCAAAATTGCAGATGAGGCATTGGAATGGAACAAGCAATTAAAAACTAAATTGATTGAAGTTGAAGAGGCCTTAAGAGAAGCTGAAGATCAAATCATTGCTGCTCACTATTTCAAGGAACAAGAAGACAAGAAGAGAGCTGAAGAAATTCAAGAAGTCCTTGATGAGCTTGATCTCATACAAGAGACTTTTGACTTGAATCGTTGTCCTGAAAGAATAGGGAATTCAAATTTGCATCAACATATCTTTCATAATTAAGTCACAATACTCCTACTTCAAGTCGTCTGAGATTATCTGCTTTGGCAGCTTTGTGCGAGTTGGCTTAGGCTTGTTCATCCAACGAGAGTTTATCATATCGGCACACCTTTCAAATGTAGAAGCATACATTCGTTCAGCTCATTCTCTTGTTTTGTAAATCATCTTCTCATAGGCAGGAATTCCAAACACTTCTCCAATAGCCTCAGGTGTGAGGTTGGCAAACAACTTGCCATCTGGTGAAACGATAGTTCTTCACTCTGAATTGTAACAATTAGCACATTCCATAATTAGCTCCGGGCATAGAATTGCTGGTGGAAAACCAGCAGCTGCATAAAGACCACTTCTGATAAATATTGTGCGAAGTGACTGATGGATGATGGCCACCTATCCTCGGCATTCGGCTTTTGAAAGCCTCCAAATTGAAAAAGCCCAGGTTTCTATCACTTAATTTTCCCAGCTTTGAAGAAAACTTTGACTCGGGCAAGAAAGACTTGCTCAGCTTCTTGATTACAGCCTGTCTTGATGCATTTGCTTTGCTGGATTCAGCATTAGTCTCCTTGCCAGCCGCTCTTCTATCTGCTTCAGCCATCCTCAGCACCCTTTCAGCAACTTCGAATTCTCAACACTTAGAAAATTTCTCTTGCACCAATACAACCTCTGGCACTTAGAAGAATTGCGCTCAAACTAGCTCACTTCAGCAACTTTTCAACTTTGAATTTCTCCCCCTTCAGAGCTCAAATTCGCACTTAGCAACTGATGAAGAAAATAAACAAAACTCACAATTCATATAGCCAAGTCGAATTCTATAAGAATGCTACTTTAGGCTCAGTCATTAAATTTCCACTCCTCTACTACAGGAATTCGAATTTTCCCTCCTCTGGCAACTACAACACTTGGCATTTGAAACATGGAATATTTGACCTTCTAGAATTTTGAAAATTTCACCGTCACTGGTATAGGTGTACTTCATCATATTTTCATTTTGAAAACATTAACTCAAAAGCCTCCTTAAGAAAAATTCATCTCAACCGGCTAAGGCGTACTTTACTTCCTCTGCATTTTGAAATTTTCCTTGGGAAAATATTAACTTAAAACTCCCCTTTAAGAAGTTCATTTCAACTGGCTAAACCGTTCATCTTGTCATTTCACCCTTCCTCTGGCTTGGGAAAATTATCCCTCATCAGAAATTCCATCAGAAATTACCAAGGCATTTAGCTTCAATCCATAAGCCAAGCCGTTTTATTTTCAAAAATATTTCATTCTTTGCCATCGAAAAATTTTAATTCTATTTAGGAAATTTCATTAAACAAGCGCCTAGTTAAAATCTTGACTTGGAAATCTGGAGTGAGGTGTGGAAAATTTCAAAATCATTTCTCTATAGAAGATACTGAAGACCTATAAGAAATTTCCCTTCAGAAAATGTAATACTCATGTGTATACATGTGAAGGGGTACTTTTAATTTTTATATTTTCCACCTATGAAAAATATTTTCTCACCAAAGTTTATTCTTACTCTTTCTCTTTTGGGTATACTTGGGAGAGTATTAGGAAATTTGCCTTAGAAAACTTTTCTCAGACCTCTCACACCACCTTGAGCACATTTGGCAGTATGTGCTTCCATTTCCAACGCCTAAGGAATATTTCACCTCTCCTTCATAGCTTGGGCACATTTGACCCTTCCTCCTGCCATTCTTCATACTTAGAAAATTTTGCAAATTAACTCCTCATCAACATGGGCGCATTACAAGGGAGCTACTTCCATTTTTTCTTACATCGAAAAATTTCCTTGCCACCTTCTTAGATGGGCGCATATGACAAGTGTTGCAGGAATTCTCCACGCCTTAGAAAACATTTATTCCAACTCACTCATGGAGGGCGCATTTAGGGGGGTTAGAAGGAATTTTCTTGCCTTAGAAATTTTTTTCAACTCCATCTTCTTAGTGGCGCATATGGGGGGTCCTACCTCCACTCCAGCTTGAGGTCGCATTTGAGGTGCTTAGCTTCCATTTCAAGCACTTAGAACAATTTCACCTTACTTCCTTCATGAGGGCGCATTTAGAGGGCGGAGGAGGAACTTTTCAACACTTAGTAACTTTCCCTCATGCTCCTCCAAGTTGGGCACATTTGACAAGGGGTCAAGGAACTTTCTCAACATTTAGTTAATTTCCTAAGCCTCCTTGAAGTCAGGCGCATATGAGGGGGTCTACAGGAATTTTATATGAATTAGGTGTTTTCCAACCTTCCTCATTGGGCATGGGTGCATTTAAAGGTAGTTGTTTCCAGTTTTCACTTGCATGCTTTAGAATTTCCATCTGACTACTTAGCAAATTTCTCAGCCTGCTTGCCCTGCTTACTATTTTTAGTAAATCCTTGATTTTCATACTTTTGCACCTTGGATTGACTTGAAATTCGCGCCACAGGATCCTCATGGGTTAACTGACCTATTCACACTGGCGCCTTGTGTTGACTTGCTATTCATAGCGCTATTTCAAAAGTGACTTACTATAAATAGTAAGTTGTCAGATTGTGCTCAAATTTTACCAGTGGATTCCATGAAAGATACTGATCGTAATGGGATGCATCAGTTTTCAGAGATTTTGGCGTTTTCCCCCTCATTTTTAGTCCCGAAGCTGGAAACCCTAATCTGACTTGCTTGTGGCTCAAATGACCTCCATTTGACCTTGTTTTTGTTGCACGTTGCTTTTTTCGTGATATTGAAGTGCTAGGGAGTGTTGGAGTGAACCTGCTAAAAATAGTAAACATCTGAAAAAGTGACCAATCAGTTGTCGAATGAGTTTGCATGTCACACTACCCAAGAGATCTCAAAAAACCTAGAAAAACCCAGCAAATTGGCTTGCATGCAAGCACTGGCTAAAAATAGTAGGTTCCTAAAAAGTGATCAACTCTGCTTGCATGTCACATTGCTGCAAAGCTCTCGAAAAACCCATAAAGAATATCCTAACATGCATCGAAAAACCCTGCATGCAAACCCTAAAAATAGCCTCCGAAGTCCGAATTGCTAAAAGTTATCACCTCGGCTTGCATGTAACACCATCGCAAAGGTCTCGAAAATCCCAGCAAGAATCTCCAGACATGCATCGAAAAATCATACATGTGAAACCTAAAATTGGCCTCTGAAGTCCAAATTGCTAAAAATAGCAAGTTGTCAGATTCAACTCAAAATTAGGAGGCAGATTGCTTAAAGTGTTCTAAGCACGGTGTAAGAGTCAGAATTCAATTAGCCAACTCAAATTAACCTCAGATTCACATGAAGAGTGCAAACCCTAATTCTACAGACTTAGCAAAAAAATTCAATTTAAGCACAAAGACGGGCACATCCTCGGAGAGACAAGCAGAAAAGAGAGAGAGAGCGGGATAACCAAAGCCAAAAGACGGGAACGGAGCAAAAAATTAGGGGTCCGCATTTTGAATGGGGCGATGTGTGAAAAGGTCACAAGTCAACATCCGGTGACTCCACGGGAAAGTGTTGAAAAACACTTTAAGAATTGAACCTTGGCTAATCTTCCTCAAACCATCATACGGAAAGGATACTCACTCAAAAGGAGAGAAGAATCTGATATTGTATCGAAACACCTTCATCCGAGATCCTCTGAGTGTGTGCATATTCAATTCCCCTCTAAACCATCTCAACCTCCAGAATTGGCCACAACAAGTTATATAAATATCTTAACTTCAAAAGCATCCTGGACATTGCCTCGCTGCCAGTCAGGCATCCATAGCCCTGACGAGGTTGTCGATACAATTCTCACGAATATTGCTCCACTATCAGCCGGGCATCTATAGCCCTAGTGGAGTTATCTGCATATTACCAAAACTTATTCCATAATATTTCCTTCATTTTTCTTTCTCTTTCTTTTCTTTTTCTCAGATATTTCCTTTTAGCACATTCATCTTTTCCTTTTCACATTGATATTTCGTCAATTCCACGATTGGTTGGCAGGCAATGAAGCCTCCAATGGGTTTGAGAATTATAGTGGCGCTAAAGCAAGGCATAAGATTTTCACTTGCCATAACCTTTCCCAAGAAACCAAAATAACTCAAAGTGTTTGTTAAATGGGTAGGGCATTAGGATCTTTGGACTCATGTATTAAGACACAATAACGAGTTAACCTCTCGAGTCGAGCTTATTCCCAAACCAAATGATGACAAGAGGAAAACAACTTTGGCCCTCAAAATTTGCACAATCTCATAAAGTCCAGTGGAAAGAAGCCAAGTTGTGAAAAGGAAAACATCATCACCCCCTTCACAACAGGAAACTCCAAAATCTCTGCCCATTCCAGACCAAAACCACTTGAGCAGACAACTCAAGGGAAGACCACCAAACCAAAAACTCAAAGGGCAACAAACCAAAACGAAACAAACTGAACAGAAAACAGAAAACCGAAAGAAAAGCAACCTAATCTAACTATGTACAAAGCAGGTCCCGGAGGGAACCTAGGACTAGAAATAATGCTTGAGGAATTTCCCATTGACTAGCAATGGGATATCCTCTCTTGTTAGTGTGCGTAGCTTAAATGCATTATCTCCGAGGATTTCAAAAATTTGATATGGGCCTAGCCACAATTCATCGAACTTGTCGTGATCTCCTTTCTTCTTGTGGGCCTTGTCCCAGTATAAGACCAAGTCAGAAATCTGAAAAGACTTGACCTTAGCTTATTTGTCAAACCATCTTTTCACTACTCCTTGATACTTTGCCAAATTTTCCAATGCTTCATCCCTTTTTTCCTCCAAGTGCATCAACTGAGATAATCTTGTTTGAATTAGATCTCCCCCCTCGAGATACCTCTGAATGAACTGAAGAGTTGGGATCCTCAGCTGGACGGGGAAGATGGGATCTTGTCCATAGACCAAGTGGTAGGGAGATGTTCCCAACGAATTCTTTGTTCTGATCCTGTCAGCCCATAGGGCGAACCTCAGCTTCGTGTGCCAATCTTTGAAGTTCTTATCTAGCAACTTCTTGATGGCATTCAGTAAACTCTTGTTGGTGGACTCTGCAAGTCCATTCCCCTGCGGGTAATAGTTGGAAGAGAATTTTAAAGTAATCCCATACTCAAATGCCCAGTTAGAAAACTTCAAGGATGAAAATGTTGGACCGTTGTCACAAACTAGAGCATGGGGACATCCAAATCTAGTAATAATCTTCTCCTCAATGAATTTGATGACAACATCCGCTGTGCAAAGTTTAAGCGCCTGTGCCTCCATCCACCTCGTGCAGTAATCTGTTGCTGTCAAGATATATCTATGTTGCCTTGAAGAAGGTGGGTTGATCATTCCAATAAAGTCTAAACCCCATTTTGCAAATGGCCTGACTTCAACCACTGGCGACAAAGGCATAGTTGGATGTTTTCCTCTGTCTGCAGCTGTCTGACAAACATGACAAGCCTTTACGTGGTCGTAAGCATCTTTGAAAAGCGTGGGCCAATAATATGCATCACTTAGAATTTGATGAGTTGTTGCTAGACCAGTTCCATGACCTGTTCTAAACTTCTCGTGAAAATGCTCCATCAGTTGTTTGGCCTATTCTTTACCCACATATCTCAAGTATATTCCTTCATGATTTTTCCTCTAAAGCACTGACCCTTTGGAGCATATACCTCTGGCTCTTCATCCTCAAAGCTCTCCGTTGCACTGGACTCAAGTGATGAGGGCATCTGTGATTCAACAAATAGTAAACCGTGTCATCTTACCACTCACCTGGAGACACCTCCTCCAATACATACGTTTGTTGCACAAGTTTTGGACTAGTCATTGCAATCATTTGAGCCAAAGCCTTCCCTTGGACCAGCTTCATAGGTTGTATCTCAATATCATATTCTTGCAAAGTGGCGACCCACTTGCCTCTTCTTTCTCCAAGTTCATTTCGCATCAACAATGTTTTTACGGTGGCATCCAGAACAATGGTAAAGACCTTGCTTCTCAAAATCTAATATCTGAACCTTTTGACTGCCTTCACTAGGGCATAAGCTTGCTTCTCAACACTAGGGTACCTCAGCTCCGCATCTTTCAATGGTGCACTTATGAAGGCTAGTGGGAGCTCATCTCTTTCTTCTGCCCTCTGTGTTAGTACTGCTGCACACGTGTGCTCCGAAGCAAATGAATACAAATAGAATGGTTTGGAATAATCCAGGCTGACCAGTACGGGAGCATCTACTATTGCTTGCTTGATTTCATCAAATGCTTTCCGGGCTTGAGGAGTCCAATCAATTTTTGCATTTTTCTTCAGCATCTCATTCAATGGTCTGACAATCTTAGCGAACCCAGTTATAAACTTTCTCACAAAATTGATATTGCTGAAAAATGATCTCAACTCTTTCTGGCTCCCTGGCCTACCAATCTTTGAGATTGCCTCGATACGTTTTGGATACACTGATATCCCCTTTTCCGAGATGACATGACCCAACAGCTTTCCCTCAGTGACACCAAATATGCACTTCTTGGGGTTGAGCGACACAACGAATCTTCTACATCTTTGAAATATCTTTCTCAAGTCCTCCACGTAGTCTCCTCTTCTCTTTGAAAATACAGTCAAGTCATCCATGCATATGATTATGCATTTCCCTACCAAATCTCGGCAAGCAATATCCATAGCCCGTTGGAAAGTGGCTCCTGCGTTAATCAAGCCAAAAGGCATCCTCCTGTATGTAAAGGTTCCCAATTTGGTGGTAAAAGTTGTCTTTAATCTGTCTGCCTCCTCTACCATCACCTGGTTGTATCCAGAGTAACCGTCCAGGAAGGACATCATCTGGGAACCATTCACAATCTGTAACACTTCATCTAATGAGGGAAAAGGATAATTGTCCTTCTCCGAAGCCCTGTTCAAGTTGCAGAAATCAATGCACAATCTTATCTCGCCATTCTTCTTTATAACTAGGACTAGATTGGCGACCCACGTGGAGTGCCTTACTGGAAAGATGATCCTAGCAGAGAGAAGCTTCTTGACATCCTGATAAATCAGTGGTTCTAGTAACGGGTTCACTAGTCTCTGCCTCTGCCTGAATGGTTTACTGCCTGGTTTCAATGGGATCGTGTGTGTAATCAGGGAGGTATCATATGTTTTCAAATCTTCATATCCCCAGGCTATCACGTCCGAGAACTCTCTCATGGCCTGTATGATGCCTTCCTTTTCTTCTAGTGTACAAACTTTGCCAGTAAACACATTCTTCACTTGTTCATTTGTCCCCAAATTGATGGCCTCGCAGTCATTTCCTTGGGTGTTCTGGTTTCTACTCAATCTGTCGGGATCAAAAAATCTTTCTAATTCAACCATCCCTTTGGGGATAACATTTGTCTTCAAATTTAAGATCCCTCCAACATCAAACATTGCTTCTTTTATTTTCTCTTCATCAATAATCTGTGCCTCGAACACTCCGGAGCACGTTAGAAAATCCGGAATTTGTTTATCATCGAACACTTGAAATTTTTTTATCTTATCTGGAATTGAAGGTGTCGAGACTAATTCCACTGTGAACTTCTTCAGTCCCTCCATAGCCAAAGACTCTAAGGAACTAGCTGCTTGTGCAAGAGAATTAGCAATAGGGTTCTTGGAACGGTAAACTTGCTTGATATTGAAAGCGTCAAAGCTCTCTATGAGGTCCCAGACTCTGTTGCAATAACGATTGAGCCTCTTGTCGTGAAAAGCATACTGTTTCCTCACTTGTCTAACTACTATGTCTGAGTCTCCAAAGGCATGCACAATCTTAGCTCCCTTTTGAATTGCAAGGATCAAACCATGAATCAAGGATTCATACTCTGTGACGTTATTGGTACATGAGAATTGGAGTCTATAGGCACCTAAATATGCCTCTCCGGTTGGGCCAATTAGCTCAAATCCTGCTCCATTCCCCTTCTTTGACTTTGATCCATCAAACCTTAAGGTCCATATCTGATTACCCATGGAGGACTGGGCATGTGTATCCTCCTGTCCACTTTACTGTGAAATGTTCTCTTCGACAATTGGCTGGATTTTCTCCTCTTTTACAAATTCCTCTATAGAAACGTCTTCTCATTCATTATCCTCTTGACATTTTCCTTGCACGGAGGCTTGTGGAACGAGCTTTGAAACTTGCTCCAAGGCAACTTTGCACATGGCACAGGTAACTTCTGAATGGAATGCCTCATGAATTCTCCACCAATTGGGAAGTAGCATATTCTTGATAGAGGCGTCTTTTCCCAATTCAACTTCCTGCTTCACACTTCTCAGAACTAAATCCCTGAAGTTTTCAAACATTCCTTCGCCTTCATTCTCACTTGAATCACTCTCTATGAAAGCTTCAATGGACGGTGGTGCATCTTCTAAAAACTTCCCTTTGTTTGAACTTTCCAACATCAAAACTTCTTGCTTGACGGACCTGTACGAGCCCAGCTCAATTTCCATAAACAATTTCATTATCTTCGCCACATTCCGTGATCATCAATCTAAGCCGTGGCGTGCTCTCAACCTTAATCTGATTTGGAACTCCTCTCCATGGTAACCACATGTGGGAGAAGTCTATAGCAATATACCCATTCAACTTCCTCGACCAATCTCTGCTTAACAGCATGCCATAACAATCAGGTATGTCGACCACTGATATGTCGATGCAACTCTGAATTCTTGGATCCGCTGCCAGCTGCATATGAATGTTGTTTAATTCTCTGACAACTGGAACCTCTGTCTTGTCTAGCTGGGTCACCTTCTTCTTGGTTTGAAGCGGAACCAAACCCAACCCTTCACACACTTTCAAGGGCATGACATTGCTGGATGCACCAGAGTCAATCAAGTAGTTGTGTAATAACTTTCCAAAAATCCTGATTGAAACCAGGAATGGGGCTGGTTCATCCTTCCCTTGATAGAAAACCACTGGCTTTCTTCTTTCATCTGCTACAATATTCTTCTTTTCATCTTTTCTATCCAATTGAATCTGATCATCTTGGACTGCCTCCTTTAAGTTCTTCTTTTGCTCTTGCTTTTGCTTTTCTTTTGCTTTTGCTTCTCAAGAACATCGGGTTGAACTCTCCCCATATCTTCGGTCTTCAGTTTCTCGGAAGTGTCTGAAGCATCTTGTACTACACCAACAAAACCTTGAGACTGTTGTTGAGTTTCCCAAGTGTTAAATGACGTCTGAGGCACCTCTTCTACCACATTTGTGTTGTGCGCAGCACGAGACTGTGTATTGACTGAAGGATTTCCTAATGCACTACATACTTCTTGAGAAGTGTTACTCACAACAAGCGTTTCATACAAACTTCCCAGAATGGTATCTCTGACCTCTTAGATCTTCATCAACTCATGTAGGGGAAGGCTAACTTTCATCCTTTTAAATTCTTCTAGCACATAGGAGTTGAGTCTTTTCACATCCTCTCTGGTAAGATTCTCCTTTTGTGGGCGTTCAAATTGGTGAGCCGGCTGTTGGACAATTTGTTGTGTAGGTTGTTGCATCACTACTTGTCCATTTCTATTTTGCATCGCACACTGTTGTTTGTACTCTAGAGAGTCTTTTGGTAAACTTGGATTGTTACTCGCATTGCGATGGAGTTGTGAAATTGTTTGGAGGTATTGATGGCGTCAGAGGTTCTTTCTGGTGATAGTTCTTCTAATAGACTCTAGGAGCTGCACCTTCGATTGATTGAAAATCCTGTACCTCTCTTCTTCCTTCTACTAAGACACTATTATTGAGAGGCGGAAAAATGTAACCGTTTTTATTAAGAGGCTCTTCTGGTGATGCGTACGTGGCGTGAGCCTCTGAAGAAACTTGAAATTTTGGCGTCCCCACAAGACCATTTGCCGATGCTAGCGGAAACTTGTGATTGACTAGTGGGGGCATGTAACTTTGAAACTCAGGCGGGAAATTGAAATCTTCTAAAATTAACGCCTAATCATAACAAGTTACTGGAACTATTTCATATCCTAAAACTGAAGGACTTTCTGTGGCTTTCGTGTTCTTCACCTCTCCTCTGAAAATATCAGCTGCAATTTGAAATTCACGGCACTGGAGCTCAGAATGCTGATTGGTGTTATGCAACCTGCACCATCCTGACATGGTGGCTTCAGCAAGATAAACTCTGTCTGTAGGACGGTTCTCTAGAGGTGGCGGATTGTCTAACGGCGACGAAACACCTCCATTGTTAGGCCCTGTATTCCAGAACCTCTTCTGAAATCCTTGATTATTATTCCTATACCCATGACTATTTTTGTGATTATATCCTTGATGGGTATCTTGATGGGTGGGAGGATTATACTGATATCCTCGATTAGCACCTTGATGCGCTTGATAACTTTTTAGCATGGACTACATCTAATTGTTTTGATTTCTGAGGTAAGTGACCTCACGTTGACAGCCTTTTCATCTGCTCTACTAACTCTTTCATTTCTTCTTTCTCCTCTTGAGTTTTCACTGCTGGCACTGTGTTCTGGAGATAGACACGCTGTGTTGCTTGGGTCTGGAAAAAAGGCATCCCAGGATGGAGTACTAACTGATTAGACGGCGCTTGTACTTGGTAATTCGGCTGAGGAATTGGATTTAACGCTGGGACTTGTTGATTCCATGTTGAGCCGAGTGTTTGCATTTGATTGTTCGTCGTAGTTAGACCGGTATATAGTGAGGGCCCAGTTATGTTTTGCCCCATGTTCTGGCTTACTTCAACAGCTTTAGCATAAGCTTGATTCATGTTAGCGAGAGCGGGATAAGCCTACCTTACGAACATCGTGGTCAAAGGATCCAAGGCTGAATAATAATTTTCCCTAGCATCAACAACAACATAAGGATCACGTAACCTAGTGAAAGCCTTCTGAAACCTACTGTTGAATGCGTGAATTGGTTCTCTATCCTGCCTTCTCACTTCTACAAACTAACGATAAAGCTCTACGGGAGTAATAGGTATGCCAAACTTCCCAATGAAGGCGTCTTTCATTTGTTCCCATGACCTTATTGATCCGATTGGTAAGTGAATAAACCAGTAATGAGCCTCTTCTCCCAAGGAATACGGAAATAGCCTGCAAGCCACATCTGCATACGCAATCTGTCTGTTGCGCAAGTGATTTTCAAACATCTTGATGTGGTCTTCGACAGTGCGGTTTACATCATTGACATGAAACTTAGAGCAAAAATTTTCCAGATTCTTCGGCATGTCATGATAATCAGCAAACTCTAGTGGAGACGGGTTGGCGACCAACCACGTAGCACCATTTGGAGCGGGTTGACCTCCTGGTTGAACCATAGCTTGAACTGGTTGTTGCCGCTGATATACAATTACTTGGGCTAGCTGTTGTTGGTGTACAATAGCTTGAATTGGTAGCTATTGTTGATTAACAGGTTGGACAGGCTGTTGTTGCTAAATGACTACTGGTGTAGTGACTTGAACTAATCTCGGTTGAGGAAACCTCGAAACACTAGGTGGAGTTCTGAACAAACTTGAAATTTCTTCTCTGCTTGTTTCTCCTTCACTTGACTGAACCTCTTCGCTCGATGGAACTTCTTCGCTTGATCGAACTTCTTTGCTTGATTGGGTTTCTTTGCTCGATCGGACTCCTTTCTTCTTCCTTGCTCGAGTAGGTAGCTCTAACTCCACAAATTCTTTGGATGAACTAGGCGTAGAAATCAAGATTCTCTTAAGCTTGTCTGGCAAAAATGAACTGATACGTTCCAGGGTGTAGCAACCTCTTCTATTGGCGGCGTGCAGGAGCAAGTGGCTGTCTCTGATTCAACAAATCTCTTTCAAAAGCAACTTGAATTCGAATAGCTTTTTCTTCTTCTTCCTCCAACACAAAGCAGTTTCGCATATACTCAACGTAGCTCCTCTTCGTTCTATACGCAAGATTGTTCAATCCTGAAAGAATGTCCTCTTGATCCTCGTTGAATCCCAAATTCGGCTACAACACTGGAAATATCTCTCTATGCAGTAGCAACATCTTGATTCATGATATACTCTTCTCCAACATAATTCTTTGTATCAAAACCCTTCCTAATTGTATGTTGTAGCTCTTTTCCTTCTTCAAGGCCCTCTTTCTAGCGCCAATTCCTGTTGATGTGTCTTTTGTGACCTACACCAGACAGCAGAATAAAGTGTCCAAGGGCTACCCTATTCTCTCTTGGTCAAAGTATTCCACATGCTAAGATTGTGAGAAAGGTCATGTGTTCAACTCCAAGGTTCCTTTATGCAGTGGAGTAGTCTTAGTTGGTTCATTGTGTTTTCCTAGTATCACGAGGGGACTTACACAATTGTTCAGCAATAGACAACAAACAGCAGATTAAGGGGTTTTACGTGGTTCGAAAGTTTTGTCAAGTGCGTGCAAGTTTTCTAATACTAACTAGAAATATACTGTATTTAAATGGGTGCAGGGATAAGAGATGCTATAATTTACTCTAAGTGTGGGACGTGGTGATCGGCTTCAGCAAACTTCAACCATACTTCGATTTGCCTCGCTTCGAACAGCCTCCACGAAGTCGATGCAATCTTCAAGGGAGTAACGAAAAGTATTCAAATGACAACTCAACAGGACACCATAACAACGATGCATGAAAACATGTGAATCGCAATTGAAGTTAGGTTTGAATGGTTCCAGTTGACCACGCAAGGAAAACCCATCGTCAGTAGGCTCGCTAGTGGTATGGATTAGACGAAGCCTGCTTGAATCAAACACTACATTCCACAATTACTAGCTACTTGCATGAAATTTATTATACTTTAAGATCCTACTTGAATCTGAAAGACGAAGAAACCTTGCTAGCTACTCACAACAAAAGACGAGACAATCATCAATGAAAACTCTTTTTATTATGAGAGTGTTCACAACAATTTCTTACAAAGCTTTCAATGGAAAAACTTTCCTTCTTCAAACTATACTATGCTATGAAACTATGCTAACTCTAAGCTGTCTCCCTATGCTCTATGATCTATCTTCTCTAAAATCTACTCAACTAATGATGTACAAATGAGGGGGGGATGCCCCTTTTATAGCTAGCCAAGTCCAATGGACGGCTCAGATTACAATCAGATGGATGGCCCAGATCGTGCCACCTCAGCCCTAAACAAGATTCACCCTAAAAACTGCCACAAAGAGGAGTGGGGTAATAAATGACTCAAAATATTCCCACTCACACCCGAAGCATCATGGGGCAATTAATGCCCACCATCATCTTCCAAAAGATCATCATCCAAAAGGGCGTTTCCATTCTCTTTCTCCTTGGCTACAAAGTCAATGAATCTAGTCAGCACAACTTCAACCTCCTGAACTGAAATAGGCGAGATGTGATCAAGCAGAAACTCCAACACTGTAACTGTTTGCCCATGCCAAGTACAAGATTTTCTCCAGGCAACTAGAGCATCTTGAGTATTCTGGATAATGCTGGAGAAGGTTGAGGTATTTTCAAAGTCGTCCCGAACAAAAGTCTTCACCTCTAAAAAGAAAGGTGCCAACCTACTCTTCAAATCATCCGCAGTCACCTCCTCGGATGTTAGCCTTCTAGCAAAGATAGCCTTCAGTGTGTTCAGGACTCTGTCAAGAATGTTCACCATAGCCTTTCTGACTCTGACCGAATCTTCCTGTGCTGTGTCAAAGAATCCTCTGCCTGTGACCACTGAGGAATACCAGCTAGTGAAGTTATATCTATCCCCTTCCTGAATTTCGCCTCCCTCAACCAAAGTCTGCAATGGTGTATGCATCAAAGCTTCTAGACGAAGAAAAACCTTGGTCTGATAGATACGAGCATCAGCCCAAGCCTGATCAACTACACCCATTCGCGCCATAATGCCAGAGGCCCGCTGATAGGAATAAGCGATATCCTCCATAAACTTCTCTATCTCAGCACGAACATTAGTAACCCATTTATCCGCCTCCTGTGCCATCCTCCTAAGTCTTCCAAGCCACTGACTGATTCTCTAGGAAACTCGGCTAGGAGCTCAATTGTCAAATTCTCCTGCCCACAAGGACAAGACAAGAGTTATACATAACCAATCAATGTCTTGTGCTTCTTCTTCAATCTCTTATACTTGCCTTCAGTTCGAAGCAACCTCTCTTTGAGTGCCTGATAGGAGTTATTGCATTCTTCAATTATTTGTGCTCCAGCAGGATGACCCAACTCCATGGTGGTGATCACAAAATTCTCTGAAACAGCCTCATCTTGATCGCACTCAACCCTTGGTACAACCACGTGAAGGGTGCAAGAGCCATCTCCATCTGTTGAAATCTTTGAAAACTTTCTCCCCTTCTTCTTTGTTGCAGGTGCACTAATCCTACTCAGAAATTCTTCCATCTCAATTACTGGATCTGTTTCTTCAATGGGGTCCCTTCTCATCCTGTCTCTAAGCCAATCTAGCACCACCTGCTGCAAGTCAGAAATGATGAATGGCTGCTCATCCCTTGCTTCCTCCTCACGTACTTCTCCATTTTCATTCTGACGTGGCTCATCGATCTCTATATGCTGAGTTTCTCCTGAACCTTGGGCCTCCTACCCTGTAGTAGTGTCATCCTCCAGAGCTACCTCCATCTCACACTGGAAGCGAGTATCTGTGGCCCTTTCTTCCTCTATCTCCTGTTGGTTTTCTTTTCTAGGTACATTGACGCTCTGGCCAACTGATTCCCTACGAGGTGGCTGATTTTTCTCTTGTAATCCCTGTTCTTCATTCAACCTCGCTCTCTGATCTGCAAACAGTGAGACCTCCTGTATACTTGGAGAATGAGTCCTCAATGGCGTATGTGATGCCTCCTCGATTCTCTGAGGCTTCGGCTAGACTGGCTCTTTTCTTCGTGGCTCTGGAGCTCGAGCAACCTGCTTCTTCTTTACAACAGTTGGCGGCCTATGATCTCCCATTGAGTTATAAGTAAGAGGAATTGACCTGCCCTTAAGCCTGTTCACGTGCTTCTCCACCCAACCTCTCATGAATGTCAAGACTGGTATGCAAAGCGTATCCAAATCCGTAATCTCTGGCTCCGACCAATTCGGAAGTGGGAGTGGTGTATTCCTCACTGTCTCATGATCTCGGTGAGTAATGTTAATATCCTTATCAACCTGGTCTGGCACAGGAACAATCTCACATTCTCTAATCATGCTCAATGGTATCCTCGAAAACATCCTTCTTCTTACTTCAGCTTCATCCGACACACTTGCCCAGAAATCCTCAATGTGTGCCTTATGTCTAAATTCCTCAGACAGTATCCATCTGATATTGCTGTGACGATCATAATGTTGCTTGTTGGTATGATAAGAGAGGTGGAAAAATTGAAGCTCGTTTTCCGCTTCCTTGGCTGCCTGCAATGTCGGAAAAACTTCGTCTGAATTTCCCATGATGATAAGGAAGTCAAGTCCTCCCTTTTTCTTCTTCTTCTGAATCTTATCGTAGGCAATGAGCTGCCTAGATCTTTCAAGCATCAAAATTATGTTTGTGGGGTATCTGGGCAATCTGTATGGGTAAAATGAAAACCGCTACAGCCTGATGTAAGTGAATTTCGGAAATTGGATAAACCAACATCCGTAGCTCTCAATCAGATCTTGAGCCTCCTTTGATATTCTCTGATAAGTTATTTGCTAAAGCGACATCGTTATGTGCATCGTGAAGGCATCATTGACTCTTTTGTAGTGAGAAGTGCTTGTCAAGTGCAACTGTGGACAAGCCTTATGAATTTTCAATTGCTGAGAGCCACACCCAATCGCCTCCTTGTATGATATCCCTTTGTACTTTGTCATTCGTGTCAGCATGTAGATGATATATAAGCTCATATAAAATATCTTCATTCTTCTCAAACTTCTGAGTTCTTCATGCAAATTGTCGCTGATCATCACTGCCCAGTCAACATGCTCTTTGCCTTCCAGCACAAGGTTGATGTAGTAAAACATCCAAGGCTAAAAGATGAATGATTGGGGACATCGTCCAACTCTGCTGAGCATAATAATTAAGTCACAATACTTCTGCTTCAAGTATTCTGAGATTAGCTGCTTTGGCAGCTTTGTGGGAGTTGGCTTAGGCTTGTTCATCCAACGAGAGTTTATCTTATCGACACACCTTTCAAATGTAGAAGCATACATTCATTCAGCTCGTTCTCTTGTTTTGTAAATCATCTTCTCATAGGCAGGAATTCCAAACGCTTCTCCAATAGCCTCAGGCGTGAGGTTGGAAAACAACTTGCCGTCTAGTGAAACGATAATTCTTCACTCTGAACTGTAACAATTAGCAGATTCCATAATTAGCTCTGGGCATTAAATTGCTGGTGGAAAACCAGCAGCTGCATAAAGTCCACTTCTGACAATATTGTGCTAAGTGACTAATGGATGATGGCCACCTATCCCCAGCATTCGTCTTCTGAAACCCTCCAAATCAAAAGAGCCCAAGTTTGTATCACTTAATTTGCCCAGCTTTGAAGAAAACTTTGACTCCGGTAGGAAAGACTTGCTCAGCTTCTTGATTACAGCCTGTCTTGATGCATTTGCTTTGTTGGATTCAGCATTAGTCTCCTTGCCAGCCGCTCTTCTATCTGCTTCAGCCATCCTCAGCACCCTTTTAGCAACTTCGAATTCTCAACACTTAGAAACTTCTCTTGCAGTAATACAACCTCTGGCACTTAGAAAAATTTCGCTCCGACTAGCTCACTTCAACAACTTTTTAACTTCAAATTTCTCCCTATTCAGAGCTCAAATTCGCAGTTAGCAACGAATGAAGAAAATAAACAACACTCACAATTCATATGGCCAAGTCGAATTCTAGAAGAATGCTAATTTAGGCTCGGTCATTAAATTTCCACTCCTCTACTGCAGGAATTCGAATTTTCCCTCCTCTTACTTCAAAAAATTTCCTTGCCCCCTTCTTAGATGGGCGCATATGATGGGTGTTGCAGGAATTCTCCACGCCTTAAAAAACATTTATTCCAACTCACTCATGGAGGGCGCATTTAGGGGGGTGAGAAGGAATTTTCTTGCCTTAGAAATTTTTTTCAACTCCATCTTCTTAGTGGCACATATGGGGGGTCCTACTTCCACTCCAACTTGAGGGCGCATTTGAGGTGCCTAGCTTCCATTTCAAGCACTTAGAACAATTTCACCTTACTCCCTTGATGAGGGCGCATTTAGAGGGCGGAGGAGGAACTTTTCAACACTTAGTAACTTTCCCTCATGCTCCTCCAAGTTGGGCGCATTTGACAGGGGGTCAAGGAACTTTCTCAACACTTAGTTAATTTCTTGAGCCTCCTTGAAGTTGGGCGCATATGAGGGGGTCGATAGGAATTTTATATGACTTAGGCGTTTTCCAACCTTCCTCATTGGCCATGGGCGCATTTCAAGGTAGCTGTTTCCAGTTTTCACTTGCATGCTTTAGAATTTCCATCTGACTACTTAGCCAATTTCTCAGCCTGCTTGCCCTGCTTACTATTTTTAGTAAATCCTTGATTTTCATAATTCTGCAACTTGGATTGACTTGAAATTCGCGCCACGAGATCCTCATGGGTTAACTGACTTGTTCACACTGGCACCTTGTGTTGACCTGCTATTTATAGCCCTATTTCAGAAGTGACTTACTATAAATAGTAAGTTATCAAATTGTGCTCAAATTTTACCAGTGGATTCCTTGAAAGATACTGATCGTAATGGGATACATTAGTTTTCAGAGATTCTGGCGTTTTACCCCTCATTTTGAGTCCCGAAGCTGGAAACCCTAATCTGACTTGCATGTGGCTCAAATGACCTTCGTTTGACCTTGTTTTTGTTGCATGTTGCTCTATTTGTGATACTGAAGTGTTGGGAAGCTGTTGGAGTGGACCTGCTAAAAATAGTAAACGTCTGAAAAAGTGACCAATCAACTGTCGGAGTAGTTTGCATGTCACACTGCCCAAGAGATCTCGAAAAACCTAGAAAAACCAAGCAAATTGGCTTGCATGCGAGCACTGGTTAAAAATAGTAGGTTCCTGAAAACTGATCAACTCTGCTTGCATGTCACATTGCTGCAAAGCTCTCGAAAAACCCATAAAGAATATCCTAACATGCATCGAAAAACCCTGCATGCAAACCCTAAAAATAGCCTCTGAAGTCTGAATTGTTGAAAGTTATTACCTCAGCTTGCATGTAACACCATCGCGAAGGTCTTGAAAAACCCAGAAAGAATCTCCAGACATGCATCGAAAAATCATACTTGCAAACCCTAAAATTGGCCACTGAAGTCCAAATTGCTGAAAATAGCAAGTTGTCGTAGTCAGCTCAAAATTTGCAGGCAAATTGCTTAAAGTGTTCTAAGCACGGTGTAAGAGTCAGAATTCAATTAGCCAACTCAAATTAACCTCAGATTGACATGAAGAGTGCAAACCCTAGTTCTACAAACTTAGCCAAAAATTTCAATTGAAGCACAAAGATGGGCACATCCCCAGAGAGACAAGTAGAAAAGAGAGAGAGAGCGGGAAAACCAAAGCCAAAATACAGGAACGGAGCAAAAAATTAGGGGGTCCCCATTTTGAATGAGGTGATGTGTGAAAGGTCACAACACGATTTAAGAGAATAGTGGGGCAATCAACAACTTCATAGACTCAACATTGGTGACAAAGAGGAGTATACATACAGAGGACTTTGAGGGTTTCAATGTAAAATCCCCATGTAGTTTTTACGATATTTTTCCAGCTTGACAATGTAAGCATATTTTCAAGCAGTTGCCATGTGACTTGCAAGTATGTTGTCAAACAAATACCACACAGTTTGCTCATAGATTAAGAATAATGGAGATTGCCAAAATTGGAGAAAAAAGTATTTTCTTAACAGGAGACTATAAAAGAAATATATTAATTGAGCAATCCTTCCATTTTCCATTAGAGTGAACAGCTTAAACATTTCCAAATTTCCAACATTATTACAGATTTATATATTCATATTCAGCAGTAATGCTAACATTGGTTGACCTTAATACATCTACCAAGTACCTTAATCACTGCCTTCTATCCAAGCAATTATCTCCCCAAACTGTATGGCGCCAACAAAAAGGAGCAGGCAAGCACAATGGACCCTATTTGCAAAGGGAATGATCTGATTTGACTTTTCCTAGTTCCACGTAGGCTCCCAGTCAACCTCTACATGAAGTTGCAGTACCCCAAGGTAAGTAGTGGTAGCTTATAGGCTACGTAGAGTGGGAAAAAGGTGGTGAGGCCCAAGTTTGAAAGTCCATTGCTCCTTTGATTGGTCCCACGACTTCCCTTAACATGGCATTTCTAAAATACTAATTCCCAAACTCATACAATTCTTCAAACAAGGCACGGTATTCTAAAGAGGCTGTGATTTGAGGAGAGGGACCCACGATTTTTGTCACTGCTATGGATGGTAGTCAGAAATAATATTACAGACCCTTTAAATAATTCAGTTGGGTAGGAATAAATATGTTGTGCCTTTTTCAATGCTATCCCAATGTGGCGGTAGAGAGTAAAAGCCGATAGACTTTGCTGAAGCCTTCAAACATACGATGTTGTTCATTCATATGTCGATGAAATTAATGGGTTGCCCAAACTCCACACAATAAAGGATGCAATTGATAGAATCGACCAGAATGTATTATCTAAGTAAACTGCAACTAAATAAAATCAAATGGAAATCAGCTTTTCTATCTCCCTTTTGTCATTTCTCATAAGCCCAATAACATCCAAAATAAACCAACCAAGCATGCAGCTCAATAAAATATTAGATAAATATTACCATGTATCTAGTTCTTTATTTGAAATCTCCTAACATATAATTTCAAATGGATTATGGAATTTGACTGATATATCTATGCAAATCCATAAATTCTTCAAACCCTAGGAATTTTGTCTTCGAAGAAGACTTCACGAAATTCCCACAAATCAATCCTTGAAGCCCAAACATGAATTTTGAATTGAATCTGCCTGCAGGAAGATTTGGATTTTCGTCCAAATCCCTAAACCTGAACTTGAGGATTTTTGTCCTTCAGTTCTAGAAAACCAAGCCCTCCGAAATTCACACTCTCTCCAAAAGAGAATTTTCCACACGATGATCAAATGATTTGTCTTCATCTCCTTTTAAAGGCTTAGCTCAACTTCTGGCAGATTCCTTTTAATTAATAAAGTGACTTTTATATTATTTATTACTTTTTTTAATTTGAGTCACTTTAATATAAATAATTAATTAAATATTAATGTCCCAATTATTAATTTAGGACAAAATAATAATTAATCAATTAAATAAAATAAATAGTCAAAAATTGGGGACATTACATTCAATGTTATGGTGGTAGATGGTTTTAACAGGAATTGTACCCAATAGGTCCCACAACTGAATGTTGTGTTAGGGGATTACACTGTCATGAATGACTTCTATGTTGTTGACTTAGGGGATACTAATGCTATATTGGGCATCTATTGGCTTCACTCATTAGGGAAGTATTCTCAAAATTTTCAGACTATGGAGTTGAATTTCTGTTGGTGTTACAATTCGCAGCTCTGGAATGCATATTGGCAACAGACAGCTATGCACAAAATTAAATGCTCTTGAAATTAGGAGGGGAAGCTCCCTCATTTGCTGATATGCCTAGTAAAGTATTCTAAAATCCTATCTTTTTGACTCAGCTAGAAGAGGCACAAGGTTAAGAAAACCAATACATTGCAGCTAAGGTTTTTCTCTGGTTTTGAAGGTCTTAACTACAACCAGGCTAACGCTAAAACTATCCTATCTCCTCTAGATAAACAGAGCAAGAGTAATTAGGAGCAGGGAATGGTTTTACGATAAACTTTATAACAGGATTTCCAAGGAGGCGAGACACCTATCCGAGGTGTAGGCTGAAATGAAGGTTATTGGCAACGACATCAAATGGCAAACTAGTTCTCAGGATTCCCAAGGAGGCAGGACACCTATCCGAGGTGTAGGCTGAAAGTAGCTTACTGGAAACAACACTTAAACGACAATCTCTATTTCTAAATTCCCAAGGAGAGACTTCTATCCGAGGTGTAGCTATGAAAGAAAGATTGTTAATAACGACATCAAACGATAAACTTTATTTCTAAATTCCCAAGGAGGAGGGACTCCTATCCGAGGTGTAGACATGAAACAAGCTTATTAAAAACAAATAAACCCAGGGCAGAAAATTTTATGAAGGACCTATCACACAAATGAATGATCAACCAGCATTATATTAACAAAGTGAACAAGTATAGAATAACAATATTGCACGGCAAGGTGGCTCAGCAATTTATTATCACAGCAAAAGTTCTAAATACAATGTGAACAAATACTGAATAGCAATATTGCAGGCAAGGTGGCACAACAATTTGCTATTACAAGCAAAAGTTAAAATACAATTAAGCAAGGGTGCTCTTATTTATAGAACTTCAAGGAGTAGGGAACCCTAAAATCTCCTTGAGTTTACACTTAGTCTTGCAAGCATGCAAGAGTTTATTCTCTAAGTCTAACTGTATGCAACCTAACAGTTAACTAGAAAACTACCTCAGTTAACTAAACTAATACAAAATAAATGGACCTTGCAACACGCAAGTCCTTATTGAAATGAGAGTTAACTGATAACTAACATCAGTTAACTGGATCCTAATTGAAAGTCTGACCTCCTCTAAAGATATCCCCAAAGATGAGATAACCATTCATGAAATCAGCAATCAAAACTCAAGAATGATGTTGAGTTGACTGCTGCTTATGACTCTATCCTCAGGAATAACTGTGGGATCCATCTATCTATCTACTCCAAGTCGTCATTCGCCATCATCTCCTCCAAGAATTCATTAACTGTCTCATCTTCTAGCACTTTGATGCTATCCAACATGATAGACTGCTTGCTCAACGCCTTCTCTCCATCCTTGATCATTCACTGGCACTTTTTGACTTCTTAAGCTAACTTATTGAAGCTCGCTGACATCACCGAGAAGTGATCCAACTTGGATGCCATAGGATCACCATCAAGACCTACATGAACCAAATTCTAGAACTCAATTTGCACAGCCTCGAGATCAATGTAGGTACCATCTTCACGAAGATAATGGCACGGGATCTGAGTGACGAATTCGCTCACAAGTTTGAGAGCACCAGCAACATCTTCTTTGATTCCATCCAACTCTGTAGAGATTCTCTCATACGTTTCCACTTTGAAGAGGTGTTGTTCTCTCCAAGAAAATTTTTTTCTTTTATCTTCATCTGCTACAATGGCGTCATATGCAACTACCAACTGAGACATGAGAATCAAATCCTTTGGCTTGCCCTCTGCCATAGTCAACTCAAGCCGCTTGATTCCCTAACGAAGATCATGAGCATCGTACCTCAATTGATACAATTCTGTGAGAAGGTATATGCCTGCAATAATGAAATCCTCGATCCAATTCTCCAAGAGCTTTCCATGATTGACTAACCGACCTAGCTTCTGTTGATCTGCAGGTGTCTCTTGAAGTTGTGGAAGAATAGCCGCCCTGCTCGAGGTTCTATCAAGAAGATCCCTACCACAACTACTTATTCTCAGCCTTGAGGGCTGCCTTGTCTTCTCCGTCCTTCATCACTCGCTCCTCAAGATTACTTGCAGCAACCTTAAAGAGGCTCACAACCACGTGTCAAATACTCCTGCCAAGATTAGCTTTGACGAAGGTGAAATCACCAACTTCAACTTCAACCAAAATTTTTCCCTTCGGTGGTGTAGCAACCTCAACAACGATCTCTGGTTCAAGAGTCTTTTCTATGTGCACCTACTTCTTGATCTTCTTGTTTGACTTATCCTAATAGGGACTGCCAAACTCAGATAGATCAAGCTGATAGGAAGGCTTTCGCCTTCTTCCCAAAGT
The DNA here is from genome assembly GCA_007258455.2 of Sequoia sempervirens. Lineage (NCBI taxonomy): Eukaryota > Viridiplantae > Streptophyta > Pinopsida > Cupressales > Cupressaceae > Sequoia > Sequoia sempervirens. The sequence continues at coordinate 140,447,882 of VDFB02281492.1, read as the reverse complement.
CTTCTCAAGCCAACATGAGTGATCGATGTTAACTTCTTTGGGCGAAACTGCAGCAGCTGTGTCGACCTCTGGTGGATTCACCGGTACTGAAGTTTCATGAACTAGCAATTCTGGATCTAAGTTAATATCTATCTGAATGGGAGACTATGGAGAAAATGGTGGACCAGGAGATAAAGAACTGGCTTCATCTTGTACCATTGGCTCCACTGGAACTTCCAATGCCTTCTCGATTTGCTTTCGCTGACTTGTGCTCCTTCCCTTCGTCTTTCCACTAACTCTGACATCTTCAGGAGGTTTCATGATAACCTTAACTCTGGGTCTTGACCTTGATGTAGAAGGTAGTGAAGAAAACATGTTGCACCCCAAATTGTGAAGTTACACCCTAAACCATGATAAAAAAACTTATGTTTGACTCCTGATTCTAGCAGTTCAGCAACTCAGATTAACCCACTGACGGATTTGTTGTGAAGCCAGATCAAGTCTGAGACAAACATCCTAGGTGTCATTTGATCAAAAAGTTCCATCTGTTACCTCAAAAAGTTGGGCACCCCTAGCCTCCAGGGGCGCTTTTCTGCTTCAGTGTTAGTCAAATTTTCACTGATTTCATCTCCCTTGTTCCTCGTTCAATCTCCAGTTTCAAGTGCTAGACATATCTTCTGGACTGGCTAGTAGGCTCATCGCGAAACTGACAGTATTCTGCGGAAGTCCTCTTGGAAGTGACAAATCTCAAACAGGTAATCTAGGCCTCTGAAATCTAGGGCGCCCTAGCCTCCAGGGGCTCTTTTATTTCCAGAGTTAGAAAAAATTCGATGATTTTCACCTTGACGAAAATCCCCTCCATGACAAAGCAACATTTTGAACATATCTCGCCATAGAATCTTCACTGGAGCGTTTTAAGCTTAGATTTTGAAAACTGGTATCTGGCCGTCTGCTATTAACGACCTCGAAGGTCCTAACTTTTCTCCTGAAAAGGTGAAAACAACCCACCAGACTTAAACTAACTTTTTCTTAATTCTGACTTCACTACTGTGATCGTGAAGTGAAATAAGCCAATCAAAATGATTTTCAGTCAATTCTGACAAGATTCTATTTTTAGGGTTTTTTGCCTAAAAGTAAGGGTCTGGAAACCCTAATTTTCAAATTTTTCAAATTTTACCATTATCTTCCAAACATCAAACTGACTAAAAGCCCATACTTGGTTTTCCCAGAAACTGACTTTTGACAACACTTATACAAGGTTTAGACTATTTTAAGCAAAATGTCTTAATGAAGCAAAAAAATTGGTTTGGGTACAACATGTTAAAAGTGTATGGTAAGAAGGTTGTTTTGAGGGGTATGTCTAATGGTGCTCCCAGGATCGTGTCAACAAAGAGAATGGAGAGTATTTTTAGATATGGCAATGTGACATGGGTAGTGCAATGTTTGATTACATCCAAGGCCCCTTCAAATAGTAGTGATCAGTATCACATAGATATTTAGACGGTGTTGGATAAGCATAAATTGGTCTTTGGGGAGATTCCACCAAGGAGGCCTCCGAATAGAGGTTTTGAGCATGTTATAGAGCTAGAGGAGGGCTCTAAGCCCATCATTACCACTCCTTATCGGCACCCTAAGAAATTCGAGGAGATTGAAAAAGAATTTAAGGAGTTATTAGACATGGGGCACATTAGGCCTAGCTTGAGTCCTTTCGCTTCTTCTATAGTTTTGGTGAAGAAGGATGGAACCATGAGGATGTGCATTGACTACCGTGTACCAAACAAAAAGACAATAAAAAACAGGTACCCAATACTCAAGATCGATGAGTTGTTGGATGAACTACGTGGGGTAGTGTATTTCTCGAAGATTGATCTTCGATCAAGGAACTACTAGATTAGAGTGAGGGAGTAGGATATACACAAAACGACATTTAGATGCCACTATGGATATTATGAGTTTCTAGTCATGTCATTTAACTTGACCAATGCTACTGCCACCTTCCAATCATGAATGAATCGCATCTTTAATAAACAGTTGTGGAAATTTCTTCTAGTGTTCTTTTATGACATACCCATTTAGAGGACTTGGGAGGAGCATTTGAGACATCTTGATTTTTTGGTCATCATGGAGACACAGTCTTTGTATGCTAAGGCTTCTAAATGTGAGTTTTCTACTTGGGGCATGTGTTGCAAATTGTGTTCAGGTTCATCAAGAGAAGACAGGAAATTTTAGAGTGGCTATCCCCACATGCACTGACAAAGTTGAGGGGTTTCTTCACATTGTGCATTTATTATAGGAGGTTTGTTAAAGGGGTTTTTGAGCTTGGCACACCTCTTACAGATCTCACCAAGAAAGGAGCTTTCAAATGGATAGATGAGGCTTAATAGGCATTTGATAGACTGAAGGAACTGATGAGTAATTTCCCTATTTTAGCTTTGACAGATTTCTCTCAGCCCTTTGTTTTGGAATGTGATGCTTCAGGTGAGAGGATTGGAGTACTGTTGATGCAGAACAAGCACCCTATTGCCTCTGAGCGTTGAAACCTCTAAGATGCAGAGAGGCTATATTCCATCTATGATATGGAAATGCTTGCCATTATGCATGCATTGGCAAAGTTCAGGTAGAGGTGGAAGATTTGTGGTTAGGACCAATCATAATAGTCTGAAATATTTCTTAGAAAAAAAAAAGATATAAATGAAAGACAACAAAAGTGGGTAAGCAAAATTCAGCCCAATGATTTTGATATAGAGATGTGAAGGGAAAGAAAAATATTGTGGTAGATGCTCTTTCTAGAAAACCCGCTATTTGTTCTTCAACAGAAATGTCAACTAATTGGAAGGCTTGGGTTGAGTATTCCACAAACATTTTTACATGCTATATTTTGGATGGAAAAATTCAAGATGATAGGTAAGGGTGATAGATGGTATCATCTACTACAAGGGTAGGATTTTCTTAATTCCAAAATCTAAGTTGAAGGAAAAAGCTTTGAGAGCCATTCATCATAAACTGCTTGTAAGACATCCAAGGTATTTTAGGACTTACAGGCAGATTAGAGAGAGGTCCTCATGGAAGGTCCTCAAGGATGATGTCTTGCAACATATTCATGAGTGCATGACTTGTCAGCAAAACATGTCATAACATACTTTCCCAACAGGTTTGCGACAGCCATTGCCTATTCCTAAGCACAAGTGGGAGAGTATATCTATGGACTTCATCACTAGTCTACCGAGGGTGCGGGGCAGAGATTGTATCTTTGTGGTAGTTGATCAGATGACCAATTTTGCTCATTTATTTTCCATTTCATCAGAGTATAAGGCACCACAAGTTGCAGATTTTTTCTTCAAAGAGGTGTTCAGACTCAAGGATTGTCGAAGAATATTGTCAGTGATTGAGACCAGATTTTTGAGTGTCTTTTGGCAAAAACTATTCAAATTGGTTTGCACATAATTGACCCCAAGTACCAATTACCACCCATAGACAGATTGAGCAAATGGAGATTGTGAACAGATGGGTGGAAGGATATTTGTGTAACTATGTAGCAAGGAAATAGAAGGCTTGGATTAGGTGGTTGCATTTAGGTGAACACTATTACAACACCACCTATCACATATCGATTAAGATGACTCCTTTTAGAGAATTGTATGGATATTATGCTCCATCATTTGTGGATTTATCTTTTGGCAACAACAAGGCTCCCAAAGCTAAGGACTGGATTCAAGAGAGTAAGGAAATCCTAAGACACTTAAGGATAATCTTCAAAGTGCCAAGAATCAACAAAAGATATATGCAGACAAGAACAGAGTTGAGAGAAGTTCTAAAATGGGTGACTTAGTTTTCTTGCACCTTCAACCCTACAAAATCACAGATAGTTTTTTTTTAATAAGAGTGGTGCAGAGAAGTTGAAGCCTCACTTCTATGGCCCTTACAGGATTGTTTTAAGAGTGGGAGAAGTAGTTTATCAGCTTCAACTATTGAAAAATAGCAGGATTCATAATGTGTTCCATGTTTCTTGCCTCAAAAAGGCACTAGGGCAGCATATCACATCATCCATTGAGCTTCCATCGTTGGATGAGGAGGGCTGATTGGTATTGGTTCCTAAGAAGATTTTGGATGTCAAGGAGAGGAGATTGAGGAGTAAAGTGATTAAGGAGTATCTCATTAGATAGAGAAACTTGCTCATTGAGGAAGCCACTTGGGAGGGTGAGTAGATTCTTTACCATCCTAATCTATAATTGCTTGAGAGCAAGCAATTTTGAGAAGGGAGGACTATGGTGTCTCCTTCCAAGGAGTAGCCCAGGAGACCACAACCTATTTTATTCCCGTAGGTGTAATGTCCCCTTCTCATCAGTGATCTGTTCTGTCACTCATCAGCCTATTCCGGAAGCCTGTAGGCTCGTTTGAGATAAAATTAGGGTTTCCAGTTCTGAGGTTCTATGGCTTTTCAGGGAGTTTACTATTTATAGTAAATTGTATTTGTGGCAGTATGCAGTTGTCAGTCTTCAAGGTCTTCATTTTCAGTTGGAGCATTTAATGCAATTCAAGTCTGGCTTCTAAAGGTTTTATTTTGGTGATTAAAGGCATTAATGTTATAAATTGCAGTTGACCCCTTGGTCTAGGGAAAATAACTTTAAGTTGTTCTAAAAAGGTGGTCATGAAGGGGGACATCATCATGAAGGATAAATTTAATATTTAAAGTCTTTTAATGCCTTGGGAAAAGTGGATGCCTTTTCTTGAAATATTCTGTTAAAAATAAGTTTATTTGTGCTTTGATAAAGTGGACGCCTTTTTGAGAAGTTAGAAGGTTTTTTGGAAATTTCAATGGTCACTGGTGACTATTGGCGTACCTTCAGAGAATTTGATGAATCTTCTGATATTTTATAAAATGGAAGCTTTGCTCCAGCTTTTACTATCCATGAAAATTATGCTAAAATTATGCTGTCGAAATGACAAGTGATATTTTGCTTCGAGGATGCGACCTCCTAGCCATTAACCAATTTCGTGTTTGAAATACAACACCTAGTTGGTCTTTGCTGCTTCTCAATTCAGACTAGCAGATTGAGCTCAACAAATGAAGTCTTTTTGATGAAATTTCCAGTTTTGAGTTGCTGGTTCACATACAGCTAAAAGTGTAAAATGTTTGCAGCTCTTTGAATAATTTTTATTTGCTTCTGGGTACTTTTGAAATGTCATTGTCTGCCATGGGCGCCCCTTTCCACCAAGTATGAGATTTTAATTTGGACATTCTGATTTTTAAGAAGCAAATCGCCCCTTTCAAGGGCCGTACCATTTAGAGTGCATTGGGAAGTGTGCCAGGAATTAATGATCAAGATTTCTTGTTGTTTCTTCATCCTAGCATGGTCGCCTACCTTCCAGAAGTCCATTGCATTCAATCTCATTCGAAACAGAGGTAATTTGATGAAGTTATGAACATTTTATGAAGTTACAGTTTACTGATCAAAATTCCAGAAACTCTGTTTTTTATATCAAATTCATATGATTTATGTTTTGGTCATAATTCTATCATTGGAAGAGAAAAGGAACATCATTAGTATTCATTCTTCTCTTCTTGACTTATTTCTCTATCATTGTAATACTCGTTTTTGCAGTCTTTTTGAATTGTAAGGTTGTGATTTAGTAGTACTAATCCAACCCATGTTATTGCTGCAACTACTTGTTTTTTTCTTATTAATTACCCCTGGATGGTTTACCGCCAGTGTGGAGAACGAACTTGTTATCTCTTTGTACCCACTCTCAAGTGGTGAATCCCCACTATTTAGTGGATGCCCGCCGCAGCGGATGAATTAGATTGTTGTAGCTTCATGGCTGGTTATCCACCTATTAGTTTCTAGTTTTCAATTAATCACTTCGTCATTTAGCACCTCGCCCTCAGTGGGATCTTGAGTGCACATTCTTGACGTTGAGTTTGTTTCATTTCAAGTCCTGCTCTTTAGCTTATCCGCCATATGACAACACCTATCCTTCCTTGGGATTGAGTGTGCATTCTTGGCGTGAGTTGTTTCAAGCTTGGATTTACGTTTTGCTGCTAACGCTAATCAAGTTGGCTGCTGGTTTATATTGTGTAAAACTATCGAAAAAAGTGGTTAGCATATTTCAGTAGGCTAAAGTTTGGCAGTAAGGGAATAATTAAAATTAATTACTTAATATTATCCAATATAGTGAATTTTAAGGGTAGTGTTATTTAACTAATTTAATAAAGCAATATAAAGTGACTTAAGTGAAGTATTAAAGGGGAAATATTAAAGTCACTTTATTATCGGGACTTAATGGATCATTTAAAGTGGGAATTTGAAAAGGTTTTCGAGAATGTTCCTTAGGTTTTTGATAAAAGAGGATTTTGGAGCTCATCTATATTATGCTTGATTATCTTTCCTACTGTGGAATTTGGAGAGCTTCTTGTGGAGTGAAAACCCTACAATGAAAACCCAAGGGATACTGGTTTCAATAGTGCAAGATTCTACCCTAGCTATTTGCTAAAGAGATCATTCAAATTTCTTGCAATGGATTTCAACAGTTGGAGATTTAGAAATTTGTGAAGTCTTCTAACAAGACAATTTCCTAAGTTTTGAAGAAAATTGTGAATGGCAGAAAGGTATGAATAAAATATTAATTGTTATTCTCTGCACTACCATTTAGCCGTACCTTTTCCAAAATATCAATATCATACCATTTCTACTCATTAAAGGAGTCGTGCAGTTGGGAGATTCCTGGTGAATGTTTCAACTAAGCTTGGAGAAAATGTCTTATATCGTCATCTCCTTTATCTAATAGCAGAAAAATCTAAAATGGCTGATAATATTGTTTAAGTCGAGACTTAGTGAATCCATAAAGAAGTTGAGTATGAAGGGAGTTGAGCATCGTATAGTTTATATTAAATGATGTGACATGTTGGAGGTCACTGAAGTCAAGGGAGGAAAAGCATCGTACCATTCGAAGCATTTGAGGGAAGCTGACTTATTTAAAAGATCCTATATGGCTTTCCAATCTCGTACACAGCACCTAAGGTAACATAACATTCAACACAACAATTAATGCAAGGGAAAATATAATTATAAGCACATTCAAATAAATTGAGTCACATTTATTAAAGAGGCGTAGTACAATCTTTTCTTCACACACAAGGCGTCGCTATCTTTCAAAGGGAGAGGCTTCAAATATTGAATGGTCAACATATGATTTAAAGCATGTCGTATATTTCTTGCCAGCGCCATACCTTTGTACCCCTATCATACTGTAATGTCCCCTTTCCTAGCCAATGGACAGGATTTGTGGTTAGCCTATGATAATGGTCCCCGTAGGCTAACATGGTGTTTAGGGGGGCCCTTTGAGGGTGATCTATGGCTCTTCAACAGGCCTTTTTGAGCTTATTTCAATACTCTCAGGCTCAGTGTCTCAGTTTACTTGCGGTGTGCCTTCCAGAGGCCATTCTGGATACTTTGACCCACACCATTTTTAGTAGGTCACCTAGATGTGTTGCTCATATTTACTATTTATAGTAAGTCATGGAATGGTCGACTACTATCATGCCTGTATCTGAAAAGTTGATGGATTACTCCCATGAGTTAAAATTGGTATTTATCGGGGATTTAATGATATAATTTATATTATTAAAGTTAATCCAATTTAATAATATTAATTATTACGGATGACTTTATAAAATGGTGTTATAAGGGGTTAAAAAGTGTTATGAGATGTTTGCATAAAGTATTATTATTTTGATGATTTGACCCCTGAACTTTATGAGATGAAATATTTAAATGACCATCCAAAGCAAATATAATTTAAAAGCATTAAATGGCCAAGTGGGACATAGGCTTTTGGGGAAAGTATAAAAAACATATTTAATGCTTTTTCATTCTTTCTTGTTCGCACAAATTTTGAGAAGAGTTAAAGCAAGGGTTTGCTGGTTGTGAAAGACATAGCTTTTTGAGGACGAAATCCCTCAAAGAGGACAATGTTTGCAAGTGTGGAAGATCACCCAAGAGCACTTGATTGGATAATCTCGTTCAAGGATTGTATTTGAGCTTCAAACGATTTGCAAGAAGGTTTCATAATTCAGGGTTTGGTGGGTTAATCAGGAAATCTGAGAGATATTGGTTATACTTTTAGAATAAAGTATTGCAGAGGATTCTTGATGATTTATCAAGAGATTGCAAATAAAGCATTGTAATGTCCCCATTTTTCGGAATCTGTATCTTTGCAATTGTTAGCCTACTATCAAGTCCCCATAGGCTAATGGGATGTTTAGGGGACCCTTTTTTGGGTAATCAATGGTTCCTCAATGAGCTTTTGATGTTTATCTAAGTATTCTTTTGCTCAGTGACTCAATGTTTTGGTGGTGGGCCTTCTAGAGGTCATCTTGGTCGATTTCTCCCACACTTACAATTTATAGTAAGTTACTTGGTCATATTGCTTATACTTACTATTTCTAGTAAGTCATGCCCGGATCAGTAGTCATCCTGCCTACATCTGGAAAATGTGATTGGATCACTCTTTTGAGTTGGTGTTGGTTAATTAATGGGAATTAATGATTTAATTATATTATTAAAGTTAATTGACTTTAACAATATTATTATTTAATGATGACTTTATTATAAGGTGTTATAAAGGGTTAAATAACGATTAATAAAGTATTATATTTAAATTATGCTTTATTAATTATTATATTAGAAAGCCAAAAGTATTAAAAGCATCAAAAGCAAATATTTTATTTAATTATTTGGCCAAGTGGGGATTTGGAGAGTATATAAAGCAAAAAGCATTTGCTTTTTCATTATCATTGATCGTTTTATTGAAACTCGTGCAAATTGGAGAAATCGAACAAGGGTTTTCTGGTTTGAAAATTGAAGCTTTTTGAGGACGAAAACCCTCAGAGACAACAGTGTCTATAGGTGTGAAAGATCACCCAAGGGCGTTTAGAGAGATAATCTCATATAGAGGTTATTATCAGGGTTTAATTGATTGCTAAGAATCGATTCAAAACAGATTTTAAAGAAAGATCATATCAGAAAGTTATTATTTGCTGAGTACATTAATGCTGATTGAACAATCACAAGCTGTCATGGGTTTTTGAAGCAGATTGAACTCTTTTTTGCTAGCTCATGTGAAACCTTTAATGCAGGCCGTACCCTCTAGTGCAGGCCATACATCCTTGTGTTAGGCATGTGAGATCTTGAGCAGGTTGCCTAGTGTTGAGGGCTGCAAACAGTTTGAATTGAGGTGTTTAGGGTTTGTTTCCAAAACAACAGCAAATTGATGGTGAGATAATCAGATATAGAGGTGTGGCATCTCATCTTTTAACTTCCAGGTTGTTGATCACTCCATATTCAGATCTGCAAATCTGATATTATGTAATTCGGTATGACTTCATTATATTTCCTGAAACATTAATAAAATTTGTCTTGTTGTTTTATGCATTGGTCTGTTATTATTAATTTGCAAAAAATCCATATTTCCTGTATTGCCTGGCAAACTCCAATTAAAACAGAAAAAAACATTTAAGACAATTAAAATTCAGAGGGGCTTATTATAGGTATCTATAGAGGGTTTCCAAAGAATCATCCAAAGTATTTGCAGGCACGGCGTTGCCAGGCAAGGGTTTGACACATTCATATTGCAGATGTTAAATACTGAATGCATCTGCCAGGTGTGAGGATTGGAGGCATTTCAATTGTTGATGACTGTACTAAAATAGCATTGGACAGGGCGTGAAGATTAGAGATCTCTATTGTTGTTCACTTTCAGACCTGGCATGAAATTCCTAAAAGGTTATTGTTGCATACAAATCCGGTTAGGGCGTGAGCATATAAGACTATGGTGTGGCTTAGTAATCAGCAACAATGCCACGGGATATTGAAGAGGCCTCTATTCTGATTGCAGACCTTCCTGCAGTCACGTGAGGATCGTGGGAGAATAGGAAAGGACGCGGTGTTTTCCTTTGTTCAAGCATGTCACAGGAGGTTGCCAAACTGCTCGTTTGACCATATGTAGGAGGCGTGTGCATGGCTGAGTGTGATCAGATGTTGGGCATGAGAGTTTCTGATTTGAAACTTACACTTGGGCATGGTCATTGATGGCTGGAAGTTGTTGTTTTGACATACCAGCAAGTCGTGGCTATGGAATTGATAGGTGACCTGCAACAAGTATGCAGATGGTATTTATTTGTGACTGTAATCTGCATTTTTTGAGCATATGCATTGCTAGTAATATTATTATTTTCAGACATTAAGTTGTTAAGGAATTCTATGTCCCACAAATGTATTGAATGAACTACAAGTCTGAAACATATTATATCAATGTTATCTATCTATTGAATTACTTTGTGTGAATGCAATCCTCAATACTATTGACAATGTTTAAGCTTAGTTATGGTGTCACTTTTATGACAAAATGCTAATGAGTCAAACGAAGAATTCATAAAATAATTGAGCAAAATCACAAACTAAATCTCAAATCGGGGGTGGGACATTACAGTGGTATCAAAACTCAGTATTTCCTGCCAGCCTATTGGAGTTCTAACTTTTTCTACAGTTCTTCAGCTGCATGTCAGAGTTTTAATATGGTTTATCAATTTCAGTTGGTTCACATCTTTTGCATGTTGGTGACTAGCACCTACACATCTATTTTCGTGCTTCTCTTCAACAGTTGTTAGAAGCAAGGGTAAAAGATGACTATAGATAAATCTATGTTTGCGTTGATGCAGGAATTGCACATGCTAATGAAGGACCCTAACATGAAAAAGGCATATTTAAGGACGGTTGCGAAACCTTAACATTTCGATAAGGAAGATGAATTGCTTCAATGTGAGTTGCAGCTTAGAGGTGTTCCCGAGGAGCTTGATCAACAATATTGCATTGGTCAAGGGGCAGTGACAAGTAATCTATTGCAGCCACCTCTGAAGAGCAATCTTCACTTGCAGGGGTAATTTTCAAACATGGGATAGATGTTGCAGCAAGCAACGAGACCGGCTTCCAGTGTGGTGCATCCTTGGGTTTGGCACCTAGTGATGTGTATACTGTGAGTAGAGATGCGGGAGTTTTCAAATCAGTTAAGGGTGAGGGTTCTACATTTCATTCCAATTATGATGATACAGGTGGTGTTTGGTTTGAACCTCGAACCAAGCCTGCGTAGAGTGGTGACAGTTTAGATACCTGCACTTGGGAGTTGGAGAAGATCTATTCACAAAGGGCACTAGTCATGAGGAAAATAGTGGTCACATCTTCCCTAGACATAACGAATAGCATTTTAGCACATGGGATTCAGGTGTGATGGCCCCTACATATGATGTGGATCTTGTTTGGAATGGATCTACTATTGACTATACTGCTGACCTAACCTCATCTATAGGGTTAGGCATGAAGGATGACAATTTTGATGCTCGTGCAATTGATATCAGCCTTGAAAACAAATCTGATTTTATGTTGCATGACATTGTTTGCAAATAAGAAATTTAATATGAGGCTGATCAGACTAAGGGGTCCAATAAGTTGGCAAGACAACTGAAGGTGAGTGAAGACCAGATTAGTGCAGCCATTAGAAATTTCGATGACACCCTTAAATCGATGGCCAAATGTTGTTGGAGGTCTTCGGGAGTACATATGGACCCAGATAGAGAACTTTCCCTTTCCGATTCATAGGCATTCAAAGAAGCGTTAGTGGTAATGAAAAACAATTATATTCAGATCCTTTCAGATAGAGATTGTTGGAGTACAGGACCACTGAGAGGGGGGGGGGTGAATCAATGGTCAAATAAAACCAATTTCAGAACTTAAGACACTTGAATACACAAAGACTTTAGATATTGTATGTCATGAAAATCACAAAGATGTGCAAATTAAAACACCACATTTGAATCAGGGATAATCAACTATGCACAAAGCAACACACCATCAAGAAGAATCAAGACACGGGATTTATAAGTGGAAAAACCCTAAAAGGGTGAAAAAAACCACTCTGAAACAATTGCTCTATTAAGCCTCACTGGCTAAAACTTGTTGTTTACAAATTGTATGCCTCATTGGCAATACAACAAGCCTCACTGGAAATTATTCAAGCCTCACTAGCAAATTACACAAGCCTCACTGGCAGATTCCCATGCCTCACTGGCAAAAATCCATGACTCATTGATACTCTTCAACAGAAAAATAAAAGATTAAAGAGGGTTACCCTGTTTCACTTCAAATCACTGCTCAAACAAAGTTTCATCATAGTTTTCTTTCCCTTACCACAGTCTTTTAACACCATTCTGATAAAGCATACAACTCTATAATCACCATCATGTCATCATACTTTGATATAACTTCACACTTACCTTTCCCAGATCTGAATTCATACAATCTTCAATGGCAGTCTTCATGTACTGATCAAATAGTGCATCAATTTGCAATCATACTCTCTCCATCAATGATCTTGATATTCTTATCAATAAAGCATCATATACACAATCTGCCTATCATCATATTTTTTCAAAAGCATACATGTCATAACATCACCAAATTCAAAACTTCAATCCTCAGAACTCTTAACATTTGGCATTCAAAAACTATAATGTCCCCATTTTAACCTGTTATTGTTTTTTGATTGATTAGCCTATTATTGGCCCTCATAGGCTAATGCAGATGGTTAGAGGGTCCTGGTTGGCAGTTATCAAAGTGTTTTCTTCTCTGGAACTCAATTTGGTTCAGGATTGGCCTTCGTTTGACTCAGTTTCTCACACTTACTATTTATAGTAAGTCACCATTTCAATGGAGGCAGTATTGCTATATTTAGTAAGGACAGGCCTCAGATGTAATGTCAATCTCCATATTCAGTTGGGTTGGCGAAATAATGAGCATATAATAAGTTATTATCATTAAAGTCATTTTAATGATAATAAAATAATATAAAGGCTTATTATAAAGTTATTAGAGTCACTTTATATTCAATGGGGCCATGACCCTTCATTTAAGTGACTTAAAGTACAATTAATGAATTATATTTTGGAGGCCAATTATTAAAGTATTTCCTAAAGTCAATGTGCACACATGTTATGTCATTTTAAATGATATTAAATGCATTTTGAAAGCACTTCAAGGGATCGACCTCTTTTTGGGAGACTATATAAAGGCATTAAGAAAAGGCACTAGGGCATCAATTATTCATTTCATACTTATGTTTTTGGAGTTTGTTGTGTGGAGAAGAAACCAAAAGGGTTTTCTGCCATTGTTGATCCATTGAGAACAAAACCTCTCTTTGGTTTGCACTCCTAAGGTTGTGAGAGACCAGCTGAAGGTTTGCTAGTTTTTGGGCTTCATTCAGAGGTCGAAACTATGCATCATTGGAGAATATATCAAGGGTTTTAAAGAATATCTACTTGCAGGTCAGAAGTTATTGAAAACAAACAGAGTTGACCACCTTCATTGCTGTTTAAGCACTCCATTCTTGGCACGTGGAAGATTTAATACTTGCAGGCCGTACCATCTGCTGGCCATACAACCCTCAGCCAAGCGTGGGAATTCTAAGGCTAAATCGCCTAAGGTATTGAAGGGCAATCAACACCATTGGGGGGCCGGCTTGGTCAATGCACACATTTGACATATATTTAAAGGTGGAGAAATCAATTATTGCAGCAGGTCAATCTATTCATCAGCCTTATTCATTGCTGCAAATCATTTCCAGATTTCTATGTAATTAATGCTTTGGATTCCGGGTATGCATAGTTGATTAAAAAGCTTATGTAATTATTCTCTAGATAATCAATATCATTTGCAGCTCTATATAGTTTCAGTTTGCTTCAGTTCTTGCATTTCCTTTATGCATTTATCCTGCCGGGCATCTTATTTTTAAAAAATCATATATTCTTGAAAAACCAAAAAAAAAACACAACACTTGCACAGCATTAAACAGTTGGAGAACAAGAGGGTTCTTACAAAAACATACATACTCTGAATACAGAATCCAAAAAGTTTCTTCCAAATTGGCACACACAAAACTAATACCAAAACTGTTCATATTCAATCAAAAAGCAAATGACGGTCAGACTCCCATCAAAGAAGCAGCTACAAGAAATAACCGTTCAGCAGTTTGACTATAAACCTTTGATCTTATCTTGCCGCCACAATAAACTTCAAATCTCGGCCTTTGATCTCTATTTGAATGAAATAAGCCAAGTTATTAACCTACACAACTAGTTAGCACAAAAGAGGGGCCGGTTGATGAATGTCTTAAAATCCTTAATCAAATTGCTTAAAATAACTTTAACTTGCTATAGCAAGTCACTTTCCAAATATAACAAAAAAGACTTTGCTATTAACTTTGCACTTTTGATTCTCCATTTAGGGTTTTAAAACTAAAGTGTTAAACAATAAACAAACCCTTGATGCTAAATATTGTGCCCTTGATCAACAACTAAACTTGCACCTGAGATTGTTAATGATCTTGGTTGAATAGCATATGCCCTTGATGCTAAATATTGTGCCACTGATATTTGATAAGAAAAATAAGCTTTGATACTTTTAGGGTTTGATGCTTTGATGCTTTTTGATGCTTTGAACCTTTGATGCTTTTTGATGCACATGACAAGTACCTTTGATATTTTTTGATGCTTTGATAAATCCCATGCCTTCAAGGCTTATGCATCAACCTCCTTATGTTGAATACCAACATCATGCATCACCCTTAAATACAACACCTTTGATATCAATGACAAACAATGCCAATACAACAAACTCCCCCCTTGGCATCGATGTCAACTTCTCCAATTTTGCACCTCATTGCTCCCCCTTTGACAACAATGACAAAGGACCCTTGGTTTCAAAACAATAACTCCTGCAAAAGAGCTCCATAGAGAGACAGCAACTAATAATGTTACCAACACATTGATCATACATCTATACTTGTCAAGCATTACATAATGTCCCCTTCTTAGTAGCCCTTCAAGTTGTCGCTTAGCCTTTCCTTCCCAAAGGCTAATGCCAATATCAGGGAATTATTTAGTTAATTATTTGAGTATTTCCTAAATCAAGGTAAACTTAAAAGGTGATGCCAAATAATTAATTAAATCTTTTTATAAAGTGACTATGCAAAAGGTTCAAAAATGATTTAATGAAATATTTATTTTTGAAAAAGTGGACTTCATAAAATGTCACTTTATTTTTTGAATGTGAAAATACAAAAGGAAGGGAAGAGAAAACATTTGATACTTCTGAATGCATATCTTTTCACGGAAATGGTCGAGCTATCTAGGTAGGGTTTGAAGAACCTTCCTGCCAGTTTCAGGTGTGCAAGATCATCCCTAGCTGGGTCGTTTCAATTTTTGGAGAGAAGAATAACCTTCAAGTGCAGACAAGTTTCCTTCAAATTTTCATGATCTTCTTTCATCGAGTTTTTGGCTACTTCCTTTGGTTGTTTTTGGAGGAAGGATGGTGCAAAGGGTGGCGTCTTTCATTGTATAATCCCTAGGCGCACATTGTTCAGGCATAAGACTCCATTTTCAGGTCAAGTTTGAGCAGAGACGGGGCAGCAAATGGTAGATGTGAATTTAAGAAGCTGCAAAGAGATAAAGAGATTTGGTTTTGAGGAGTTTGCAGGGCACAACGAGGATGTGTTTACTACTGAGGCTGAGGCACCTCATTTTAGACCAAAATACCCTTTCATATGTTGATGTTCTGACTTGTTGAAGCTATACGTAGTGCTTGGAGGCTGTGTGAGGTCGTTTGAAGGTGTGTTGGGGTTCTTCTCTGAATTTTGGACATTATACGGTCACTCCCAAGTTCGTTTCAGGCTTCCAGGAGCTGGTTCCAGGTCTGAGATTTATTGTTTTGCCCTTATAGCTGCTGTTATATTCTCTATGCTGCTGTAAGTCCATTCTGGGCAGTGTATTCTCATGAAATATATTTTTGGATAGATCCTAGTTGCAGTTAAATCATTACAACCAGGTCTGGTGCATTTCTAACTTGCTATTTCAGATTGTAGTCTGATTTAAAACATAAAATGCTTGAAAGAGAATATTAGTGACTGCTGTAACAAAAATCTGGGTGAGTGTGGTTGTATGTCACTGTGAACAAACTCAGAAATTACCAACAAAACTATTGACAAAGCAGTTCTATTGTTGATGTACAATGTAAGAAGTTGTAAGCCTTGTCATAGGATGTAAAGGGGAAAGACATGGTAAAAAATGATCACAGTATTAAGTTGTACCCAGACTTTAGTCAATATCTGTTGTTCAATATGTACTGCTGTGCAAGAACTGTAATTTCTTTACACTCAGAAATATAATTCACCTTCTGTAGATCTGATTTGGAAACCTGGGTTAAGGCTGTTTTGAAAGTGTTGTTTCTACTAGTGGTGGTGAGTTTAGTGCTTGTATTAGCAAATGAATTTCAATGCAAATGACCTGATATCTTGTAACACCATTATTGTAATCTGTTTACTATTGAATTCTTGTAATACATGTTGTAACTTCCACTGTGAGGAAAGCAAAGCACAACAAAACTGATCATAAACATATTTAAATTTTATACACATCCGGGGAGGGCATTTTACAGTGGTATCAGAGCCAGCACTCCTCCCAGCCTGTGTGTTAGATTTGGGTTATGAACGAGGACATTCCAGATATCAATCCACTAGACAGCCATTATAGAAGGTTGAGAAGAGGTTTGGGACCACTTGAATTCATGGGGGAAAGAGGTGATATACCTGAGGGCAGCACCCAGCAAATTCTGAATGACCTAGCTAGAGGTCAACATGAAATAGCACAACAAATAGCACAACTTGTACAACATCTTGCTAGTGGTAGAAACAACAACAATGGTAATAATGGTATTAACGGGCAGAATGGTCATAATGGTGATCATGATAATAATGATATAGCTCAAAGCAATGCTAGGGCAGCTAGCAGGGTGACACCGAGGCCTCTCATGCCTCAATTCTTGGGAGAACAAGCTGTTGTAAATCAAGAGCAGCAAGCGCAAGGAGAAAGTTTCTCAGATTATTTGAGAGAGTACAATTCTTTGGGGGATGAATTTCATGCTGCCATCTCATTGGTAGACTTTTGTAACATCAAACTCAGAAATAGACCTAGAAACAACAATAGAGGACAGCAAAATCAAGAGTTGCAGCGAAAGGTTGGGAAACTTGCAATCCCTTCATTTCATGGGTCTGGTAAATGTACAGCTAGGGCTTAGGTCCAGAAGTTGAACACTTACCTACAGCTAAATCCTATGTTGGAGTCTGAAGCCATTAAGTATGCTAATCTACATTTGGATGGTGAAGCGCATGAATGGTGGTACCACAGGCTTGTCACATTGGGACATGCTAATATCACATTTTATTTGGAGTTCACACAAAAACTGATAGATAGATTTGATCAGAAGAATCCTGAACATCATTTCAGGGAGTTAGCACAACTTAAGCAGGGTGGTTCAGTAGATGCTTATATTTCAGAATTTCAGCGGTTGGCAGTCATGGTAACAGATATTTTGGAGCAGCGGTTGGTTATGCTCTTTATTGAGGGTCTATCAAAACCCTTTCATGGTTGGATCAAGGTTTTCAAAGATGATTCCCTACAGGATGCGATCACTAGAGCTAGAGACATGGAGTTCTCCACACCTATCAACAAAACCCCTTCTAAACCTTTCATCCCTCAAAAAAACAAGGGCAAGAAGTCTTTTTAGAAGAAGGGAAACAAGAAAAGTGATCCAAATGAGGAGTATCATAAGGAATGCAGAATTAAGGGTATTTGTTACCATTGCAAGGAACGTTGGGAGCCAGGTCACCGTTGCCTAGGGAAAGGCAAGGCTCACCTTATTGAGGTTGTGTCTAAGGATGACAGCAGTGATGACGAGCCTTCTCAAGATAATGACGACAACAGTTCAGATGAGGAGGAGCCTCAGGGAGAGGGTAAGAGTGGTACCATTGTGTAATGTACCCATTCTTTCACGAGCATCAGATAGGGTGGATTAGCCTATAACATCAACCCTCGTAGGCTAATGGTTCTAGATAGAGGGTCACTTGAACGGGCACTTGGTCATGAATCTGAAGTATTGTTATCTGGAGTATGGTGACGAGGTGAATTTGTGGATTTGGCGTGATAATTATGCTTAAAATTATGATCACCTCTTATTTCACCTTCTCTGGCTTAGGGACCATGTGTCTATTATTTAAAGGGGTCACTTTATATTTTTCAGTTACTATTCATTGATAAAGTGAAAAAAGTTATAACTTAAGTGAATAGTAACTCACTTTAATGAATAGTGATTTCAATGTGAAATTATAAAAGGAAGAGGAAAAGTTCGACCCTCTTCATGTTATGAGTTATTTTGTTTGCTTGAGCTTGTGAGTTGGAGTTTGGAAGAGAGGGAAAACTAGGGTTTCCTGATTTCTGCAGTGGGTGAGCCTGGAGGTGGCTTATTGTTCGTTTACAAGCTACTTGAGGGTGTGAAAGACCATCTTAAAGTTGCTGATCAGAGTTTGTTTACTTCATTTGGAGCCATATATTGCTGTTTGCAAGTTATTGGAGCTTTCTTTTGAAGGGAACGTTGCTGCCATTGACTTCTTTTACATCTACAAGGGAGCTGTTTGCATTTTAGAAGGTTTGGGAGCTGATTTTTTACATCTACAGCCAGCCGCAATTTCATGAGGGTTTCAATCAGCATAAAGAAGAAAAACGCCTATCTTTAGTGGCTGCAATCTCACTAAAAGGGGGCACCCTTACCCTAGGAAGACTTTCAATCCGGAATTCGGTGGGAGAAATTTGTATTTTAGTTTGTGTGAGCAATTTACTAAGGGAAGTTACTGTAGCAAATCACTATTCACTGTGATGTTTGGCTGTAAGTTAAATTATTGCATAAGATGTATCTAGTTTTGAATCCTATGTAAGCCATCTATTTTATATGATCTATTATGTAATGAAGAACTCATATTTGGATTCGAATATTGAGTATTTTATTCGATGTATCTCAATAGATTAGTTTATTAGAAGTTTCTACTTCATGTACATGCTCTTTAGTACTTATTTAGCATTATTAGCAAGCAAACTCAAAACACAAAAGGCGGAATACAAAATAAAAACAAAAACCAGACCTACAAACTCAGTGGAAACCAAATCAGCAGAGTGGTGGAACACTACAGTGGTATCAGAGCGATTTCCTGCCAACCTGTTGGGTAAATTTCAACTGCAGTTCAGAAGTTTCAGTTGAACATGG
>VDFB02281492.1:140290303-140428607 GCA_007258455.2 Sequoia sempervirens | reverse complement strand
TGATAATAAAATAATATAAAGGCTTATTATAAAGTTATTAGAGTCACTTTATATTCAATGGGGCCATGACCCTTCATTTAAGTGACTTAAAGTACAATTAATGAATTATATTTTGGAGGCCAATTATTAAAGTATTTCCTAAAGTCAATGTGCACACATGTTATGTCATTTTAAATGATATTAAATGCATTTTGAAAGCACTTCAAGGGATCGACCTCTTTTTGGGAGACTATATAAAGGCATTAAGAAAAGGCACTAGGGCATCAATTATTCATTTCATACTTATGTTTTTGGAGTTTGTTGTGTGGAGAAGAAACCAAAAGGGTTTTCTGCCATTGTTGATCCATTGAGAACAAAACCTCTCTTTGGTTTGCACTCCTAAGGTTGTGAGAGACCAGCTGAAGGTTTGCTAGTTTTTGGGCTTCATTCAGAGGTCGAAACTATGCATCATTGGAGAATATATCAAGGGTTTTAAAGAATATCTACTTGCAGGTCAGAAGTTATTGAAAACAAACAGAGTTGACCACCTTCATTGCTGTTTAAGCACTCCATTCTTGGCACGTGGAAGATTTAATACTTGCAGGCCGTACCATCTGCTGGCCATACAACCCTCAGCCAAGCGTGGGAATTCTAAGGCTAAATCGCCTAAGGTATTGAAGGGCAATCAACACCATTGGGGGGCCGGCTTGGTCAATGCACACATTTGACATATATTTAAAGGTGGAGAAATCAATTATTGCAGCAGGTCAATCTATTCATCAGCCTTATTCATTGCTGCAAATCATTTCCAGATTTCTATGTAATTAATGCTTTGGATTCCGGGTATGCATAGTTGATTAAAAAGCTTATGTAATTATTCTCTAGATAATCAATATCATTTGCAGCTCTATATAGTTTCAGTTTGCTTCAGTTCTTGCATTTCCTTTATGCATTTATCCTGCCGGGCATCTTATTTTTAAAAAATCATATATTCTTGAAAAACCAAAAAAAAACACAACACTTGCACAGCATTAAACAGTTGGAGAACAAGAGGGTTCTTACAAAAACATACATACTCTGAATACAGAATCCAAAAAGTTTCTTCCAAATTGGCACACACAAAACTAATACCAAAACTGTTCATATTCAATCAAAAAGCAAATGACGGTCAGACTCCCATCAAAGAAGCAGCTACAAGAAATAACCGTTCAGCAGTTTGACTATAAACCTTTGATCTTATCTTGCCGCCACAATAAACTTCAAATCTCGGCCTTTGATCTCTATTTGAATGAAATAAGCCAAGTTATTAACCTACACAACTAGTTAGCACAAAAGAGGGGCCGGTTGATGAATGTCTTAAAATCCTTAATCAAATTGCTTAAAATAACTTTAACTTGCTATAGCAAGTCACTTTCCAAATATAACAAAAAAGACTTTGCTATTAACTTTGCACTTTTGATTCTCCATTTAGGGTTTTAAAACTAAAGTGTTAAACAATAAACAAACCCTTGATGCTAAATATTGTGCCCTTGATCAACAACTAAACTTGCACCTGAGATTGTTAATGATCTTGGTTGAATAGCATATGCCCTTGATGCTAAATATTGTGCCACTGATATTTGATAAGAAAAATAAGCTTTGATACTTTTAGGGTTTGATGCTTTGATGCTTTTTGATGCTTTGAACCTTTGATGCTTTTTGATGCACATGACAAGTACCTTTGATATTTTTTGATGCTTTGATAAATCCCATGCCTTCAAGGCTTATGCATCAACCTCCTTATGTTGAATACCAACATCATGCATCACCCTTAAATACAACACCTTTGATATCAATGACAAACAATGCCAATACAACAAACTCCCCCCTTGGCATCAATGTCAACTTCTCCAATTTTGCACCTCATTGCTCCCCCTTTGACAACAATGACAAAGGACCCTTGGTTTCAAAACAATAACTCCTGCAAAAGAGCTCCATAGAGAGACAGCAACTAATAATGTTACCAACACATTGATCATACATCTATACTTGTCAAGCATTACATAATGTCCCCTTCTTAGTAGCCCTTCAAGTTGTCGCTTAGCCTTTCCTTCCCAAAGGCTAATGCCAATATCAGGGAATTATTTAGTTAATTATTTGAGTATTTCCTAAATCAAGGTAAACTTAAAAGGTGATGCCAAATAATTAATTAAATCTTTTTATAAAGTGACTATGCAAAAGGTTCAAAAATGATTTAATGAAATATTTATTTTTGAAAAAGTGGACTTCATAAAATGTCACTTTATTTTTTGAATGTGAAAATACAAAAGGAAGGGAAGAGAAAACATTTGATACTTCTGAATGCATATCTTTTCACGGAAATGGTCGAGCTATCTAGGTAGGGTTTGAAGAACCTTCCTGCCAGTTTCAGGTGTGCAAGATCATCCCTAGCTGGGTCGTTTCAATTTTTGGAGAGAAGAATAACCTTCAAGTGCAGACAAGTTTCCTTCAAATTTTCATGATCTTCTTTCATCGAGTTTTTGGCTACTTCCTTTGGTTGTTTTTGGAGGAAGGATGGTGCAAAGGGTGGCGTCTTTCATTGTATAATCCCTAGGCGCACATTGTTCAGGCATAAGACTCCATTTTCAGGTCAAGTTTGAGCAGAGACGGGGCAGCAAATGGTAGATGTGAATTTAAGAAGCTGCAAAGAGATAAAGAGATTTGGTTTTGAGGAGTTTGCAGGGCACAACGAGGATGTGTTTACTACTGAGGCTGAGGCACCTCATTTTAGACCAAAATACCCTTTCATATGTTGATGTTCTGACTTGTTGAAGCTATACGTAGTGCTTGGAGGCTGTGTGAGGTCGTTTGAAGGTGTGTTGGGGTTCTTCTCTGAATTTTGGACATTATACGGTCACTCCCAAGTTCGTTTCAGGCTTCCAGGAGCTGGTTCCAGGTCTGAGATTTATTGTTTTGCCCTTATAGCTGCTGTTATATTCTCTATGCTGCTGTAAGTCCATTCTGGGCAGTGTATTCTCATGAAATATATTTTTGGATAGATCCTAGTTGCAGTTAAATCATTACAACCAGGTCTGGTGCATTTCTAACTTGCTATTTCAGATTGTAGTCTGATTTAAAACATAAAATGCTTGAAAGAGAATATTAGTGACTGCTGTAACAAAAATCTGGGTGAGTGTGGTTGTATGTCACTGTGAACAAACTCAGAAATTACCAACAAAACTATTGACAAAGCAGTTCTATTGTTGATGTACAATGTAAGAAGTTGTAAGCCTTGTCATAGGATGTAAAGGGGAAAGACATGGTAAAAAATGATCACAGTATTAAGTTGTACCCAGACTTTAGTCAATATCTGTTGTTCAATATGTACTGCTGTGCAAGAACTGTAATTTCTTTACACTCAGAAATATAATTCACCTTCTGTAGATCTGATTTGGAAACCTGGGTTAAGGCTGTTTTGAAAGTGTTGTTTCTACTAGTGGTGGTGAGTTTAGTGCTTGTATTAGCAAATGAATTTCAATGCAAATGACCTGATATCTTGTAACACCATTATTGTAATCTGTTTACTATTGAATTCTTGTAATACATGTTGTAACTTCCACTGTGAGGAAAGCAAAGCACAACAAAACTGATCATAAACATATTTAAATTTTATACACATCCGGGGAGGGCATTTTACAGTGGTATCAGAGCCAGCACTCCTCCCAGCCTGTGTGTTAGATTTGGGTTATGAACGAGGACATTCCAGATATCAATCCACTAGACAGCCATTATAGAAGGTTGAGAAGAGGTTTGGGACCACTTGAATTCATGGGGGAAAGAGGTGATATACCTGAGGGCAGCACCCAGCAAATTCTGAATGACCTAGCTAGAGGTCAACATGAAATAGCACAACAAATAGCACAACTTGTACAACATCTTGCTAGTGGTAGAAACAACAACAATGGTAATAATGGTATTAACGGGCAGAATGGTCATAATGGTGATCATGATAATAATGATATAGCTCAAAGCAATGCTAGGGCAGCTAGCAGGGTGACACCGAGGCCTCTCATGCCTCAATTCTTGGGAGAACAAGCTGTTGTAAATCAAGAGCAGCAAGCGCAAGGAGAAAGTTTCTCAGATTATTTGAGAGAGTACAATTCTTTGGGGGATGAATTTCATGCTGCCATCTCATTGGTAGACTTTTGTAACATCAAACTCAGAAATAGACCTAGAAACAACAATAGAGGACAGCAAAATCAAGAGTTGCAGCGAAAGGTTGGGAAACTTGCAATCCCTTCATTTCATGGGTCTGGTAAATGTACAGCTAGGGCTTAGGTCCAGAAGTTGAACACTTACCTACAGCTAAATCCTATGTTGGAGTCTGAAGCCATTAAGTATGCTAATCTACATTTGGATGGTGAAGCGCATGAATGGTGGTACCACAGGCTTGTCACATTGGGACATGCTAATATCACATTTTATTTGGAGTTCACACAAAAACTGATAGATAGATTTGATCAGAAGAATCCTGAACATCATTTCAGGGAGTTAGCACAACTTAAGCAGGGTGGTTCAGTAGATGCTTATATTTCAGAATTTCAGCGGTTGGCAGTCATGGTAACAGATATTTTGGAGCAGCGGTTGGTTATGCTCTTTATTGAGGGTCTATCAAAACCCTTTCATGGTTGGATCAAGGTTTTCAAAGATGATTCCCTACAGGATGCGATCACTAGAGCTAGAGACATGGAGTTCTCCACACCTAACAACAAAACCCCTTCTAAACCTTTCATCCCTCAAAAAAACAAGGGCAAGAAGTCTTTTTAGAAGAAGGGAAACAAAAAAAGTGATCCAAATGAGGAGTATCATAAGGAATGCAGAATTAAGGGTATTTGTTACCATTGCAAGGAACGTTGGGAGCCAGGTCACCGTTGCCTAGGGAAAGGCAAGGCTCACCTTATTGAGGTTGTGTCTAAGGATGACAGCAGTGATGACGAGCCTTCTCAAGATAATGACGACAACAGTTCAGATGAGGAGGAGCCTCAGGGAGAGGGTAAGAGTGGTACCATTGTGTAATGTACCCATTCTTTCACGAGCATCAGATAGAGTGGATTAGCCTATAACATCAACCCTCGTAGGCTAATGGTTCTAGATAGAGGGTCACTTGAACGGGCACTTGGTCATGAATCTGAAGTATTGTTATCTGGAGTCTGGTGACGAGGTGAATTTGTGGATTTGGCGTGATAATTATGCTTAAAATTATGGTCACCTCTTATTTCACCTTCTCTGGCTTAGGGACCATGTGTTTATTATTTAAAGGGGTCACTTTATATTTTTCAATTACTATTCATTGATAAAGTGAAAAAAGTTATAACTTAAGTGAATAGTAACTCACTTTAATGAATAGTGATTTCAATGTGAAATTATAAAAGGAAGAGGAAAAGTTCGACCCTCTTCATGTTATGAGTTATTTTGTTTGCTTGAGCTTGTGAGTTGGAGTTTGGAAGAGAGGGAAAACTAGGGTTTCCTGATTTCTGCAGTGGGTGAGCCTAGAGGGGGCTTATTGTTCGTTTACAAGCTACTTGAGGGTGTGAAAGACCATCTTAAAGTTGCTGATCAGAGTTTGTTTACTTCATTTGGAGCCATATATTGCTGTTTGCAAGTTATTGGAGCTTTTTTTTGAAGGGAACGTTGCTGCCATTGACTTCTTTTACATCTACAAGGGAGCTGTTTGCATTTTAGAAGGTTTGGGAGCTGATTTTTTACATCTACAGCCAGCCGCCATTTCATGAGGGTTTCAATCAGCATAAAGAAGAAAAACGCCTATCTTTAGTGGCTGCAATCTCACTAAAAGGGGGCACCCTTACCCTAGGAAGACTTTCAATCCGGAATTCGGTGGGAGAAATTTGTATTTTAGTTTGTGTGAGCAATTTACTAAGGGAGGTTACTGTAGCAAATCACTATTCACTGTGATGTTTGGCTGTAAGTTAAATTATTGCATAAGATGTATCTAGTTTTGAATCCTATGTAAGCCATCTATTTTATATGATCTATTATGTAATGAAGAACTCATATTTGGATTCGAATATTGAGTATTTTATTCGATGTATCTCAATAGATTAGTTTATTAGAAGTTTCTACTTCATGTACATGCTCTTTAGTACTTATTTAGCATTATTAGCAAGCAAACTCAAAACACAAAAGGCGGAATACAAAATAAAAACAAAAACCAGACCTACAAACTCAGTGGAAACCAAATCAGCAGAGTGGTGGAACACTACAGTGGTATCAGAGCGATTTCCTGCCAACCTGTTGGGTAAATTTCAACTGCAGTTCAGAAGTTTCAGTTGAACATGGCTATTTCTCAGAAACAGTGGCACAAGAATATGAAAAATCTTAAACAAAGCTTAAAAGAGTTGGAAGACATAAATAAATTGTTGTCAGACCCTACTACCTTAGACAGAGCAGCAAGGTATGTGACATCCATCTTCAGGTCCACATCACAAAACAAAAAGAAGAAATTGTGTTTCTATTGCAAAGGGTCTTACGATGAAAACCATGATTGCCTTTTGAGACCTAAGGGCAAGGCGAATAGAATAATGTGGGCACCCTATGAGAATTTAGAATCCAAAACTTCCCGCCAGCAAAGAAATTATGAAGAATCTGAGTCAGAACATGAGGTCTCTACAAGTGAGGTATCTAGAAGCCTTTACAATGAATTCTTAGCAGTTAACGACCAGCATACAACTGATCCCTTGGAGACCAAAGATCAGACCTTAGAAGATCCACTTGCTGATGATCAAGTTGAAATTTCTAAGGCAGTTGTAGGGGAAGAGCACTCGAGTCCTTTTGAAGATGAAGAAAAGTTAGAACACGACGGTGATGGGCCTAAACAACATGCTGAGAGTAACTTCCATATTTTTGATAATCCATCTTTTGAGACAACAATTGATATGTCCTATGTTAACCCACTTTATGAGGTGGAATTAAAAGATAATCATGTTGTGGGACATGCGCAGGAAGAAAGGGGCCCATATGAAATTAATGAGGGTTTTGAGCTCCCTAAAATTCTTGTATCAACAAATGTTGAGGAGACTTTTGATCATTTTGATGATCCCAATTCAGTTTATGTGCAAGGATTGTCAATTCATGAATCACACAGGTGTAATTTACAAGATCAAAGGAACGCGCTATCTTTTGATTCCAATGATGTTAGTGACGAGCCATCGACAGAGGTTGGAGCATTCTACCACGACTGCATAGTGAGGAGTACTCATCACTTCTCCTTTAGTCCACACCTGGAGGATTTGTTGACGCATCAGTGTGGACCGGCTCAGAGTGTGTATCATCCATTTTGGGATGGAGAGTTACCATCTTCAGTAGATGGAACTTGTGGCTGCAAGTACCCAACTCAATTGTCGGAGGTTAATTTCTTGCAGGATTGGTATTTAGTTTTTCATCATGCTGATGTGTATCCAACAAGGTTTGTTGCTTCTTTGCCTCAGAGGCTACTGGTGGGCACAGGGTTACAGAGGTATTATGATGACAGCAGGCATGACAGATGGATATCACATCCATGAGAGTTTAGCTAAGGTTATGGAGAGATGTTACGTAGCAGATGCTTCCAGATATTCTTACCTCCTCATGATGGATGGATGTGAGTTCTGTTTATTTTGGGATCCAGGTGGAGACAGAGTTAGCACTGTCGTTTGGATGGGTCCCAGTGTATTGCTTCACCACTTATGGTATGGTGGAGTTAGGATCAGTGTTGAAGGCATCTTGAATAATACGCAGCGAAAACTCATGCCTTCACAATGAAGATTAGCTCATAGTTTGCAGCAATATGAAGATTATATTCCAAGACCAACCTTATCACGAAGCAAAAATGAGAGACTTGGTGTAGTACCCAAAAGTCCCTATGATGTGTTTGGGTTAAAAGGTGATAAGTCAGCAGAGAACTACCTACAATCTACAGATGGACATGGGATTGGAACTGAAGTTGTTGTTGATAAAGAAATTTTACATCATGATAAGAGTATGGTGGAGCCACAGAGTGATATTCACAACATTCCAGAGGTTGTTATCAACACTGCTAACAAGTCTGGTTTACATGACAGCAGTAGGAAAAATTTGCATCAACTTGAGACAGCAGTGGCTACACCTGTGCAAAATGATTCTACTGAGTTGTCACAAGAAGGTACTCAAGATTAAGGTACTAATGGTGCAGTGTTTGATGTGGGTTCATGTCATGGTGAGCCTGATTTTTCATATCAGACCGTAGAAGGCCAATCAGAAAATTTATTTATGGGCAATGAATCTCAGGATCGTGAGTCAAGTGGATATGCAGATGCTTTGGAAGAAGAAGTGTGTGAAGCTATTGCCAAAACAACAGCCTCTACAATATCTGTTGAGCCATCCTATGAGGTACATAGCAGCAGTACCCTTGTTGATATTGTGGGCGACACTAATAGTGCACACGATGTTGCTTATCAATTAGTGAGCGATGATGATTCGGCCTCATATCACAATGCAGACTTTGTTTCAAAGAACTTGCATAGGAGTCTTGAGTTTCAGAGATCTCATTTGGTTGGGCAACTTAAGGTCAATGATAACATGATTGCTACAGCATTAGAGCCTTTTGATGTTGCTCGACAGATGTTAGCTACGTATGGTTGGGGTACTCCTATGTCAGATGAGCACAGTAATAGTAGCCTTTCCCTTGCAGAATTCCATGCCCTACAAGAAGTCGTTAGGATGATGAAAAAAAATTACTTACAGCTACTAGCTGATAGGGATTATCTTCTCGAGTGGGGGTGCACTTGCTACAATGCACTAAAAGGGAAAGAGGAGGAGGTTGACGAGCTCACTCATGAGCTCGAGGTGACTATGGACTCATTGGAGAGTGTTCAGTTGGCCCTTTAGGAGTCACAGTCATGGTTGGAGGAGCTTACCGTGGTCTCGAGTTTGGCATAGTCTTCACCATCTTCCGATATAGTTCAGGTTTCCATGGCAGCAGTTGGTGAAGAACATATGTCCACGGATTGTGGTTGTGAGCAGGTTGAGGATGTGGTTACTACATCCATCCTGGTTTCAGGTGTAGCTGATGCAGATGGGGTGAGAGCATTGGTTGAGAGTTGCGGAGAGCCACGTGTTGCACCTAGTACTCCTGAGTCTAGTCCCATGACAGGTGATGCAAAACAGATTACTGATAGCTCTTGCGACATGGTAGTTGACTCACCAGAGAGTTATGTGTCAACTCACGACACTACTCCATCCACTTCACAGGAGATATGCAGAGCAACATCTAGTTGGGAGATTGGTTCTTATTTCGATTTGTTCCCCTCTCCTGGGAGCAAATACGTCATTTCATCCCACACAGTTGATTATGATTGGCAAATTCAGGAGCCAATTCAGGAGTACAATTCAAGGTATTGTTCCAGGGAATCAGAGATGGATGATTCAAATCAACGTAGAGTGATTGTGCAATTCGCAAATAATCCCTTATTTGAGTTTGATGGTGGGTTGACCTATGATAATCCACTCTTCGAACTGGAAGCCGATCACTTTCCTGATACTAGTTCAAGGTTGGGCGATAACCGCAAGGTTTTGGATCGTCCTAGTGCATCAAGATTCCAAACGAGGCTTATGGAGGAGTTTAATAGTGTGTACACAGTGAGGAATGACTACAGTTTTGTCTTTGATCCACTTGTACATGATTTGTATTCGATGCACAATTCTTGGGTGCAGGGTGATTCTCTTGGTGTAGTCAAGGGGAGTAACTCATTACTGTGTCCAGAGTTACCATCTTCAAAAGATGGGACTAGAGGCTGCAAGGACCCGGCTCGGTTGTTTGCAAGGGATTACTTGCAAAGACAAGAGTCAATTGTCCGTCATGCTGATATGTATCCGACAGGGGTTGCTACTTTAACGTCACAGGGATTTCATAAGGATACATGATTACAAGGTGATTACGTTGTCAACGGACATGATGGTTTGATTAGTTATCACTTCCATGGGTGTTTTGGAGAGATTGTAGAGAGACATTGTACTGCAGAAGTTTCCAAACATTTTTGTCTCTTCATGACAGATGAATGGGAGTTCAGGTTGTATTGGGATCCGGGTGGTGACGTGTCTATCACTGCAGTTTGGATGGGTTCCGACAGGTTGCTTCACCATTTTCAGCATGGTGAAGTTGTGATCAGATTTGTGCAGAGGAAGTCAGAGGTTATCAGACATGGCAGACTGCCATCCTGGGTTTGGGATCTAGGGATATTTTGCGCAGTTGTGGTTATGATGGTGCATCAGGAGTTAGTTAGCAATGCATGGGACGTTTCACAGTTCTACTTTGGGACCTTTCGAGGAGTGAAGTTTCTTTGCAATCAAGATTGCTTGGGGACAAGCAATTTCAGGGAGGGCGGACTGTAATGTCCCCATTCTTTCACGAGCATCAAATAGGGTGGATTAGCCTATAACATCAACCCTCATAGGCTAATGGTTCTAGATAGAGGGTCACTTGAACGAGCACTTGGTCGTGAATTGAAAGTATTGTTATCTGGAGTATGGTGACGGGGTGAATTTGTGGATTTGGCGTGATAATTGTGCTTAAAATTATGATCTCCACCTCTTATTTCACTTCTCTGGCTTAGGGACCATGTGTCTATTATTTAAAGGGGTCACTTTATATTTTTCAGTTACTATTCATTGATAAAGTGAAAAAAGTTATAACTTAAGTGAATAGTAACTCACTTTAATGAATAGTGATTTCAATGTGAAATTATAAAAGGAAGAGGAAAAGTTCGACCCTCTTCATGTTATGAGTTATTTTGTTTGCTTGAGCTTGTGAGTTGGAGTTTGGGAGAGAGGGAAAACTAGGATTTCCTGATTTCTACAGTGGGTGAGTGTTGTGACCTTTTCACACATCGCCCCATTCAAAATGGGGACCCCTAATTTTTGCTCCATTCTAGTCTTTTGGGCTTTGGTTTTGTCTCTCTCTCTCTCTTTTTGTCTCTTTTCTATTATCTGCCTTCCGGGGACGTTCCCGTCTCCGAGCTTAAACGTGAAACTTTTGGCCTAGTCTGAAAATTAGGGTTTGTACTTTCCTGGTCAGTCCAAGGTCAAACGAAGTGAATAAATTGAAAACAGAGCTTAACATTGATGTCAGTATGCTTCCAGTTGATTCTCAATTAAATTTCATCAGATTCCGGCAACTTACTATTTTTAGTAAGTGTGTAATTCAGAGCGTTCCTTCAGCATTCTTGAAGTTTTAACAATCACACTGCATTCAGAACACATCAAGCTACTCACTGGCAAAATTTGAGCTAAAACAGACAACTTGTTATTTTTAGCAGTTCGACTTCCAAAGCAAATTTCAGGGTCTATATGCGAAGTTTTTCAGTGCATGTCTGAGGATTCCTTTTGGGTTTTCTGAGACCTTCGCGATGGTATAACATGCAAAGTGAGACGACGACTTTCAGAGTTCAGCCTTCAGAGGCTATTTTTAGGGTTTGCATGTCAGGGTTTTCTTTGCATGTCTGATGATTCCTTGTGGGTTTTTCGAGAGCTTCGCAATGATGTGACATACAAACGGGGATAATCACTCCTTCAGCAACTTGCTATTTTTAGCAGATGCATTCAAGCATCCACCTCCCAGCACTTCGGAATCACGAACTGATCGCAATGCAACAAAAACGAAGACAAACAGAGGTCATTTGATATGCATGCAAGATGAATTAGGGTTTCCAACTTCGAGACCCAAAAAGAGGGGTAAAAAGTCAGAATTTTCGAAAACCGGTGTAAACCACCGCGATCAATATCTTTCAAGCTATCCGCTGTAAAATTTGAAGGCAAACGGAGCACTTACTATTTATAGTAAGTCATTTCAGAAACTAGCTAAAAATAGTAAATCAACGTCAGGGGCCGATGTCAACAGGCAGGTCACGTGGTGAGGAGTGCGTCATTCGAATTTCAAGTCAATCGGAGTTGTGGAAATATCAAAAACAAGCAGTTACTAAAAATAGCAAACCACCTTCGGAAATATGCTATTTTTAGCAGGCTAGCTCAGAATAGCAGTGTCAACAGGCTGACAAGGTCATGAAGATCCAATGTTCAAAATTTCAAATCGTTCTGAGCTTCAGAAGTGTAGAAATCAGAGGACTTACTATTTATAGTAAGGCATGAAGAAGCTAGCAAAGACAAGGAAAATGGCTAAGTCTGAGACTTCATCCTGCACCACCATGAAAATGCGCCCATCTCAGCTGGAAGCCAGGAAAATCTTTAAATGTTTGAAATATCCTGCTCATGCCTCCATTTGTGCCCACCTTGAGAAGATTGATAGCAAAATATTCCAAGGCATGGCTTTATTCCTCTCTCCCTCTCAAATGCGCTCAAATCATGTCTAGCAAGGAGAAAGTCAAAAGGGTCAAAGATGCTTTATCCTCCACTACCCTCCATTTGCGCCCTCCTCACAAGCAAAATGCTAGAAAATTTTCTAAGTAAGAAACTTCATCCTCCACCACCCTCCATATGCGCCCATACTTCAAGAGGGGGTCAAAGATTCAAAAGAAGTCAAAAATTTTATCCTCTTCCTAGTATGAAATGCGCCCAAATGAGGGCATGTGAAGACAAAAAGAAAGAAGCTCAAAGGTCAAAACAAGTCAAGGACGTTGGAAGTTATATCCTCCACACATGCTAGAATGCGCTCAAGCAAGGAAGTCAAAAGAAGAAAGTCAAAGATACTCGTCCTCCTCTACATGCCATATGCGCCCATCTTCTAGCAAGTTGAAATGCGCCCAAGGTTAGCAAGGAAAAAGAGTTAAAGCAAGGCGTTGGAAATTTTATCCCCTCCTCATGCTTAAATGCGCCCAAGCAAGGGCATGTGAAGACAAAAAAAGGAAGTCAAAGAGTCACAAGAGGGCGTTCAAAGTGTTTTATCCTTCATGAGGTGTGATATGCACCCAAGCTGAAGTAAGCAAAAGGTGAATCAAGAGTGTGAAGGTAAAATTAAAAGATAAAATTGCTAGGCGTATCCTCTTGTATATGCTATATGCACCTAAAGTGAAGTGTAAATGTGGTGAAATAAAGTTGATAAGCAAAATGAGTATGCTAGGCATGGAAATTTAAGAGGACATCCTTCATGACAAGCTAAATGCGCCCAAGGTGAATAAATGTGCTAGGCAAAAATATATTCCTCATGAAGTATCAAATGCGCCCAAGACATAAGGTGGTGAATAAAATATTCTCCATGATATGTGCTTTCAAGGAAAATTTTCTAAGTGAGTTAATAAATTTTCCCACCACTGGCAAATGATTGAGGTTGAATAAAATTTCCTAAGGAAAAATTTTCAAAAATACAAAGTGATTCAAAAAATTTCTAAGGCACAAAATTTTCTTCCTTAAGAAAATACGCCTAGACTTGGAGCTGATAGAATTTTCCTGAAGAGAGTGAATTATGCCGGTGAATGAGGTCAAAGAATGCCAACAATGGAGGAACAATAAAAATTTTCCAGAGTGAACAACAAGATGTTCACAGATGTGAAGAATGGCTTAAATTTCATAAGAAAATATTTTTCTAAGGTTCGAAATTTAAAAAAATTAAATGAACCCGTTTGTTGTATACCCATGAATTCGACAAATTCTGAAGAAAATTTCCTTCTAGGTATTGATGATCTTTGATGAGAAGTTGATTTTCAAGTCTTCTGCACTTCGCCAAGGCTTTCGACATGAAGAATTTAATCGGTGCCCGAGTTATGAATTTTCCTAAGGGAAAATTTAAAATTTTCTAAGGCAAATTGAATAAAATGTGTTTTCAAGATAAAAATTTCCAGACAATGAATTTGAAGTGAAGTGCCTAGATAATTTTGATTGAGTTCTTCACAGATGAATTTTCCAGAGGCAGAGGTAAATGAAATTTAAAATTCGAGTGACAGAGCTCCGGCTGGTAAGTGAAATTTATTAAAAAGTGAATTTAAAGTGAATATTTTCGAAAGTGAATTGAAATACACCAGTCAAAGTTGAACTTCTAGAAGATTAAGATTCTAGGCGTCGGATGACAAGTGTTGCAAATGCAAAAGGAAGGAAGTTTGAATTCTTGAAATGAAGTAGTGGAGATTTAATGTACTGGCTAAACTTAGCCTCCTTCTAGAATTCGAATTCCCTATATGAGCTGAAGATTCATTCATTCTTTTCACAGCTGAAGAAATTCGATTTGCTCTAAATTTGAAGTTGCAATGAGTTGCTGAGGCTGAAAGTATTGAGGAAATCCGACATTTGTTGAGGCAAGTGGCTGAAGCTAAAATTTTAAAGTCTAAGTCTGGAGTTGTTGAAGAAGTTCGAATTTTTTTGAAAGTGCACATTGCTGAAGGCTGAATTCTGAATTTATTGCTGAAGCTGAAGAGGTGCGACTTGAAGTAGAAGTAAGTGGTTGAAGCTGAAAATTATTAAGTCGTTAGAAGATTGCTGAAGTTTGAATTTAAAAGAATCTAAGTTGCTGATTGGAGTTGGGCGATTTTCTCTAGTATTGAAATTATTGCAGCCAACTTAGAAAATTTGCTGAGAGGGTGAAGTTGTTGAAGCTTAGTTGTTGTAACTTTCTAAGTGTTGAAAGTTCGAATTTGTTGAAGGAGAAGTGAGGTTTGCAAAATAAATATGAATGTTGCAGCTTCTCAAAGTTTTAAAAAATCGACTTCCAGCCATGCATGGTATTTTATTTATTTTCTAAGTTATTTGCTGATGGCTGTTTATTGTTTTGTAGGATGGCTGAAGCAAGAACAACTGGCAAGGACAACAATGGTGCATCCAGACAAGCTGTTATCAAGAAGCTGAGCAAGCCTTTCATGCCAGAGTCAAAGTTTACTTCGAAGTTGGCCAAGCTTGCTGACACGAACTTGGGCTCTTTCAACTTGGAGACTTTCAAAAACAGAATGCTAGGGATTGGTAATCATCAACCTTCAATCACTTTGCACAACATCATTCGAAGTGGATTATATGCAGCTGCTGGTTTCCCACCAGCTATTCAGTGTTCGGAGCTGATGATGGAGTGCGCCAACTGCTATGAGAAGGATCACAGATCAATTATGTCACCGGATGGTCAAGTGCTC
Source organism: Sequoia sempervirens (assembly GCA_007258455.2). Classification (NCBI taxonomy): domain Eukaryota; kingdom Viridiplantae; phylum Streptophyta; class Pinopsida; order Cupressales; family Cupressaceae; genus Sequoia; species Sequoia sempervirens. The sequence continues at coordinate 140,413,554 of VDFB02281492.1, read as the reverse complement.
GCCAACCTCACTCCTACAGCTATTGGCGAAGCTTTTGGAATCCCAGCACACAGGAATATGGTTTACAAATCGAGAGAACGTGCTAAGCGAATGTATGCTTCTGCATTCGAGAGATGTACGGAGACGATTAATACCCGCTGGATGAGCAACCCCAAGCCCTCTCGTACGAAGCTGCCAAGGCAAATTATTTCAGATGACTTGAAGCAGGAGTACTATGATCTCATTATGATGCTGAGCAGAGTTGGAAGCTTCCCACAAGCTTTTATTTACGAGCCATGGATGTTCTATTACATCAACCTCGTGCTGGAAGGAAAGGAGTACGTCAACTGGGCTGAAATGATCAGTGATAATTTGCACGAGCAGCTCCTGAGTTTGAGAAGAACGAAGACATTCTATATGGGCTCTTACATCATTTACATGCTGGCCCGTATGACGAAGTATAGAGGGATTTCATATAAAGAGCCTATTGGTTGTGGCTCTCATCAATTCAAAATCCATGAGGCTTGTCCACAGTTGCATTTGACAAACACTACTCATTACAAGCGTGTCAACGACGCTTTTACCATGCACATCACGAGAACACTTCAGGAGCGTATGCATCATAGGATCTCGAGGGAAGCTCAAGAACTGATTGAAAGGTATGGGTGCTGGTTTATACAGTTTCCGAAGTTTTCTTATATAAGGCTGCAAGGATTTTCTTCATACCCATATAGGCTGCCTAAGTACCCAACCAACAGAATTTTAATGTTAGAGATATCTAGGCAATTGGTTGCCTACAATAAGATTCAGAAGAAAAAGAAGAAGGGAGGTGTTGACTTCCCAATTGTCATGGGCAATTCAGATGAAGTGTGTCCTTCATTACAGGCAACTAGAGAAGCTGAGAGTGAGCTTCAGTTCTTTCACTTTTCATATCGCACCAGTAGACAGCATTATGATCCACATAACAATATCAGATGGGTACTGTCAGAAGAATTTAAACATAAGGCAAACATTGAGGATTACTGGGTTGGTGCATCAGACAAGGCTGAAGTTCGGAAGAGAATGTTCTCTAGGTTGCCATTGAGTATGATCAGGGAGTGTGAAGTCATCCCAGTACCAGACAAGGTGAGCGAGGACATGAATGTTCTCCATCCAGATTATGAGGCAGTAAGGGATACTCCACTTCCACTTCCAGATTGGTCAAAACCAGAGATAGCTGATTTGGACACACTTTGCATTCCGGTCTTGACATTCACCAGAGCATGGGTTGACAGGCATGTGAGCAAACTAAAGGGTAGGTCAATTTCCTTGACTTACAATTTGATGGGGGATCACAGGACACCCACCTCCAGCAGAAAGAAACAAATTACACGAGGTCTAGAATCTCAAAGGAAGGAGCCAGTTTGGCAGGAGCCTGTTCAGCCGGAGCCTCCCTCCGAGAGTTGAATCACCCACGCCATTGGAGACACATTCTCCAAGTATACAGGAGGTTTCTCTTTTCGCTGATCAAAGGGATGCATTGAATCAGGTGCAGGTGGTACAAGAAGAAAATCGGCCACCACGGAGAGAGTCAGTTGGCCAGAGTGTTAATGCGCCTACTAGGGATGATCAGCAAACTGATGAGGGGACTGCTACTGACACTTAGTTTCAGCGGGAGTTAGAGGCGGCTTTAGACAATGATGATATAATTTCAGGAGATACTTAGCCACTAGAGGCCGATGAGCCTCGCCAGAATGATATTGAAGTTGAACAAGTCCATGAAGTAGAAGCACAAGAACAGCAACCATTTGTTATTCAGCATGTTGTACCTAATTAGCTCAGAGATAGGATGAGAAGGAGCCCCAGCGAAGAAATTGATCTAGCAATTGAGATGGAAGAGTTTTTGAACAGGATCAACGCGCCTCCACAAAAGAAGAGAGCACAAAAAATTTCAAAGATTTCGACTGATGAGGATGGCTCTCGCACCCTTCATATGGCGGTGCCACAGGTTGATTGTGATAGAGATGAAGCAGTGCCCGAAAATTATGTGATCACAACAGTGGAGTTAGGACATCCCACAGGTGCACAGGTTGTTGAAGAATGTGATAATTCCTATCAAGCACTCAAGGACAGATTATTTAAAAAGGAAGGAAAATTGAAGAAATTGAAGAAAGAACATAAGACGTTGATAGGATACGTGTAGCACTTGTCTCGTCCTTGTGGGCAGGAGATTCCAGCAATAGAGCTTCCAGCTGAGATATCTAGAGAGTCAGTTACCGGCTTGTTGGAGTTGAGAAAGATGGCACAGGAAGCAGATAAATGGGTTACAAGAGTTCATGCCGAGACAGAAAAGTTCATGGAAGACCTTGCTCATGCTTTCCAGCAAGCTTCCAATATTACGGCACGTATGGAGGCGGTTGATCAAGCCTGGGGTGATGCTTCCATTTATCAGAGCAAAGTTATTCAGCGTCTAGAGGCATTGAGGCATGTTCCTTTGCGGATGCTGATTGATGGAGGAGTCATTCAGGAGAATGATAGATATGACTTTTCTAGATGGTACTCTTCGGTGATCATAGGACGTGGTTTCTTTGACGCAGCACAGGCGGATTCAGCTAGAGTTCGAAAGGCTATGACAAACATTATTGATGGGGTCCAGAATACCTTGGAGACAATCTTTGCTAGACGGCTGAATCCCGATGAGGTGATTACTGATAATTTGAGGGGTAGGCTGGTGCCTTTCTTTTCAGAGGTGAGGACCTTTGTACAAGATGACTTTGAGAACACTTCTACTTTCTCCAGTTTGATTCAGAGCACGCAGGATTCCTTAATCGCTTGGAGAAAATCTTGTGCACGGCATGAACAGTCAGTCACGGTGTTAGAGTTTCAGCATGATTGCATTCCACCTATTTCAATTCAGTAGGTTGAGCCTGTACTCGTTAGATTCATTGAGTTTGCAGCCAGAGAAAAGGAGAATGGGAATGCACTTCTGGATGATGATCTTCTAGAAGACTGATTGTGGGCATTAATTGCCTTTACTATTTTGGGAGTGAGTGGGAATCTTGGATTCATTTATTGTACCACTCTCCATTCTGGCAGTTTTTAGGGTTAGGGCTGAGGTGGCTCAATCTGAGCCATTCTTTTGATTGTAATCTGGGTCGTCCATTGGACTGGGCTATCTATAAAAGGGGGAGTCCCCCTCATTTGTATCAGATATTAGAAAATTAGAAACTAGAGGTTAGAGGAGACATCAGAGAGTAGAAGAGAGATTGATTGTGTAGCTTAGCTTAGCATAGTTTGGAGGAGAAGGAAAGTTTTCCTTTGAAAACTTTTGTAAGAGATTGTTGTGTAAAACTTTCATAATAGAATATATTTTCATTGATGGTGAAATTTGTCTTTGTTATGGACAGCTAGCAAGGTTTCTTCATCCCTTTGAATCCAAGTAGCGTAAAGTAGCTTAAAGTAGAGTAATTTTCATTTCATGCAAGTAGGCATTAGTTGTGGGTTTGTGGTGTTAATCAAAGCAACTCCGTTTCATTCCATACCACTAGCAGCTTGCTGACAGCAAGTTTGCCTTGCGTGGTCAACTGGAGAATTTTATAAGCCTAACTTCAGTTACAATTCATATCTTGGTATGCGTCGTCTTGACGATGTCTTGGTGTCAAATTGTAGCTTGAAAATTTCTCCCTATCCCCTTGAAGATTGCACTAGTTCTATGGAGGTTGTCCGAAGCGAGGCAAAGCAGAGCCTGGTTGAAGCTTGTGAGAATTAATCGCCATGTCCCACACCTTAGAGTAGAACTTAGAACCATCTTACCCTTACACTCATTTCAATTCTGTTCATCTTGGGTTAGTTTTAGGAAAGCGTACTTATTGTTAAATCATTCGCATTATACAAATCCCTTCCAATCATCCATCTACTGTTAACTGCAAGTATCCTAAACAATTGTGTAAGTCCCCTCGTAAAAACAGCAATTCACAACCAACCAACTGAGGGTATTCTAAGTATTTCGGAACCTTGGAGTTGAATGTGTGAACTTTCTTGCAATCTTAGCGTACGGAATACTTTGATCAAGAGAGAATGGAGTAGCCTTCGGACAACTTTGTTCTGCTGATTGGTGCGGTCACAAAAATCACATCAACAGTGAGCCTAGAGGGGGCTTATTGTTCGTTTACGAGCTGCTTGAGGGTGTGAAAGACCATCTTAAAGTTGCTGATCAGAGTTTGGTTACTTCATTTGGAGCCATATATTGCTGTTTGCAAGTTATTGGAGCTTTCTTCTGAAGGGAACGTTGCTGCCATTGACTTCTTTTACATCTACAAGGGAGTTGTTCGCATTTAGAAGGTTTGGGAGCTGATTTTTTACATCTACAGCCAGCCGCCATTTCATGAGGGTTTCAATCAGCATAAAGAAGAAAAACACCTATCTTTAGTGGCTGCAATCTCACCAAAAGGGGGTGCCCTTACCCTAGGAAGACTTTCAATCCGGATTTCGGTGGGAGAAATTCGTATATTAGTTTGTGTGAGCAATTTACTAAGGGCGGGTACTGTAGCAAATCACTATTCACTGTGATGTTTGGCTGTAAGTTAAATTATTGCATAAGATGTATCTAGTTTTGAATCCTATGTAAGCCATCTATTTTATATGATCTATTATGTAATGAAGAACTCATATTTGGCTTCGAATATTGAGTATATTATTCGATGTATCTCAATAGATTAGTTTATTAGAAGTTTCTACTTCATGTACATGCTCTTTAGTACTTATTTAGCATTATTAGCAAGCAAACTCAAAACACAAAAGGCGGAATACAAAATCAAAACAAAAACCAAACCTACAAACTCAGTGGAAACCAAATCAGCAAAGTGGTGGAACACTACACATTGCTACCTTATCAGGCACTCCTAGATTCAACTCTTTTAGAGTTAGAGGATTTTTACAAGGACATCGCATAGCGATGTTGATCGATAGTGGGGCCACCCACAACTTTATCGATGCAGCCCTAGTTGAGAAGCATACGCTACCCGTAGAGGACTTTGAAGGATTTAATGTGATGGTGGCAGATGGTTATAAATTGAGATGCACTCGAAAGGTCTCACAGTTGCCTATTACCTTGGAAAATTACATAGTCACAGATGACTTCTATGTGGTGGATTTGGATGACACTAATGATATAATTTGAGTTTAGTGGCTACACTCATTAGGGAAACATTCACAGAACTTTCAAACCATGGAACTTAAGTTCAGGACAGCAGAGGGGAAGCGAGTAGTGGTTAGAGGCATGGCTACTGGATCAGCCAAGGTTGTGTCTACTAGACGCATGGAGAGCATTTTTTGACATGATGATATAGCTTGGGCAGCACAGTGTTTGATTACCACTAAGGAGGCTACAGATTCAAGGTAGCCATATCACATTGATATTTAGGAGCTTCTTGGTAAACATGATAAGGTGTTTGGAGAGATACCTCCAGGGAGACCACCTGATCGTGGATTTGAGCATACCATTGAGTTGGAGGAGGGGGCCAAGCCAGTGATCACTACTCCCTATCGTCATCCTAAGAAATTCAAGGATGAGATTGAAAAAGCAATCAAAGAATTGCTTGAGATGGGACACATTAGACCGAGCTCCAATCCATTTGCTTCATCTGTGGTCTTGGTGAAGAAGAAGGATGGAACCATGCGGATGTGTATTGACTACCGGGCTCTTAATAAGAAAACCATTAAGAACAGGTACCCCATACCCAGGATAGATGAGTTGTTCGATAAACTTCATGGGGCAGTGTATTTTTCGAAGATTGACCTTCGTTCAGGGTACCATCAAATAAGAGTAACAAAGACCCATTCACTGTGACTGGAAACAACAAACTGGCACCTTATACTTGCACTGCAAAAGACTCATTCAACCTATTGCTGCAGCAAGAAACCATTAACATCACATTAGGAACACCAAGGCTACTAAAGAAAGTACTGCAAGTCACTGTTAGAGCATTGTGATCAAGCAAATGTCACTGTCTCCAAGCCATCAAAAAGCAACTATTATCAAACAAAATGCCATTGTCACCAAATAGAAAACACTGTCATTGTTTAGCATCTACTATCAAGAAGAATGAATGAATTGCTATAGACTATGTTTTGCATGAGATAAAACCACTATCCCACAACTATCACATACCAGCATTCAAGTGATAGGCCAAGGTGTTCAGGGGAATTGTTTGGGGACAAGAAATCTTGAGGAGGGCGAATTGCAATGTCCCCTTTCCTAGCCAATGGACAGGATTTGTGGTTAGCCTATGATTATGGTGTTGGAAGAATAAGGAGATGTCATTGATGAGTTTGTTGGCAAGATGAGCATGTGGAATTAGCACAAGTTGGACAGTTATGCATTGTAGTGTTGTCATTGATGTCAACATTGCATCTCGGTATGAAGACTATGGTGCAAATCAGTTTGGGTGTCTTAAGCATGCTTGAGTATGATTATGTAAGACAATTTTGCAAGAAGGTTTGATCTGGTGAAGGCAATAGTTGTGGGAATTGACTAAGTGTCAATTCAAGTGATTTTGTGTACAGGGGATCTAGTATTTGGGTTCACATTGGTCCGCTGATGAAGATTTTTCCCTGCACTTCTAACATAATTTTGTTGGTTGATAGAAGATCTCAATTCCAGAGTTGCATCATGTTTTGGCTCCTAATGTGAAAGTTATGAGTAATAGAAGTTTGGACTTGCAATTACAGGTGTTTTCCAATTCAGTGCATATGCTTTGGTGAATCCGCACTTCTCCGCGGATTGGATTTTGGCTTTGCGGTTCTGTAGAGATGTTGACAGGTGTCAATAGATTGTATATTCTAGTTGGAATAATTTTGGAGGTCCGCACGTCCAAGTATGGATGTACAATTGGAAAATTTTGTTATTAGGTCATTATCGGTGCCAACCTAATGATTTTTATGTTTTGTGGAGTTTAATTATGTGTTGATCTGTTATGTGGGTGTTATTTTTGGGTCCATGTCGACCTATTTCAAATTATTATAAGGTTTGAATCTTGGCATGAAGCGTATGTGTATGGATCTTGAGCCGACAAGCTACATTTTGCATTTACATCTAATTAGGCCGACCTAATTGATGTTGTAGATGAAGCAGATATATAAGAAGGATCTTTTTCGCTATTTTGAGTCCAATGACACGTGATAAGAGTAAGTGGATGTGAATTGTGCAAATGTATAGCAGAGTAGAGAGTTTATTCAGATCAATATGAAGAGTTTTGAGTCTATATTTTGAGCTTCATTGGAAATGTATTTCATGCATATGATAGATGCAATTGTAACAGTTCAAATCTGGTTGTGAGCCACAATCTCTTCTATCTCCTTTATTTCTCAATGGGCAATGAGTCCACTTGGACAGTGAGTCCACTTGCAGTGAGCACTTCTTTAATATACTATAACCGGTTATAATATATTGTGAGCTAATCCTCACCGTGTTTTTTCCCATTTTGGGTTTTCCATTGCAATGTCCCATTTTTTAGCGTGCATCAAAGTTTGGTGGTTTATCCTATCATCGAGTCCTTGTAGGCTAATCAGGGTGATTAGAGGGCCTAGTGTTGGAGTTTGCTAGTTCTCCAGTTGGTGGTTTGCAACATTGGCACCTCCAGATTCTTTGTATATTCTGGGGCTTGGTTATTCAGGGTGTTTTGGCTCTATTTTTATATACTTACTATTTATAGTAAGCTAGTGTGTTGATAGAGGCCAACCTTACTATTTTAAGTAAGGCATCCTATTGGGCAAAGTGTGCAGTGGGTAAGCTGGTGGCAAAGTCAGAATTGATGAATGACATTTATTTAAGGAGTTTTAATTATTATTAAAGTAAAGCTTTAATAATAATTAATTATTATAAAAGTGCACATCATTTAAATGATTATTTGACTTTATTATAAAAGTTATTAAATGATTATAAAGTCAGATTATAAAGTGCATATTTGGGTGCCCACTTTATGAGATATTATAAAGTCAACCAAGCAAATAAAGTTTATGATATTTTTAATGATTTAATTACTCATTGGAAATCGGGCCATTTGGAGGAAGGTATATAAAGGCTTTTGGAAAAAGCATTTGATTATTCTTGATCATTTATCAAATTGGCTTTGTGCTTTGCATTTTGGAGGTGGAGACCTAGGGTTTTCAGTTGCAACGATTTTGGAGAGTGTAGCTACTTTTTGAATTGAGCTTATCGAGGGTGTGAAAGATCATCAGAAGTTTGTTGATTGGTGGCTTCATACGGAGGTCACATTTGTGCTTCAATGAAGAAGAAATTCAAGAGTTTACAAGGGTTTTGAAGATTAATCCTTTGTTGATCAGAAGTTGTTATCCGGGTATGATCTTATTGTAAATTCAAGCAATGATTAATCAAAGTTGATCATTTGATATGTTTGCTTTCAGCATTTCATGTTCTGCAATTTTATGCATTATCTGGTAAATATTTCAAAAAACTACAAAACATCTGTGAAGCAAATATCTCAACGAGGGTGGGATATTACATCCACGTAAAAATTCGGTGTTCATGTGTTATGTGATGTTGTTGGTTGATTTCATGTTTTCAATCATTGTTGCAAATTGAATATGCTATTAGTATTGGATGTTTAAATGATTAAGTGGTTTAAAAGAATACTGATTCACCCCCCCTCTCAGTATTTTGGGTGTTCAACATATGGTCCCAGTAGACTAACATAATGTTTAGAGGGCCCCTTTGAGGGTGATCTATGGTTGTTCAACAGGGCTTTTGGAGCTTATTTTAGTACTCTTCAGCTCGGCATCCCAGTTTTTTTGTGATGTTCCTTCTAGAGGCCATTCTAGACACTTTGACACACTATTTTTAGTAAGTCACTTGGATGTGTTCCTCATACTTACTATTTATAGTATGTCATGGAATGGTCAATTGCTATCATGCCTATATCTGGAAAGTTGATGGATTACTCCCATGAGTTGATATTGGTATTTATTGGGAAGTTAATCATTTAATTTATATTATTAAAGTTAATCCAATTTAACTTCAATAATATTAATTATTATGGATGACTTTATAAAATGGTGTTATAAGGGGTTAAAAGGTGTTACGATAGGTTTGCATAAAGTATTATTATTTTAATGATTTGACCCCTCAACTTAATGAGATGAAATATTTAAATGACCATCCAAAGAAAATATAATTTAAAAGCATTAAATGGCCAAGTGGGACGTGGGCTTTTAGGGAAAGTATAAAAAGCACACTTAATGCTTTTTCATTCATTCTTGTTTGCACAAATTTTGAGAAGATCTAAAGCAAGGGTTTGTTGGTTGTGAAATCCTGAGTTTTTTGAGGACGAAATCCCTCAAAGACGACAGTGTTTGCAGGTGTGGAAGATCACCCAAGAGCACTTGATTGGATAATCTCATTCGAGGATTATATTTGAGCTTCAAACGATTTACAGGAAGGTTTCATAATTCAGGGTTTGATAAATTAATCAAGAAATTTGAGAAATATTCATTATACTTTCAGAATAAAGTATTGTAGAGGATTCTTGATGATTTATCAAGAGATTGCATGTAATGTCCCCTTTTTTCAAGATTCGTATCTTTGCAGTGGTTAGCCTATTATCTGGTTCATGTAGGTTAATGAGATGTTTAGGGGGCCCTTCTGAGGGGATTCAGTGTTTTCAATAGGCTTGTGTATTCGTCTCTGCATATTCTACTTGCTATTTATAGCCAGTTCTACCAGTGCAGTGGTTTCATGTCTACAGTTGGAAATTGTGTCGGAGGCACTCTCAGGAGTCTATTCCCTGGTTTTTTTATGAGAGTTGGCTTTTAATTAAGTTACTAAAGTCAAAATGCTTTAATAATGTTCTATTATTAAAGTGACTTTATAACTCAATGTTATTAAGTAATTTTATAAGTTACTTTATAATATGGTGTTATAAGGGGGTGATAAAGTGACTTTAAGTGAAATGATATATTTTTAAGTTACTTTATTAAATACTTTATCGAGAGGCACAAATCCAAAGTGAAAATGATTCAATTAATTAAAGTCCAAAATGTGGCATCCCATTTTGACAAGTTGAGATATTTCAATATTTCAAAAAAGCACTTGTGGATTTGGGCGTAAGGTTTTGGAGGAGGTTAAAAGGGAAAAAGGAGTTCATTTTCAATTACCTAAGATATTATTTACAAAACAAATGGCTCAACAACAGGTTTGCAGGTTTGAAGCTTCAAGCTGATTAGAGGATGAAAACCCTCAATTAGAACAGAATCTACAGGCATGAAAGACCATCCAAGGGTTCTAGATTGAATGATCTCCATCAGGGGTCATTATCAGAGCATCCCATAGATTTACTTTGCAATTTCTTTCAACATTTACCATTTACATCAAGAAGTTTGAATAAGATAGAAGCCATATTCAATATTGCAACAAGCCATAATATTCAGGAGGCGATAGGAGAGGGTTTGAGTTTGCAAGTGTGATTATTTCTTCACCCAGCCAAGGCATCCAGATCTGCCAAAAAACCAGAGGGTTTCAACAGAAAAAGAGCATTAAAAGTTGGCATGTGGGAGTTAAGAAGCCGTAAAAGTCACTGGAGGAAGGACGTGTGCACTTGGGAGCAAATCGCTTGGCTTCGAAGGTTACAAATACCTTGCTTGGAGGCGTCTAACATCATCCAGCAAACCAGCATCAAAAAATAGATGAAATATGTGCAAAATGAAGCATGGTGTCCTTGCATTTGATTGTCATGACTACCATGTAAAAACCTAGGTTCCAAACTGTTGCATTTTGGCTTATGGGTATGTTCTAATTATGTTCTGAATAAGTAAAGATTACTGGGTTTTCAATTATTTATGCAATTTCCCTTCTAATATTGTTTTATGCAAATTCTTAAAATTTTTGGCACTACTGTCGGCACCAAAAAAACAAAAATATCAAATTTTAACAGAAAACTCAAAAGTCGGTTTTGAAACCCTAAGGGGACATCATATTGCACGTAAGGTATTTGCAGAGGGTTTCCAAAGAATCGTCCAAAGTATTTGCAGGCATCGAGTTGCCAGGCAAGGGTTTGACACATTCATATTGCAGATGTTAAATACTGAATGCATCTGCCAGACGTGAGGATTGGAGGAATTTCAATTGTTGATGATTGTACTACAATAGCACTAGATAGGGCGTGAAGATTAGAGAGCTCTATTGCTGTTCACTTTTAGACCTGGCATGAAGTTCCTGAAAGGTTATTGTTGCATACAAATCTGGTTAGGACATGAGCATATGAGATTGTGGCGTGGCTTAGTAATCAGCAACAGTGTCATAGGATATTGAAGAGGCCTCTATTCTGATTGTAGAGCTTCCTAAAGTCACGTGAGGATCATAGGAGGGTAGGAAAGGACGTGGTGTTTTCCTCTGTTCAGTAGTATGTCACAGGAGGTTGCCAAACTGTTATTTTGACCATATATAGGAGGTGTGTGAATGGGTGAGTGGGATCAAATGCTGGGCATGAGAGTTGCTGGTCTGAAACTTACACCTAGGCGTGGTCATTGATGACTGGAAGCTATTGTTTTGACATACCAGCAAGTTGTGGCTATGGAGTTGATAGGTGACCTGCAACAAGTATGCAAATGGTATTTATTTGTGACTGTAATCTGCATTTTCTGAGCATAAGCATTGCTGGTAATATTGTTATTTTCATACATTAAGCTGCTAAGGAATTCTATGTCCCACAAATGTATCGAATGTACTACAAGTCTGAAACCTATTATATCAATGTTATCTATCTATTGAATTACTTTATGTGAATGCAATCCTCAATACTATTGACAATGTTCAAGCTTAGTTATGGTGTCACTTGTTTGACAAAATGCCAATAAGTCAAACGGAGAATTCGCAAAATAATAGAGCAAAATCACAAGTTAAATCTCAGATCGAGGGTGGGACATTACACGTACTCATTTGGGAAGTTTTCATACTATTGATGGAGTGAGTTGTACCAGGAGAAAAATGGAGTATAAAGACTGTTAATACAGCCAACAGGTCAGAAATAGGTTATATGCAAATTGATTATTATTTAGGCATATCTGTTGGGCCAAAATCTCCTATATATGTTACCCATTGCATATCATGCTCTACGTTATAAAAGAATTTTATTATTGAATTTGAAAGCTGAAAAACTATATTTCCATGGTAGTTGTTGTGAGAATTTTATTCAAACATCTGAAAGCAAAAACAAATATATTCAACTTAGATACTTGTAATTGTTTGACTGTTACACCCCGTTGTGTTACTACTTATTTACTTTTACCTAGTTGGGTGAAAATGCTTTAAATGAATGTATTTATGCTTTATGTATTTCAGAAATATGATGATTAAATGTTCGATTCAATTTGATGTTATATAATGATTCTGAATGTGAAATATATGATGTAAATGAATGTATTGGTTTTGGGTAACTACTGTTGCAATGTACTAAGCTGGATGCAGGAACAAAATTAAGCCTCCAGAAGAGAGGGAGAGTATTAATCAAGAGAAGAACTTGGTCTAGTAACCCTTAATAAGACCTAATTGAGCTTTCACACACTCACTTCTAGTTTGGTCGAGTCAGGTCAATAGCTTGGGAATAGTAAGTTACCTTTAGTTTTGTTTGTGCTTGATTTAGAATAGGATGTGGTTTTATCTATGAACGTTCTTAATTTGGGTTAGAAGTGTTTAAGTCTCTTTGTAATGTGTGATTTCTTCTTTATGTGTTTATATTTAATTGATGGGATATATACATAAAATGTATATATATGTATATATGTATGTGTCAACGATAAACTCATACACATGAGTAACTACGTGTATGATTATACATAGATAGACGTATCTACACATGCTCATGGACGGATTACCCATATGCATGGGAATATCAATTGGATAAAGATGACATATATATATTATATATGAACACTTTGTGTATATATGTCGATTGATGGGGTAACTACGTGTATGAGTATACGTAGATAGACGTATCTACGCATGCTCATGGACGGATTACCCATATGCATGGGAATATCGATTGGATAAAGATGACATATATATATTATATATGAACACTTTGTGTATATATGCCGATCGATGGGTTTGAAAATATGTTGTGTAACACGGGGACACGTCCCCCCGCCCAAACCCTACGTCTCTGTCCCCTGTGGCGTTTTGGGGATGGGGGGACAGCAGGGGACGTCCCCCTCTGATTTTTGAAAACTGGGGGACAGCAGGAAACGCGTCCCCAAAAAAGGAGACGGCTGGAAAATAGAAGGGGACGCCTAGGAGTCCCCCAACCATATCAGGGACACCCAAGCATCCCCCTTTCGTCAAAGTAAAAAATGTTTTGATTTTTGGCAAATTAAATAAAAATTGCTTGATAAATATTAAATATTTCATTATATTTGATAAAACATTTAATTTTTAAACAAACTATTTAATTTTATTGTCAAATTAAATAAAAATTACTTGGTAAATATTAAATATTTCATTAAATAAAAATTGTTTGATAAATATTAAATATTAAATATTCATTATATTTGATCAAACATTTAATTTTTAAACAAACTATTTAATATTATTGTCAAATTAAATAAAAATTGTTTGATAATTGATAAATATTAAATGTTTTATCAAATATTAAAAATTAAGTATTAAATGTTTTATCAAATATTAAATATTAAATGTTTTATAATGAAATATTTCATTATATTTGATAAAAATGTTTTATCCCCATTTGAATGGCATTGACTAAATAATAAAATATTATTATATTTACTTTAGTCATTCAACCTAAAATTGAACAAAATGCTTTTATATTTAATAGTTAAGTTATTGGCATTGTTGTTAGGGTTTACCTTTATCTTTATATTGTTGTTATATCACTGTTATACTGCTGTTATACTCTTTATCTATGCACATATTGTCATATTGATATTGTTGCACATATTTGATATTTCAAATTGCTCTCTTTCTCTATCTATATATAATATATTTTTAAAAATTCATATATATATATATATATATTTCGAAAAATTCCTATATCACCGTCCCCAAAAATCTGCCCTCAAACTGTCGTCCCTGAAACGCGTCCCCCCATCCCCATCCCCAAAATGCCGTGGAACGTAGAAAATGTGTTTTAATTGTGAGGTGATGATATATATATATATATATATTCATGTATTAATATTATGTGGAATATGTAAATATTAAATATATGTATATGTTTTCAAATATAAAATAGAGCATTATATAATCATATAAACTGATGTTTGTGTGTGTGTATATATATATATATTAAATTATGCATGTATTAATATTATGTGGAATATGTAAATATATGTATATGTTTTCAAATATCAAATAGAGCATTATATAATCATCTAAACTGATGTCTATGTGTGTGTGTGTGTGTATATATATATATATATTAATTTTGATAGCGCTGGAAAAGTTTATAAACCCCGCAATATACATAGCGCAATGCATATGATAATACAAGGCGCAGCAACTAAAGGATGGTGCAAATGATAGTAACATTGTATAAAGATTAAAGTGTTGTGTTAAGCATATAAAAACAGCACATAAAATAAAGCGCATAAATCAGATTTATGAATTGCAAGACTTAGTCAACACTATCAATGTTGTGAGAAATATAACGTGTAAACCATGGTTGACTTAATCTTCAAACAGCAAACACCAAAATAGGGGCGCATGACAATATGTGGCACCAAAATATGAATATAGCTTGCATTTAGAAGTCTGTTATGAGTTTGTTCTCCAACAAATGAGGCAAAGATGGAAATAAAGAATAAGTCAAAAGTAATGCTGGCTGAAGTGAGTCAACTTGTAATGTTTTTAACCTAGCTTTTCTGAGTGAATAATCTGTTGTCCATTGAAGGAGGCAGCTGGCTGTGCATTTGTTCTGAGTCATTGTTTAAGAATCTGCCATATTTCTTTCTTCTTGCTGAGTCAATCCTTTTGATTGATAAGTGTCATGTTTCAGAGCTTGTTTCTGGCCTGCAGTTGCTCACATTTGTGTATAAATAGAGGAGCTTTCTCCCTCAAATGGGATGCATTATACACTCTTGATGCTTATTTTATGAGTTGTTATTATTCTGTTTTTCTGAGTTTGGGAGTTTGTGAGAGGTTTTTGAGAGTAAGTTTTGGAGAGAGGAAAAGAGATAGTTGGGAATTTTTTGGAGCGAGGAAGAGAGATAGTTGGGAATTGCTTGCTGATTTTGGGAAGGCTAAGCTAGGAATCTAGTTTGATCATTTGGAGCTTTGCATATATAGGCATGCTGAATTCTACTCTTTTATGCTTTATATGTTTTTGAAAAGATTGTGCGTCTTTGGTTGCCTTTTTTGAGAAATATGTTTATTTGTTTAACATGAAAAGGTTATTGTCTTCTTTAGTATATATGATGGATTCTTGATGAATCTAGTCTAGGGAATTCTATTACTTGAATGTTGTATGTATATACTCCCTATTTTGGTATGGGTGTTATAGTAATATTATGTAATAGGTAAGATATTGCTTTACTTGTGAAGTTATGGGATTACCTTGAGTTACTTAACTAGAAGTGTCTTAGTAAACGTAGAGGATAATAGGTTATTCCTGGGGTTAGATTAATCCATGGAAAAAGGGGATAGTCTATGCATAGGTTATGAATGGTCAAAACAAATCGAGCTAGGAAGGTGGGTGAGTATGTGATGTCCACTCTAAATTTTGGGTGATGAATACTTTGGCCAAAGTAGTGTAAGTTGCCACTATTTACACTATTAGTTCACTGTGATCCGGGTTTACATATTAGGAAGGGAATGTCATATGTGTAGGTTGTAGCCACTGTGTGACAGATCTAGATATGTAGGACACAATACCAAGCTCAAGGAAGGTCATTATTATTATGAGGTTACCAAACCAATCTCTTCGTCGAAGGGAGGGCCATCTTACCAAGTTTGGTAGATGTACGGGAACCGCATTAAGTCCATGGTTGGCGGAAAAGCGCTTGAGTGATGCTTCTCCTCATCAGTAGGCAACCAAGATTTTATGGAGGACACCTAGACCATTCGTATATCTATTGTCAGTAAGCTCATAGGAGCCTTGTATGTATTTTTGTATCCATTACTATGGAAAAAATTGTAAAAGAGAAATGTTATCATGAAAATATGTATTATGAAATCAATGCATTGAAAAGTTGTAATACTTTGATATAATGCAATGGGAAAGTTTGGAAAGATGTTTATTTCAAATGTGCATGCTATCTATATATTTGAAAAGAAAAATTTTATTGCTTAAGTGTTGTCATCATATTTAATTTACTTGAGGTTAAAACATAGTAAAACTTTTGAGTAGAACAATGGGCATGTTACATTGACAAAATGCCTGAGTTGTATAACTTGCAAAATTTGCAAATTCTGGTCAAAAAATTGGTGTGGTATAATAGTACTACCTGGTGTTAGCATCTTGCCAATTTTTTCATTTTGTGTAGATCTAGAGTTCCTTAGCTTTAGGTATCTTGAGCAAAAGAAAAGGAGCTCTTCTTCCCATTCCACCAGGCTAGCAATCATAAAAAATTGAACATAGGGTGGTAAATGACCCCACAAATTGCCAAAATATCAAACCATTACAATACTTCAAGGTATGAAAACTTGTAATGTTTATATGCTAACCCTGATCTACTATAGTAATACATAGACATAGAAGGAACCAACCTGCAAGAAGATAAAGTCTCCTCAATAGACCCTTTTAGTACTGCCCATGCACCACAAACTTAATTCATGCATTCTTCTATTTTATAAGCTAGACAAGCACAGACTTAAATTTTACCATTAGGAACAATTCTAGGGAGTCTTCATGTTTTAAGCACCATGGAAGGGACAACCTTAAGCAGATTTAGATCAAACATAAGAACATATGGCATTAAAAGTCAAATAAACTATAAAGAAATATCAAACTACTTATTGGCAGTTACTCATTTATTGCTAGTTAAGGATGTTCCACATTTTCATCCACTATAAGTGCTAGCTAGTGTAAAAAAAAGTTTATACTTTATACTATTAAATCTTCCTTTAATAGATGGCTTTGAATATTGAAGGAGAAAAGTAAATCTGAACGTTTATGAAAATGGTAATTCTGTAGTTAAAAGGAAATCAATACAGAATGGATTTACAAAGTGCTTGTTGCTGTGATTATGCAACACAATCGCAATGTTTACAAACTGGTACATTCTCTGGATTTGCAAATCCTTGAAATTAATCATCTAGTGTATTTATGTACATGCAAATATTATATACTATGGTTAGTGATACTATGTCATACCAAAGAAGCCTCTCTCTATGAAATATTTAGTCCATGCTATCTGCTCCTCTGATCCAAGTTTGTCCCTTATTCTCATCTGCATGTCAAAATCACTTCATAAATTGGCATCATCTTTATTTCTTACTAATCTAAATACAAATCTAATAATAATAATGCAAAGAGAAGAATCTGTAATCCTTATAATCCTATTAAGGTACACCATTACAACCGTGATGTGAAAAGGCTGTATACTGGATCCAACAATTGCAGTCACCTGTTTCCATGTAAAGAACACTCTGATTATGGAACTTGTCCAAGATCTAGAAAGTATACAAATGATTCATTTATGAATTTGAAGGCATGCCATGGATATTAAAATAAATCTTTGTAAATTTCTGTGAATAAAACAAGATAGAAGAAGGATTGTGCTCAAATAATTTTTTTAACAGATACCCAAATTGCTTTGAACTGCATAAAACTTTGCCATCAAACTTTCTGGTTGAAAGGAAAAATTAACTATGGGAACTTGTAGAAGAAAAAATGTTAACTTTGATTTCTCATAGCATTTGTATCATCGGGTCAATATCAAACAAATTCTAAATAAAACATAGCTGACGAATTGAATTAAATTATATAACATAAGCGCAAGGACAACATACTATTCAAACAAACCAAATCTCATTGTTGGTACCTTGGCCCACATAAAAAATTAGAATAACAATAAACTAACCATTTAACTAAACAGAAATGGATATTTTAAATATAAAGAGACTATCTGAGAAAGACCTCATCAACTAAGGTGTCATGTCCCTTGCCAAGTTGAGTGATAATTTTTGTGATTTCCTTTGATTTGATAGACTTCGTTTTATCAAATAGATGAGTTATAGTGCATGGAAGTGTTGGTACTCAATAATGTGAACATATGACAATGGATAGTGCAGAGTATTTCATGGAATCTTTTTGCATTTCAATAACAATACACATAAGCTTAATCATTATTATCCAATGTCTTCAGCAGCACTAGAATGACGAACTCATCACTAAAGACTGATTTAGCACATACAAATGCTCAGAAATTAATATAAGAACATTACTAGTTCAGAATCTATCTTGGAAAAGCATAGACCATGAGTTCTTCTTCACAGAAATCAATCAGCAGACCATGTACAGCATTCTAAGTGTTTACAATGAGCAGATATCGAATTCTGAGTACTCAGCAATGTTAGAGCATTTCATGGACTGATTACTATGGAGTTATCACTCAGAT
This sequence comes from Sequoia sempervirens, assembly GCA_007258455.2. NCBI lineage: Eukaryota > Viridiplantae > Streptophyta > Pinopsida > Cupressales > Cupressaceae > Sequoia > Sequoia sempervirens. The sequence goes on along the minus strand of VDFB02281492.1, from coordinate 140,395,011 downwards.
TTCACCGCATTGAATATTTCATACTTATCATGAAATTACAAAGGTCTGTAGATGAACAACCATGCAGTTGATAAACTCAGAATTAACAGCAGTATTAAAGAGATTGCAAACTATGTCCGAGACACGATTACTCCTCCTAGAAGTTTCACTCAGACCATAAAATAACAGTGGACAACCTTCAGGTTTCACAGTGATGAAATCTGGGTTTACAAGAAGCTGGAAAATGCAAAGATCAGTGATTTCAGACCTGGTATAGCATATGTCTATGACTGAAAATGTCTGAAATATCTCCAGAACCTAATACAGTGTTTGTTACTCAAATCTGAGGATACTAGGGACTCTTTCCGCAAACTGTTTTATGAGTATATGACACCCAGAATGGACTTACAGCAGATTTGATCATTGTTTCTGAGTGTAATACAGTCTGAAATTCAATAACACCAGACCCAGCTTTACTACAGCAGACCATAGACTCACTTCCCTAGCATGTAATGCAACCACAGACCAAAACATAACCAGAATACATTAACAAAGAGTACCCAGACCTGGAATATTAAATCTTCCTCAGCCTGGAAGTGAAGAAGACGGCCTCAGAAATTCTCAGTGTATGAACAGCTAGTAAAATCACCTCTTTGTCAATCGATTCACCTATATAGTGGTGCGCCCAGCCACATAAACTTCATACACCTCTTTCTATGCCTACTAGTATTGACGACGTCCAGATTAAAGGCTGAATAATGAGTCACCCTCTTCCAGAATAACACATCCTCTTCTGAGGCTACTAATATAATCGCTCCAGTCACTTATCAACACGTCCCTTTTTATGGTTTCAGCATTCTTCAAACTCAGTATCGAATCTCTCTATTTTGCATGTAATAGCAACGCCTAGGGTTTAGAAATGACCATGTCCTCCTTGCAAACAGATATCAACTCAGGAAGTGGCAAATCGTTGCACAATAGCTTCAGCTGGAATATTCAAAAAACATGAATATGATCTTCAACTCAAACCCTTAACAATCTCCAACTGCAAGCAGTCAATCTCCTCAAATTTGGTCACTGAAAGTGACCATTAAATTTGCAATGAAGTACTTGTAGAAACCCTGAATGGATACCTCAACAATCTCCAGCTATGGTGAATGGTTTCACCACCGAAACTGGTGCCCTAGGGTTTCCAAACCCACAGACCTGAGAAGCTTGAGAAAGCTCTCCAAAAGTGAAAGTGAATAATAATCCAAGAATGCACAAATGAACTCTAAAAACCCCTTTTATACTTTTTCCTCAAACTCTCCAAAAGCTTCCTTTTTAAGATGCACCTTTTAATTAAAACATCCTTTTTACTCTAAAAATGACCTTTTTCATTAAAATAATGATATTTTCACACACAAGGTCCCTGTTTAAAGCATCCATAATTTAAGGCATCTCATCCCGATTCCGATGAGCTATGATACTAAGGGCCATTTTAACTATTTTAATTAATTTTAAGCAACCTTAGTATTTTAATTAAAATATAACCATTAATACACTCATTTTTGCAGAACTATCGGAAATGCATTGGAATTGGAAACTAATTGCACTAGAGTGATCCCGATGAAGAATAAAGATGATCGGAGCTGACCAGACGATTTTCCATAAATAGAAACTCCCTTCAAGAATCTTGGAGCCCAAACCGGAAGCCGGAAATAACATTCGAAAGCATCAAATATCTCCTCTAAGCCATCTGAGCTCACTGGTAACATCAAATCACCTATCCAATCAAGCGGATACAAACCCAAAAAACCATCCCCATCAACAAAGCATGCGTACCCTAAAATGGGGACATTACATAAGGACCCTTCTTAAGATCTAAAATAAACAACAAAGGAGGTCAAATCATTTCAGTTGATTTTATATGTATAATGCTCTATAAGGGAATCTTTCTATGACATAAGATCTGTTGTGCCCATACAAAACGTTTGAATCATGCCAAGTTTTCATCTAAAGTTTGTTGCTTCCCCACATATAAGTCATGATCAAGTCTTGTCCAGTTTGTTTCATTTTGTTTCCCTTTTTTCCTTTTCTAAATGTTTGCAAGATCATGGAATGAGGCTCATGAAGACATTTGTCATGGCACAGGATAGGAGTTCCTAACTGAGAATTTGTTAAGGCTGGGAATGAGAATACACTTGGATATGGGGGACTCAAAATCAAAGCTAGCATTCAGAAGTGTGTGTCTTGTTGGTAATTCAATTCGCACCTCTGGAATGCAGATTGGAAACGGACAGCTATGCACAGATAAACTGCTCTTCAAATTAGGAGGGGAAGCTCCCTCTTTGTTGATGATGCTTAAAGAAAGTAAACTAAACTATTTGCCAATCTTTTTGTTCTCAACTAAGAGCACAAGGTTATAAAACTCTAGCGTTGGGGCTGAGGTTTTCTCTTTTAAAATTTCAACTACAACTAGGCTTACTCTAATGACACTTCTAGCTACTCAAGTGAACTCAGAGCTTGAGAGTTAGAAGTAAACAAGGAATGATCTTAACATAGATACTTAAACAAACTCTCTTCCAACGCACACTTGGAGACTCATTGTACTTTTCAATGCAAGCTGAAATAAAAATTATATAAGCAAACACATAAAACAAAACTTGAGACAGTAGAACAAAGTAGCAAAGCAAGCATAAGATTTCCTTTCTCAAATTTCTAACAACAATTACACTTTTGGGACAGCAAGATCATAGCAATAACAGGCTTATAGTTTTGCGATCAAACCAAAATACACTTGACACAAATTACACATGAACTGAACAATAACTTGCAGCAAAAGGCAAGCATGCAAGCTTTCTCTTACACTAAGTGAACAAACACTGAATAACAACATACAAGCAAAGTAGGATCAACAATTTGCTATCACAATAACGGTTAAAGAAAAATGGGCAAGGCTGCCCTTATTTATACACAAACAAGAAGTAGGGAACCCTAAAATCTCCTTGCTTTTACAACAAGACTTGGCAATCCGCAAGCTTTATTTCTAAAACTAAAACATGACAACCAACTAACAACCTGCTAAAAGCAAAAAACAGGGAAAGTTCCAACAATTACGACTTGATATTCTCTCTTTCACAAAGAATAGATAAGCATGAGACAAGAATAGCAAGAAAACTCGATCTACAAAATCTGATGACTGACAAATCTTTTGAGCTCACCGATAAATCTGTTGGAGAGCTTGTTCAAATCTAAAGGAATGTTTTGGAGGCTGCTAAACCTAATCCACCTTCTGAGCCCTCAAAATCTTGGGCGCCCCTGGCTACTTGGGGAGCCCAACTCCTTCAAAGTTGGAATAGTTTTTGAAAATTTCATCTTTTTGTTTCTCATGATCAGTTGTCCGTTTGATCCGAAATTGCCAGCACCTGATGAATCCGATGGTCTGACTGAGATATCCACTAGAAAGCTTAAGGAATTCTAAGGAGAATGATAGTTTTTGCAAACCCTAAAGACAAAATTAGACCCCCCAAAACCCTAGGTGCCCTTAGCTAGTCGGGGTGCCCAAGAATCCCACAGATAGAATATTTTTGATGATTTTCTTGATTTTTAGTTTGTTTCTCTAATAAATCCTCTATGTTCAATCCACAATTCTGGTTGACTGATTGATCCAATGGGCTTGCCATTGGATTCACTGCGGAGCCTACAAAAATCTGAGAACAAACTCTTATAATGGCAAACCCTAACAATAGCATCTAATGCCTTGAAATGATGGGTGCCCTTGGCTAGTAGGGGCACCTTTACTGTCCAAAGTTAAATTTTTTATTCATTTTTCAACTTTCTCTTTGCTTTCCACGTTCACCACTTCACGCTCATCATTGCTGCATTCACCTCATGTAGGAGACTGAAAAATGGCTTAAGGCAAAGTTAGCTAGGCGCCTTGACCGGATAGGGGCACCTAGCATCTCCAATGTTAGACAAATTTTCACCAATTTCAAGATTTCAGATTCCTCTCTGTTCTCTATTTCACGAACATCTTTCGCCCTTTCTTGATCTGTGCAGTGTTTGAGACCTTGAATCTGACACCAAGCAATTGACCATCCTCCGTTGATGACCTCAGAGCTCTTGTTTTAGGGTTTGAAAAAGAAAAATAGACCCACCAAAGATAAACTGATCTTTTGACGATTCTGACTGGTCCTGCCAGATCAAGAAGTTTTTTAAGCCAATCAAAATCAGTTTGACCCCTAGAAGCAGAAATTCTATTTTTAGAAAATTTTGCCAGCATCCATTTGAGAAGAAACCAAAAAAACCTAGGAAAAGTCTATTTTTAGAAACTTTCTATTTTTAGAAAATTTCCTAAAAAGTAGGGCCAAAAAACTGAGATTTGGGTTTTGTAGATAAGGTTGCTCTAAAGAGACCCAGATCGTTAGATTTTGAAAATTTTGAGTTTTTAACCAACATGCGTGACATGCAAATTTCCATTTTTCGACTTTTGACAATTTTTACAAGACTTTTATCACTTTTTACAAAATGCTTTAATGAAGCAAAATTTTTAATTTTGGGTACAACATTTGGCTCTGTTTACGGACCATGTCGGATACTTACGACATAGGAGAACCAAGAATCTCTGAACTTTGAAGCATAGACCAGTGTCCTATCAGTTGGGCATCAGAGTCAAGACCATTTCCTAATCACCTATCACAAGACTTCCCTAAATCACCTAGGACAGGACTTCCTAAAATCACCTAAAAGTTGGGGCTACCCTAAAAATAACCTAAAACAAGATGCCTAATCACCTAGAACACAACAAAACTTCACAAAAAGGGGAAAAATGACATAACGAACACATTACAGGAAGGGGAAACACATCACGAAAACAAAAGAAAATGACTGAAAGGAAAATTACTCCACCCCCAAAAGAATGAAGTGCTTCAGATATTGCCCGCTATATGGTAGCGAGAAGAGCCTTCCAACGATGCCGTTTCTACCTGAAAGGCTTCACTTCTCTTCTGATGGGTATTGCAGGAGACAATTCTTCCGGGATGAAGATTCTCATATCTTCATATGCCTAGGAAAAGGCACCTTGACAAAAGTCAGAATATGGCACAAAGAGGGAAGCAGATACCACTGAGGCATCGATTTTGCTGTCGTCCATCTTTGGGATGTCTCTGATGTCAAACGCTTCAAACCAGTCGATTGCGTTCCAAACTCGGTTTCTATAATGTCGTAGGTGATCCTTTCTGACCTAGAAATATCCTTTGATTGACTCATCGATCAGCTCTACATCCCCTTTAACACATAGGAGTTTGATTCCCATGTCTTCGGCATTTTTAAGGCCTAACAAAAGTGCCTCTTTTTTCAGCTTGAGTGAAATCTGATTGCAGGCAATATGCGAGTGGATGCAACTGTCCTTTAGGGGAGATGATCATTTCCCCTACTCCTAAACCTATAGTTGAACAACCCCTATCGAAATGCATTGTCCATAATTTTGTATCCTCTGCCAGTCTCCTTTCAGGACAAGCAATGTTTTGGTCTTTAGTTTCCATCTCTGACAGCGTCACATAATTACCAGGACCCATTTCTTGATATAGAATTTGGGTTGGGGGATCTGGGGATTTTACCACTATGAATCGAGATTTGGTCTTAGGTTCTATCTTGATTTTTCCCTCCTTTACAGAAATGGTCACAGACAACCAATCTAACTGTATCTCACAGTCTCACCACCAAAATCTCTGCAGAAGTTCTGGCTCAACAACATCCCGTAGCTGGCTGGAATGTCAGCCACTAGGATAGTCATCATTATCTTCTTTTTCGGACAAGCCGCCAACCTAACTTGAGCGTCCTTCAATTTTCTGACCAACAGCACCGACTTAGACTCAAGTGAATAACACTTATTTTGTGTCTTAGTGCATGAAAATCCCAATGCATTCATCACTTGTAGAGGCATGATGTTGTTTAATGCTCATGAATCTATGATGCAATTAATCAATTTGAATCCTCCTATATATAGAGAAATATAGAAGGATTTAGGCTTTTCTTCTACCAGAACAAATGACTCAAGCAATGTAGGCTGGATTGAAGCCTCTTTCTTTACATATTGTATTATTCTGTCCAGCTGCTTAGGGTGATCACGAAGATACTCCAACTTTGAAATCTTAAGCTTCGTCTTCATCATAGACTTTACAATGTCATAATTAGCTAGAGACAAGTCTTGAGCAATCGCTTTAGCATTCTCTTGTGAATTTTTAGAAGTGGAAGTTGCAACTGCTTCCTTGATTTGTTCTTTAGCTCTTCGCCTCTCTTCTTCTTCCTTTTGCGCTTTCAAGTGCAGAGCATGTGTAAATACAGGCATTGAATGTCTTCCATGATTTACTGCAAGAGAGTAGTGGCGGGGGTCTTCATCTTCTTTAATAACGGGTTCACTTTGAATGTATCCCAGAGCAGAGTCGCCATTGAAGTTGTCCATTTGTGGTAAGACAACATTCGAACTTGATGTAGGGACAAAAATTGAACTGGGTGCAGCATCAGTGTATCCCATAATATGGTTCATTCTTAAATTATCAGGACATGTAGAACTGGTATGTGCATCGGTCTCATGAAAAGAGCAAAATACCACATTTTGTGTAGCTTCAATTGTTTGTCTTGGTGAAGGTGCTATCAACCGCGGCCTGTAATTATTCAAAGGCTGAAAATTATTTCTCTTTGGTCGGTACAGCTGCTGAGGTTGATACTGTTGTTGAGGTTGATATTGCAATGGTGGTAGTGCAAGCATCTCATTGGCTACCTTATGTAGCAGTGGATCTGCAGAACTCTGAACTAGAGATCTAATTGAGTCCTTCATCTTGCCAGAAGTCATCATATTATCCTCCAACTCGATGGTGTGTTCTTGCGCATCCATCAATTCTATTTCTTTTGCCTTCTTGAGGAATAAGGCTATCTCTGATGGAAGAGCACTTATAAAACAGCTCATCAGAATCTCCGACAATGGATTAAGTGTAGAAGAAAGTCGTGTAACAAGACGATTAAGTCTTGCTACAAACTCCCTCATGGGCTCATTGTGCTCCATCTTTGAATTTGCAAGTCGGGCAAACAGCAGATGACTGTCTTCAGCGGGCTTGAATCTCGCCAAAAATTTCTTGCTTATAGTTGCCCAATTTGTAATGATGCCTAGCTCCAGGTGATTGAACCAATCGGCAGCATTTCCCACAAGAGTCTCTACAAAGAGACGCACTATGATATCTTCATGTGCCATGTGCAAGATGGCGCAAGCCGTTGTTAACGCAGAAATATGTTCATCCGGGTGTTGAGTCCCATCGCCATGAAATCGAGGAAAGTGCTTCCTTGACCCTTTAGGTAACTCATGATGTTCCCACAAAGCCAAAGGTCCAATGTTGTTACCCCAAGGTAATGGGGGTGGACGTCGTTGATTCCTACCAGCATTACTGTTGTTTTCATCCATTGCCTTTGTATGGATCATGCAATAGGATGCCGGATGGTAATTCCCATGTCATAAACCATAAGCTTTCTTGAAGTTTTATGCCTCGTGCCCCACGATGGGCGCCAAAAAACTGTTGGTGTTTCAATTTGCACCTCTAGAATGCGGATTATAAACAGACAGCTATACACTTATAAATTGCTCTTCAAATTAGGAGGGGAAGCTCCCTCTTCGCTGATGATGCTTAAAGAAAATAAACTAAACTATTTTCCAATCCTTTTGTTCTCAATTAAGAGCACAAGGTTATAAAACTCTAGTGTTGTAGCTGAGGTTTTCTCTTTTTAGAACTTCAACTACAACTAGGCCTACTCTAATGATGCTTCTAGCTACTCAAGTAAACTCAGAGCGTGAGAGTTAGAAGTAAACAAGGAATGATTCAACACAAAAACTTAAATAAACTCACTTCCAATGCACACCTGAAGACTCATTGTACTTTTCAATGCAAGCTGAAATAAAGATTATATAAGAAAACACATAAAACAAAACTTGAGACACTACATCAGAGCAACAAAGCAGGCATAAGATTTCCTTTCCCAAATTTCTAACAACGATTACACTTCTGGGACAGCAGGGTTGTAGCAATAACAGGCTTACAGTTTTGCAATCAAACCATAATACACTTGGCACAAATTACACATGAATTGAACAATAACTTGCAACAAAGGGCAGGCATGCAAGCTTGCTCTTACACTAAGTGAACAGACACTGAATAACAACTTGCAAGCAAAGTAGGCTCAACAATTTGCTATCACAATAATGGTTAAAGAAAAATGGGCAAGGCAGCCCATATTTATACACAAGCGAGGAGTAGGGAACCCTAAAATCTCCTTGCTTTTACAACAAGACTTGCCAACTCGCAAGGTTTATTTCTAAAACTAAAACAAGACAACTAACTAACAATATACTAAAACAAAAAGCAAGGAAAGTTCCAACTATTACATTTGATATTTCCTATTTCACAAAGAATAGATAAATGCGAGACAAGAATAGCAAGAAAACTCGGAAAAAGCGTCGAGTTAACTGTTGCCTTTGAGTTCTATTCTTCGAAAATATCACTGCCCCAAAAAGGTGCTGATTTTTCTCCAAAAATGCAGATTGTCGGAAAGAGCTAAGGTTTGGGTTTTGTAGACAATCACGTTTTGAAGAGACCCAATTCATTAGATTCTGAAAAAGTTGAGGGCTTCTCGAAAAAGCAGATTCTTGAAAATATAAAATTTTCCAATCTTCAAGAGGAGTAAAAAGCGAGCAGACCTAGATCAATGAGAACTAAAAACACTGACCACCCATTTCTAAAATGCAATGCCCTAGAAGATTGGACCATGAAAAAGCATGCCTCTTTGTTTGTCGATCCCGATTCCATGAAGAAAATTGAAAAAGCACCCCATTTGAACCTATAAATCTTGAAAAGCAAAAAATTGTATGTTTTCTCCTCTAGAGGCCAACCTGCAAAATGTGTGAATAATGGATGCAAAAGCCTTCTAAAATACATGTTGAGGAAAAAAAACGCTTTATTCTCCAAGCTTTAAAACTTTGAAGCCAATCCTAAGCTAGAAGCGTCGAATGTGGACACCTTTTGAACAATAAATGATAAAACTTGAAAAATTATCTAAGGCATTAAACCTTGGGTGCCTTTCCCCTTCAGAGTTAGAATATTTTTTCAGGATTTGCAACTTTGCTTCTTGTTTTGATTTCAGTTTGATCTTTGTTTCTAGATGTTTGACAAATGCGGTGAGCTAGCTAACAGATTCGTTGGATAACCTGAAGAATTCTGAGAAAGATTTCCTGGAAGCTGTGATTCCTGAAAAGTGATTTTGGTGGCTAAAAATCTTGGGCGCCCCTGGCTAGCTGGGGCGCCCATGAATCCCAGAGTTAGGCATTTTTAATGTTTTCTGATCTTCAGGTGAATTTTCTTTTGAATTTGCATTTTCAGCCGTCCAAGAGGTTCGATGAACAAGATGTTGGATTCGTTGGATAGCTTGATGAAATTTGAGATGATCTTCTTGGAGGTGACTAGCCCTGAAAACTACATCTGATGGCATGAACTCCTAGGCGCCCCTGGCTACCTGGTGTGCCCAACCATTCCAGACTAAACCATTTCTTGGACATTTTCAACTTTCTTTTGATCTTCTTCCGTTTTGCACGTGTTTCTACCTCCGTTCAATCTACAATATTTGGCATTTGAAAAATCTTCTGAGCTCACCGATGAATCTGTCACGAAGCTTGTTCAAATCTGAAGGAAGCTTCTTGGAGGTTTCAAACCCTAAAAACCACTTTTGAATGTTCAAAATCTTGGGCGCCCCTTGAAATGTTGGGCACCCAACTCTTCTAGAGTTAGTCTTTTACTGTGAATTTCATTCTTCAAATTTGATCTTTTTTGTTCCTCATGATCAGTTCTTCATTCTATCCAAAATTGCCAGCAACTGATGAATCTGATGGTCTGACTGAGATATCCACTGGAAAGCTTGAAGAATTCTGAAGCAGATGATTATCTTGGCAAACCCTAGAAACTGATTTAGGTCTCCCAAAACCTAGGGCACCTCTGGCTAACAGGGGCGCCCAAGGATCCCAGAGTTAGATTATTTTTCATGATTTTCATGATTTGCACTTTGCTTCTCTGATAAAACCTCTCTATTCGATCCAAGATTTCGGCCATTCGACAATTCCCGTGCACTTGCTGATGGATCCGCAGCGAAGCCAAAAGAATTCTAAGGAAGATGTCTTAGAGGCACAAACCCTAATTCCATCTTTTCACCCCTTGAAATGTTGGGAACCCTTGGCTAGCAGGGGTGCCTCTACTTGCCAAAGTTAGCTTTTTAAATCATTTTTTCAGCTCTCTCTTTGTTCTTCATCCTCCACTCCGCACTTGGCAACTGCATTCACCATATGTCGGAGACTGAAAAATGGCTAAGGCATTGATAGCTAGGCGCCTTGATTGGACAAGGGCGCCTGGACTCTCCAGACTTAGTTTATTTCTGCAACTCTCAAGATTTTCAAATTCCCCTCCATTCTTCGATCCTCGAGCATCTTTCGTCGTTTCTAAATCTGTGCAATGTTTGAGACCTTGAATCTGACACCTGGTAGTTGACCATCCTCTATTGATGACCTTGGAGCTCTTATTTTAGCCTCTGAAAAAGCAGAATAAACCCACCAGAGGAAAACTGATCTTTTCACGATTCTGACTAAACCAGCTTGATTAGGAAGTATTTTCAACCAATCAAAATCAGTTTGAGCCCTGGAAGCAGAAATTCTATTTTTAGAAAATTCTGCCAATATCCATTTGCAAAGAAATGCAGAAAATCCTAGAAAAAGTTTATTTTTAGAAACTTTCTATTTTTAGAAAATCTCCTAAAAAGTAGGATCGAAAAACTGAGATTTGGGTTTTGTAGACAAGGTCGCTCTAAGCAAACCCAAATCGTCAGATTTTGAAAATTTTAAGTTTCTGACCAACATGCGTGACATGCAAATTTCCATTTTCTGACCTTTTTGACAATTTTTACAAGACTTTTGACCATTTTTACAAAATGCCTTAATGAAGCAAAAATTTTAATTTTGGGTACAACAAATTGATCCATGCCCCTTGAATGACCTATGAATCTCCTTATATAGCCTTCAAATGGGCATGATGTGAGGAGTTGTGCCTCTTCACACATGCCTCCACAAAATTAATCTTGTCTTAACACCATTATCTAACTACTAATGCTAGATTGAATTGATTGTCTCCCCTTTAAGCATAAATTATTATTAAATATTGTAGATGACTTGACAAGAGTGCCACACTGGATGATGCCCGAGACTTCGAAAAGTGGCAGAAAAGTATATTTTCCAATTAGACAAAGAATGGTTGTAAAGCCCAATGCCGAACCTTTAGCAAGTCATAGATATGAATGTCGAACGCATTAAGGTCTCCATCCACTATCGATAGGGGATATTACTAATGGCATAGAGAAAGACTAGCGGTGACCTTCGAGAGGTACATGAATTGACTCCCGATAAAATATTCGCAATTGCTCCAGAATACTCGCGGCCTCTCTATAGTTACGATGGAAAATATCAAAGGAATTCAATCATGCTATGAGTCTCACATCAACCCAGCGGCAATATTATATAGTAAAGGTGGTGACTTTGATAAATGTGTCGGCCAAACATAGAAACCTCTATCTCAACACTTCCAACACCATTCAATAATATTCGATATTAATATGAACCCATAAGGTAGTGATAACAGATATGTCATGCTCCTTACAACATAAAATATTAGGTGGCAAATAAGACAAGGTTGACGACTTCATTCAAACCTTTTTTCACTATGACGCAACCAAATAATAATATGAATAGCCAACAACCGTCAATAATATGTGAACGGCTTTAAACAGCTTTAATATGAATCGCCCAAACTATTGCAGCAATGGTTTAAACGGCTTTAATATAGTTTCCATTCCATATTAAATAGCATCATTCCAATACATTGAACTTATTACTCTGAACACCAGAGATAGCCATCAATAATAATAATACCCAATACATCAAACCCTTATTCTGAATAGCAGAGATAGCAATCAATATGAATAATAACATTCGATCAATATAATATATCCCAAACAATGCAATATGCAGAGTAGGCAATCGACCACATTAGTACTTGTTAACACAGCAATCAATATTAAGCAATAAGACCAATCTGAAACTCCAATAATCTGACTCCTACAATTTCGTCTCCGTAGGAGACTCACGAAACTACCAAACTCCTAATCATGATCAAATGCATTCCCGAATGCCTTTTTGTAGCCTTCATCAAAAATGGGACATTACATAAACTATTTAGTTTTTCAAAGTCATCTTTCATTGTCTACTTGTTATCGCACAATCATTGTTTTCATTTATCTCCATAGCTTCACTAAAATTACAATTTGACAAAAATACTTCATAGTCCTCCATTTGCCAATGAAACAAGCAATGTAGAGAATTTGTTTCATCTTTCGAACATGACTGCAATTCCAAAATTCCTTCAACTTTTGGCTCCATTGGACCTTGATTGTGCTTCTCTATCCACTCTCCTTTAGAGTCAAAATATAAGGAATCTAAGGAAGCTACTTCCTCACTTACTGCCTAGTTCTTCAAATTAATGATATTTTTTCCCTTGTTTTCCATGGAGAGTGTTACTTTTCTAGTTGTGGTAGACATTGGCTACTACTAGCCAACTACAACACAATAGAGCATTGTATGCTCTCTTCTATAATGAGATGACCACAAAATTTAACAAAAATATTTGAGTTACAATAAGTATCATTCGATTTCCAATAAGTACCTTTTGGGCCATTAAAACTCCTCGCACCTTGATTCATTTCTGGTATACACCCACCAATTGAAAAGTTGGGGCTAGATGGGTGGCTTTCCTAGACTTCTCCAATTGTCTTCTAGAAGTACATTCATAGAAAAATCACCATTAATAATTGAATTAGTGAAATTCCTTTGAAAGATTTTCATGTGCACCACCACTGATTTCTTTAACATGTTAATTGTTGATAACATGGGATCAATCACTTGATCTCCTGACAACAATGGTTTAGTTATGGGGTCTTTGTTATCTCTAAATTCTAAATAGTTCATAGTATGCACCATAGTTTTAGGACTCGGACTCGACTCAGCAGCCCAAAATTTTGACTCGGACTAGGGACTCGACAAAAACCTCAACGTGGACTTGGCAAAAAGAAAAACCTCATAATTACACAAAAATAGAAATAAATGCATTTGGAGAACTTAAAAGTCCAATTTGACTATCAATTTGTCATAATTCAAACATTACACATCATATGATCCTCAAACTCTCAAAATTTGAAATTTCAGCCACTTGTCTGTTATGTTTAGGTGCCAGAAGAGTCTGACCTCAAGACTTGGGAGTTCGAGCCGAAGACTTGGGAGTCTTGGAGCAGGACTCGGTCAAGTACTCTCCAGGACTCGACCAAACTCGGCACAGGAGTCTAGTCAACTTGGCTCGGCCAGCTCCAGGACTTGGGAGTTTGGAGAGTCTTACAGAGTACTCGGAGAGTCTTCAAACTATGATGCACCCTCTCATTCTTCTTAGATACAATATTAGTCATAGCATTTATGAGTTCAAGAACACTTTGTAATAGATCCACTCCTATAAATGGTACAATAGTTTGAGCTACTTGTCTTGCAACATTTTTTCTGAAATGTAATTGATTTGTTACCATAATTGCATTTTTATTTGAGTGGCAGTGTTCATTATCCATAGCATGCTCCACCTTGGCTCTTACTTCACAAAGTTTTTCTTTTTTGTATGTGGGTTCACGTACATAGCCCTTTTTGTTTGGGCTCAAGTAACAACTAATATTTCATTATACCTCTCTACATCAATCATGTTGATGTTGATCAATCATGTTGATGTTGGCCTTTTTCTTCAGACATTTGGTGTCTTCATGGTATTCAAGTCCACATCATTTGCACAATAATCCTGATTTTTTCTAGTTTCTATGCCAATCTCTTGCAAAATGTCCCCATTCATTACATTGTCATTTGATCCTTAATATCCAAATGCATGTATTTAAAGGCATAAACTCAGAGACAACATTTATAACTTCTAAATAAATTACAGTTCTGGAATCCATAATCATTTCAGACTTTATTTCAATAAGAATTTCCATACTCATATTAACGTGGCATCGTTGTTATCATCATATTAAGCTATTCTTATCAAAATATACATATCCAATAATCAACTAATGGTAATCATTTAATGTTGCTCTTTAAACGAATCAAGTTGACAACATGTTTACATTGTGAACCCTTAATGGATTAAATCGTAAAAACTACAAAATTTGGGTAAGGGTTATTATAGTAGTATCAGAGCTAGTGAGCCCGCTAGCCTTTGGGTAATGCAATGAATTTTCGCTTGAAGCATGGCAACTGATGAGAGAAAGTGGTTGGCAAGATTACTTTATGAATCAGGTAGTAAGCTCAGTAGTTTATCTCAAAAGAATGAAATTGTGGTCACATTGAGAAAAATAGAAGAATGTTTGAGCCTTATTGAGCAGTCATCCAAAGTATTAGATATAGCTCTAACTCCTACGGTAACCACTTTGAATCAACATAAATGGTTGAGGCGTCATGATGAGGAAATCAAGTTGTTGGCTACCTCTTGTTTAAGTGAGGTAATGAGAATGTTGGTACCTCTAGTACCTTATGACAACACAATGAAAGAGGTATTGCACATGATTGTAGAAAGTTTCAAAGACCTAGATGACATCAATAGTTCGCATTACTCAAGAAGGATGACCATCTTAAAGACATTTGCAGAAATCAGGACAAGTAGCCTTCTTGTAGACTTAGGGTTGCAAGATCTGATCTACAACATGTTCCATCATTTCTTCACCACGATCAAGAACACAAATAATGAAGGTGTGTTTGCAGCCATGAAAGATATTATGATTCTAACTATCCAAGAGAGTGATGTTTTCTCTTGACGCACCATATCTATACTATGGACTGTTTGGAAACAAGAATGGGTTCCCTCTTCAGCTACATATACATTGTTCCTTGATGTGTTCACACAATGTGAGGAAAAATTAAAGCCTCGCTCGGAAAAAGAAAAGCAAAGGAGGATCAATTCAAAAAATGAGTGGGAAGAAGTTCCTTTACTGGTACATACAGAAGATGAATGCAAGAAAATACTTGATGTAGAAAGTGTTCATAAGGAGGAAGATAAATCTCCATACATTTCCTCTTATCACAAATGAAATAAGTGTTTGGTTTCATGAGGGGCATGAGGCAGCCATTAATGGCGAGCCGATAGATGAGGAACCAACGAAGAATGATAATGGTTTCACATCTGCTATAAATGATAGTGTCTTTCATTCAACGATGCAAGAGGTTTTTGGTTTGACTACCAAAATGAGCCTATAAAGAATGCATGTGAAATTCCTTTTGACCCTGAGGTTGCTCTTACTCCATCTCAAGGATCATGCATTGAGGATGACATAGAAGGGATTGAAACTATTGATCATAAAGCAGATTCTGTGCAGTCACATAGGGATAAGGATTTTGGTCATAATTCTCCCCCACCTTTTGAGGAGGATACGGTCTCTTCAAATCAATCAATTGTTACTGATGAGAAGAGTACTCTTTCTAATGAAAGTGAATTGAAAGAGAGGTTATATGGCAGTTCAAGTCACCTTGAGGCCTTAGATTTATACAAGCAAAGTGAAGCTAAATTGAGAGAAGAGCAGAGACCCTCACAAGGAGCAAAAAATTCGATTGTAGTCACTGAACATTTCAGGGAAGAAGGGAACAAAAGAAAAACTGAAGAGATCAAGGAACTAGACAACATCCATGAGACCTATGATCCAGACCATTGTCCCAAAAATCTAAATAATAGTTTGGACCAGCAACAAGAGAGACCTGATATTGGAATCAAGAATCACCTCCAGTTTGTTTGTAATCCCTTGTTCGAAGTTGAAGCTAATGTGACTTATGATAAAGCACTTTTCAAGTTAGATAATGAAGCTCTTCCAGAATCAGGTGATAAGATTGAAGATAATCATGGAGGCCTTGGTAACGGATATGAAATAAGTCCTGAATTTCGTAAGCACCATAACAGTAGTACATTCAACTTGCAACTTGAAATTCCCAAGAAAATTTGGAAGAATAAATTCATGGGACCGCTGAAAAGGAAGTGCAAAATTTATCTAGTTCAGATAGCACACATTGGCATGTGAAAAACATGATTCAAAATGCACCAAGAGGTTAAAGTGAGATTAATATTTCCCTTAGTGATTTGCAAATAATGGAGAACACTATGAAGGAAATTAAAACAGCCTACTTGCACATGATTCATGACAGAGATATGGCTACCAAGATTGCAGATGAGGCATTAGAATTATACCATGGAACCAAGACTAAGGTTGATGAACCTACATTATGGCTTAGTGCAACCAAGGGTTCCTTGAAGAATATTCAACTTTCTCTTCTAGAAGCCGACTACCAGACCTTGGTTGTTGAAGAAAAGAAGGAAAGGGCAATTGTGATCAAACAAGTAGGGAAAGAACTTGATTGCATTCATGAGAAGTTTGATCAGTAGGGTTGGATTGAGCATGATGATAGTTTTCAGTTGACTGATAATCCACTCCGTGGGGTGAGCACTGATCTAACATTTGCCCATCCACTTTTCAAGTTGGACAGTGGAGATCTTTCTGAGTTCAATAAGGAGATTGAAGTTGAACATAGAATTTGGGATCCAAGGATTGATGTAGTTGATACTCTACTCCACAAGGATCACGCTAAGTTGCCTTACAACTCATGCCGTGGTAATGGTTATATGAGAGTAGCGCAGCAGAAGTTGGAGAAGGCCCTTGATGGTAGGTTTCAATTTGGTGTTTTTAGCAAAAGTTTGTATAGATTGCCTTGGTTGATATGGGATCCTAGAGCTAGATTGCTTGAGGGAAAGCAATATTGGGCGGGAGGACTTGTAATGTCCCGTTTTAATGGTTCGAATATTTAAATATATTTTCAATGTTTCAATATCATGGTAAATAAATAATTGATGGGGTTGAACACTATATTATAATTGAGGGCTTCTTTGAAGGTTATTTGCTGTCGACGTAATGTCAAAAGGCACAATATTATGATAATGAGGATTTGCAATCTTTATTGATGGCATTCGATGTTTACTATGAAGCATTAAATCTTCATATCACCGCAACACTTCATTGTCAAGCACACAACAAACATCTTACATGAATGTCTTCAGGCCTTTAGAAGTATACATATTCCCGCCAAAGGAATCACAAGTTACCTGGTCGTGGTCAGGCATTCTTAGGGAAGCAATAACTGGTCAAATATCATCCATAAAAGTCCAAGTTGATTCTATACTATCCTTTAGCAAAATAATCTTATATAGCACTTGGGAAGGAGGGAGTCATCAATCTCCACAATAGATCGAGGGCTTGATAATTAGTCACACCATTAATCTACAAGGTGGCAAAATCAAAGAAAGTTTAAACTTGATAATATGTCGATTGTTCAGATTGATGTACATATAGGCGAATATATCGAGTATGCGAGCATACTAATGCTGCCAGAAATAGAGAGGGACCTATCAAGTATGAGCCCTGGAGGAAGCAAGACTAGTGGATATTCTTTAGATGGTCAATCAAAGAGGTGTTCTGAATTTGGCCGAAGGTAGACGGTTAGGGAAGTAATTTTAATTCAAGGATGATACTTTCAAATTTACCATCGCCTCTTAGTACATAGCTATCACACTTGCATGGAGACGTGGTATTGAAGTTGGGAAATCACCTCGTGCATTTCATGTGACGTGGAAGATATAATGGCCGGCTGTAATGACCCCTGTGCACGGCTGGGTGCGTCCCAACGGCCACATGTCCGGCAGGCTTGCATAAGACCCCAGATTCTCCGGTGGTGGCTTCGGTGGTGAAAGATTCCTCCCTAGTTGTCGCCCTTAACACCCTGGGTAGCCGCCCTTACTAACAGGCCGGTCTTTTGGTGTAGTGGTTGGGCCATAGTGGTATTAGAGCCGAGGTCTCGAGGTCGAGACCCACGGAGCGTGGTGGGCTGTAATGTCCCCTGTGCGCGGCTGGGTGCGTCCCGGCGGCCACGTGTCCGGCGGGCTTGCGTAAGACCCCAAATTCTCCGGTGGTGGCTTCGATGGTGAAAGATTCCTCCCTAGTTGTCGCCCTTAAGTAAACTAAGGCCCAACCACTACACCAAAAGACCGGCTTGTTAGTAAGGGCGGCTACCCAGGGTGTTAACTAAGGCCCAACCACTACACCAAAAGACCGGCCTGTTAGTAAGGGCGGCTACCCAGGGTGTTAAGGGCGACAACTAGGGAGGAATCTTTCACCACCGAAGCCACCACCGGAGAATTTGGGGTCTTACGCAAGCCCGCCGGACACGTGGCCGCCGGGACGCACCCAGCTGCGCATAGGGGACATTACACCGGCTGGGTCAGCTGGTCTTCATATTCCAGTCACCTATTTGATATTAAAGATAGTGGCAATGCCTGAGGGTCAGATGGCTATAGAAGCCTACAGGGAATATTTTTGGCATTTATTGGGTGTTACAAGCTGATCAATTAAGACTATCACTGATGGAAGAAACAACCATTCGAGAAAGGAATAAACAATATTAAGTGTCCTCAAAAGCAAAGGAATTGATATTAGACAACTATCTCAAAAGGAAATGATTATTGTGAGGAGATGCAGTTAGTAAAAGGAAAGAAGACACATCCTCCACGAAAAGACATTTCCTCTAGCAAGAGATAAATAAAGGTTGGAAATGGAACCAAAAAGCATCGAACATTGGAAATTTATATATTTGTAACTGCAGATCAGGTGCTCTAATAGAGCCACGACCCGCATATCACATGGAGCATAAATAAGTAGTTGATATTCAGATATAGCAGTCAGAGAACTCGCATAAGTATAAAGTTATTATCAGAGACAGTGATCAGGTTGAGTCATTTGATACTAAATATCCAAATGCATGTGTTTAAAAGTATAAAATCAGAGACAACATTTGTAACTTCTAAATAAATTACTGTTCTGGAAACCATAATCATTTCAGACTTTATTTCATTAAGAATTTCCAGACTCATATTAACTCCACAAATTTATATCAAGAATTTCCTCTTCTTTCCTTCTGGTTTTTTATTTTTCTTCTCAGCTTCTAAAATCAGAAAATGTCAAAATGATAGTAGAGGGTTTAAAGTGGACTTACTCTTTTAAAGTTGCAAGAGGGGCATGGGAGGACTAATGGGCCCCCCAGACCCCTTTTTTAATACTTTTTATCTTTTGTATTAATCTGGGTGCATTCTTTTTACAAAGACATCAGGAAAATTTAGCCATCCCTGGGATGGTCAAGGGGACATCATAAACATACCCAGCCATACCAAGGATGGACGGACGTCCCAGAAACTTATTGAGACACATAATTGAAGACATCTCTTTCAGCACAAGTGAGTTTCTTATTGTATTGGAATTACATTTCTGTTGATAATATTGTGAGTGGTGTTGTGTTTTGGCTGGGATTGTTTTTGAAAGAGTATATCATAATATGTTATCATATTGCTGATTTAATATTATATTACTTTGCTCCTCCATTGAGAGTATCAGTGATTTCCTAACATAAATGGGTGAGACAACATGTCTAGAAAGACTGGCATTTGTGATATGAGATCACAACTAGCGAAACCACTCATAAGAATAAAACACAGACAAATGGAAATTTGATGCAACATGAAAAAGACCCAAAAAACTAGCCTGCATGCAGATTGCTTTTAATTGAAGA
Organism: Sequoia sempervirens; assembly: GCA_007258455.2. NCBI lineage: Eukaryota > Viridiplantae > Streptophyta > Pinopsida > Cupressales > Cupressaceae > Sequoia > Sequoia sempervirens. The sequence continues at coordinate 140,375,237 of VDFB02281492.1, read as the reverse complement.
TCATCTGGGAGAAGTGGATGCTCAGGATACTTGTCCTCCAAGTACTGTTCAAACAAAAACTATGTCAATAGACATTTCTGAATATGTCTATATGAGAACATAAGATATAAATGCCTTACGTTAAAACAAGAACAATTCATGTAGTTCTAAGAATAACCATATAATATAAACAATTTCTAAGATCAAGGGTTGATTTGGTTACAGACCAGCAATATGGCAAGTGAATCTGCAACAGTTATGTTACCATCCACCAAAGTTGGAACAAAGTGAATAGGATTCAGTTTTGTATAATCTGCACAAGGAATAGCAATAGTGTATCAGTTGCAGACTGAAACTCTTCAAAAGAGCATTAAGTATCCTTGTGTTTTTGCCTTGCTTCCAATAAGAATAATATTTGTTAACTGCACAACCACTATGCCCATTCAAGGATTTTCTTTCCAGGCAATATCCTCAGATACTTTGTGATCCTACCTTCACTAAATTGTTCGCCTTCTGATAGGTTTACTGCTTTATATTCATATGGCAACCCTGCAGGCCCAATCAAGATTTTTAATGCCAACCAGAGTAAATGACATCAAACATATATAAATAAATAGGAAAAAAGAACGTAAGTACTAGAAATTAGGATGTCAAATTAGATGAGTTCAAATTTTAAAATCATCAAGGTTTTTATTATAGAGGATCCATGTTCAAATCTTCATAAGACATGTTACATATCAAAATGTGAGGATGTTGAATGTTTAATGGGGTAAACTACCTTGTTCAACATGTTTACATATTAAAATGTGTAGATGTTAAATGTTTAAGTAATTAAAATGTGTAGATGTTGAATGTTTAATTAGGCAAACTAGCAAATACACTTTTGGGTGTGGTGTCCCCCAACAATGAGGTCAAGTACAAGCCCAGAGTGAATATAATGGAATAGATAACCCTTGATCATGGGCACCCCACGAGGAATTCACCAATTAAAAAATACTATAAATTAGGATAATTAATACCAATTTTCATATTTTTAATCAAGCCTACAATTGAATGTACTCACATGTAATTTCTTATTAAAAAGTTTAAAACTAACCTTTGAGATTAAGTGCAATCCTGACACGCCAAGCACACGAACTCCTCCAGAAAGAGTATAGTTTCAAGCTCACAGAGGAAGGAATAGGATTAAGGTTTTCCTGTATAATTGAGAGAACAAATTACTGAATAATCAAATGAACAATGCATATTGGACTATTAACATATAATGCAACAAAATGTAACAATTAAATAGTTTTGCAACCATATCAAACACTATAGTAGCCTTCACGATGACACTATAATATCCTTGAATTATCAATACAAATTTAAAAATCATTCATAGGCACCTTGTGTAAAGTCAAATGATGCAAATGCAATGTAGCTAGCAAAGGAACGTTGCAGTTCATAAGGAAGAGATAGAAAAAGGAAAAAGCAAGCATCAGATGAGACCAATCAAGATGGCACAGTAAGTTCTAGTGGAACCAATAGTTTGAAGGTGGAAGGTGGCAGGTGGTAGTCTCCACCCTCTTTAAGTCTTTCATAATAGACTTTTAAGTTTGTGACATTTTTGTTAATTAATGGGTAGTTCATTGTTAGTTTTGAGTTAGTCATAAAATAGCTGCTCTCAAATAACTCTCTCTGAATATAATAACTAGAGCAATCAAATCATAGTGTAGGCATGTTTTGGATCACCATGTGTTTTTAAGAAAACATTATCAATATTAAATACTTATCATTGTGTAATATACTTTGAACATTAAAAATGACGAAGAAGAATGTTGTTAGAGTTTTAGTGCCATATGGCACCTATTTGAGAGTTTCATCTTTCAGATTCTCTCTCTTATTTATGTGGATGATTTTACCATGCAAGTTGTGTTGGTGGGTTTGGAAGATTTAGTCCACTCCAGTTCTCCATCTTATTTTAGGTTGATCTTACCATTAATTATTTAAAATGGGCATCAGTGAAGGAACACAAAAACAATGCCAAAACTTAATCATCATTGTTGGATTGATCTTTCTTGCACAAAACGATATGATCCTATAATTCAATCAGCCCTTTCTTATGCATCACTTCAATAATCTTTGGAGCAAGTTTTTGTAGCCGAATGATCAAGGAGTTCTCAATTTGGAAGAATATGTGAAGTCTATGCAATCTGACGATGTAGTCCACACATGGCAAGACAACATGCATAAAATTTTCACAAGGAATGTACTAAAAGTTACAAGGATTCCTTCAAATTAGCAATCAAACTTGATAAGATCCAATATGGATTGCTAACATCTTTTAATCCCTTATCTGCAGATCTATTTGACATATCCATCAAAAATATTTTCCACACTATGTAATGTCCCCTTCTTCAACCTAGGTGTTCAGAGAGGACCCTTTAGCCTATTTCATTCCTATAGGCTAATTTGGGGGTTTGGATAGGGAATATTTTAATTAATTAAGTTGTCTTACATTATTATTTTACAAGCAACTTTCGTTTGATTAATTGTTTTATTTTAAAAGTGACCATTCATGTTAGAGTGACTATTCAAAATCCCAAAACTGAATTAAAAATTAAAAAGGTCACTTTATGAACAATAAAACAAAAAGTTCTCCAAACTTTATGTAATGTCCCCATTTTCGCGAACATCAGAATTCGGTGGATTTAGCCTATTCCTGGCCCTCGTAGGCTAATATGTCTGGTTAGAGGGTCCCTTTTGGCAGTGAACGGTGGTTTCTCTCCTTCAGAGTTTAGTGTTGGGTCAAGCTCAACCTTCGTTTGACTCAGTTTCACATACTTACTATTTATAGTAAGTCACTGTTCAGGGTTTCTATTTTTAGACGGGCATCCGATCGCATGGAGAACAGGGAGAGTTGACTTCTGGCTCAGACAGCATAGCAATCGAACAAGTATTTCAAGAGATATTAAAGTTTAAGTGACTTAAGTGATTTAATTAAATATTTTAATGTGATTATAAAGTTATAAAGTAACTTTATATTAATAAAGTCACTTTAATATTATAAAGTTTTATCCCACATGGGCTAGGAAAGTGTTTGAGCTCACACAAGAAAAGAATAAAAAGGGACTCAAGAGCTCATTCTTTGACAACTAGGATTTTTTATTTGTTTTGAAGTTTTCTCTTTGGCATTTGGGGAAGGGAGCCCTAGGGTTCCTGCCAGCGTATCGGCATTGGAGAGCATAGCTGCTTCATTGCAACAACATTCTGAGGTGAAATATCATCTAAAGGTGCTCACTGTTGGCTTTATCTTGAAGTCAAGTTCGTGCTTCATCAGATTTACAGGAGAGTTTCAGAATTAGGGTTTCTTCATCTTTCATTATCAGAAGATTGTAATCCGGGTATGCTCAATTGTAAAAGCTTTTGAAAGTGAATTAATAAAATGATCTCTTTGCTGCAATAGGGTTTTATATTTGCATTTCCAGTATTTTATTTCATGCTTGGCATTATATTTCAAAAAATACACAAGAAGGCAAATATACAGAAAAACATAAACAAATTCAAAAAACCCTCATCATTGAGCATTAGAATCGTAGGTTTGAGACGACGGGTCTCTTACATTTTAGGAGATAAAAAAGGAGTTGCAAATGTGAAGTTTCACATCTTTTGGTCATCTTTCATCTCTTTGTGAAATTTGAGCAGTTTACTCTAACAAAACCCTAGGACAAAAACCCTAAGGGACTACTATTTCGAAGAGATATTCTTCCTAGCCAATTCAATGTGAATTCGTGCAAAGTTCATCATTGTGTGGAAAGGTTTGGCAACTTAAAATAATTGTAATTGAAAATTTCAATTTTGGAGTTTACTTCAGCAATTCGAGTTAAAGGGATTAGTCAGGTAGCTTTATCAAAGAATACACAGCAGCATAACTAAAGTAATTTTCGTTTAAAGGTAACTGCACATGCTCTAAATCAAATCGTGCCTATCATAAATTTTCTGAGCAGCGACTAAATGAACCAGCACCCCCAATCACTCATAACGGACCCACTAAACAAAATCTTAATATTTTGATTGAGACGGCTCAGGAAAATAATATAATGCTCACTATGCTCGCCATCTGCATTTTTTAAAAGGCAATCATAATGATCCTACTCCTTTATAACATTCCAATTAATCTGAAATCTAATATTTTTCAAACAAAAAGTCTGCCATATATAAGATACTACAATCTCTCCACTGAGTCGACGAGGAGTTGAAAAATTGGCATCACACACCCCATGCCACATGTAGAATAGATGCCTCTTCATAAAGTTCGCCTCAGAAAATAAGATCACCATTACATTTTTTTAATGAATGCCTCTCGAAAAAATATTAAACACCGCTCTAAACAAATTAACTCCACAAATTTATATCCCGTGCCAAAAATAGAGGTAGCCAATAACTGAAGGAACACAACTATATCTTCTTTGAAACGCATGACTACCATATAATGAATTCTGGCGGTATTTCTAATTACACTCACAATTTTATTTCACATTTCACTCAGAGAGATAGGAAGTTATTATCGCCGCCCCACAAAATAGACATCTAAAAACATTAATCACTGCTTAATGGAGCTGTCGATGACTGAAGATAAAGGCAGAATAAAATAATTTTGTTTCAAATAAAGCCGCTCCATAACAAATTCGCAGAGGTGTAATAAGTAGCCATCGACCCATAGGAAAATTCAAACCTCCAAAAATATTTCGATAACATCGAAATAGCATACTCAGAATTTCCTCAATATCTACGAATAAAGCATTAATTCTGACCACCTCTTGAGAAATCTGACTTGGCAAACTTGAATATAGACTTTTCAACCGCTGACTTAGGACGACTAATTTAGCATAAAGTATTAAAAAAATGCTGATAGAGCAAGCAGGCAAGTAGGTGAAGTAAGCAAGCAAGAAGCTCAAGCAAGTAGCTCAAGCAAACAACCAACCAAGTAGCTCAAGCAAACAACCATCAAAGTAGCTCAAGCCAAGTATAGAGACAATCGACCTTTGACATCAATGACAAAATATTCCAACACTTGGTACTGTGAATTGGAAATGCAGAATTCTTGAATCTATTGGAGAAGTTATTTCATTCAGAGATCCATTCAGAATAATTATTTAAAAGACATTTCTTTGCTGGTTGGATGCCCGTGTGAAGAAATTCTTCATCTACAACACTATTGGAAGGTGAAATTTGTTGCCAAAGATACAGCAGCCTCCATTATCATTGAGGTTAGTCATTGGGTTTTGTTTATTTGTATGCAGCTAGGTCTGAATATTTAATAAAGTGTTTATTTAAATCTTCCCTAGTAAAACAACACCCTTATTTTGTATTCTGTGAAAGTGGTCAATTTATCAAATATTTGTGAGTCAAGATCACATAAAACAAAGCATAAAATTCTGTAAACATTATAGAGGCTTACAACTATCAAACCGGAAAAGAAAAAACTAAAAAAAATCAAATTGGATCATTACACTGAAGAAGTAAACATGAATTTCTTTTGCACAAATGATGATCTAGAAAAACACCTCCATATCTTTTAAAGCATGTTTTTCAAATGTGCAAAAAAAATCAAAATTTCTTTTTTCTTACTCTCCTTGACAAAACAAGCAAATCTTGGTTCAGTACACAATTCATATACATACACATTGCATGCTTGGACTTTTATTGCCATTACTCAACAGACCTAATTCATATAACCTTCTTAGGTCAGTTTGATCAGTCTATATATTCCTTTACATCTTGGGATAACTAACTACACAATAGAGAAACATACATCTATTATGTAGATCACTACATTATATTCTTCCTATCCTTTTGTGCAGACTTCTCTTAGCATAGATTATCAACAAATAAGTCTCCAATTGGAACATCCCATGGATCTGCATTTACTACTTAGTTTCTATACAGTTTGGATGCATCCAAGATTCAACTTTCCTTTGATCACTCAGCCTTCTGTTCATCCAAGCCATTATCATAATCAATTTTAGAATAGCCAGAGCAGAATTTTCTATCTCTTCAATGAGAATGATACTAGAGATATGGAAAATATCATCCTGTCCAAAAGTTGCACCATGGAACAAGTCAGTGCACACATAGTGAAATACTTGTTGTGCAATCCACATATACAAGAAAACCAACATTACAGAACTAGAGGCTATGGAAAAGTTTATCCCATCCAAAACTTACACCAAGGATCAAGATGTTGAGCACAAAATACATGTCATGCAACCCATACACAAAAGAAAATCAAAATTGATGTCATGAGATAGATCATTGAGATTGGGTACTTCTGGGATGCCAAACAGCTCAAAAATAGCAACAAAATTCATGAATGCAGAGATGTTTTTTCCTGGTCATATGATGATCTCTAAAATATTCCAAGATCTTTCTGTGTATGCACATGTCACTCAAATCAGATGCCAAACTAGTCAAAAGTCATCCCCACCATACTTTGCATCATCTCAAAAAACAAGCAAGAAATGAAATCGAAAAGCTACTCACTGTTGTTATAATCATGAAATGCAATGAACTAAATGGGCCAGCCCAAAAGAGGGTTTTTTATATAAGGAATGAAAAACTAGATATTTGTGTTGATTTTTGTGAATTAAACATGGCTATAATTCACAACCCATTCCCAATTCCTTTCACTAACTACCTTTTTGAGAATGTCACGGGTCAAGAAGTCAACTAGTACAAACAGCTTCTCATGCTATTTTGAAGTCTATTATGCTCAAAGACATGCCCAGGATAACTTTGTGAGTAAACAAGTGTTTACTGCTATCAAATCATGCCTTTTAGACTCGTAACTGTACCAGCATATTTTAGCCATATTTTCATTATTCTCCTCCTTTTCACAAACAATTACTTCCTTCCCAAAGGCACAAATACACACTTTCTTGGGACACTGACTATAATTGTAGGTTTATCCACAAACATCATAGACCACCTATCCAATGGAATATCTGTTCTCTAAAAAGTGTGCCTCTTGAGAGTCAAAATGGATTATAAAGGTAAATTTGACAGTCAGCACATCCAATGATGCAATCAATTTGGTGTATGCTGGGTGAGTGGGAGATTTGATGGAGGTGCTTCATCAGATTTTTAGATGGGTTGTTGTATTCCATACTTTGTTTAGATTGATGTAATAAGGGAGGGAATGTTGGAGTTTATATTATGTCATGCAATATATAGGTTAGAAAAATAAATAGGTGTTAGTCTAATAGTTAGTAATCAATAGTGTTTGTCGGGGAATTTTTCTTATGGAGGTTGAATAGAGTAGTTGTTAAGTGGTTGGTGCATGGGAAAAGTTGATAGGCTTAAGAAGCCATTGTATGAGCAATGAGTGAATCCTGAATGTATAATATAGTTTTCAGTATTTCCATTACTGCGCAATCATGGTGCAGTTTTCAATATAGTTTAATCTTGCTTAATTTTGTGTTTGCAATTTCAATCTCTCAATTTTAATACTTATTAGTCGCAACAATTTTTTAGTTTTATCAATAGCAAGCACACCATTGATTTGTTAGTACCAATATTGGAACCCCTGCAAAACCTCAAATACAATCAAAATTTTAGTCAATGGCAGCTAAGTTGTCCTTCCTATCAAATCCTAAAGGTTGTCAAGTCTTGGTCTATTTTGTCCATTAACAACGTTTGCAGACTGCTCAATGTAAGGGAGATAATTGAAATGAGCTTTCTTTTATGTTTTGATAAACTGTGTGTTCTTTTGATTGCATCCAAGAAGTTTCTCACATAATGTGTTTTGTTTTTAATGTGCATGCATTAAATAAAAATTAACCACAAAGATTTCTAGTAATAGAATCAAAGAACATTAATGCCCCTTCAATTTATTCTTCCATAGAATTGGTAGTTTTGGCATTAATAACAGACAATACAAGTCTGTGAACATTTGGAAATAATTAAATTAATATATACTGGCATACCTGTCTATGAGCTTCCAAGCCACACCTATTGATTCAGATTGAAGCTCCAGTGGAGGCTGCGATTCTGGATTGTTTGCTGGGAATTATGCACGATTCAAGATTGCAAGGGCTGGGGCTGAGATTCCGGAAGGATCTACGGCTGTCTGCTCCAGAACCCGTGCCTGTAACTGAGAATGATTATCGCTGCAGATGCCTCCTCACACAGACTTATTAATGTTCATTCCTGGACTGAGATCGCTGCTCACAATTTCAGAATGTTGCATCAAATCTTCACACTTCCAAACTTAACCAGTCTGGGGCTACGTCCAGAATGGTCTGAATACAGGTTTTGTCCTGCACTTGTTCTCTAAATTGCCGAGAATAAAAATCATAGAATGGGGTCGATAATAATCTTTCCCAGCCAAACGATTCCTCTTTATATCTCCTCCCAAAAAGCTATCGAACTCCTCTTCATTTCATAACTTGGCAACTTAGGCAAAGGTTTTAATATTTGTATTAATTATTAGAATGCCCCCCATGAAGATATTTCCTAGACATAATATTGTTATAACTTAAAATGGCCCCTCTTTAAGTCATAAAGAATAATTATAATGTCTATGCATAAGGCTTAAGCTTTTTGGGCCCAATTTAATTATTTATTAATTCCCTTTTATTTCTTTAATTTCTCCTAGCCCCCGGGAATATGAAAAGACTAGGAATTTAAACCTTCAAGTCTCAACCTTCGAGAGGGGACATTACAGTCCTCCCTTCCCGAGATTGTTGGTCCTCCAGCAATTGCAAATTAGGATGTTGTAGGATCTCCTCTCCTTCCCAAGTGGCATCTTCAAGTGGCAGATCCTTCCATTTTATCAGGTATTGTCGAACCATTTTATTTCCCAGCTTCCTTTCTCTCCAATCAGCAATGCCTTCAGGAACTAATATCAATTTTCCCTCCTCATCAAGTGGAGGTAACTCTGGAGAAGCAACTGTATGCAGGCCCAATGCCTTCTTGAGGCATGAAACGTGAAACGCATTATGTATTTTGCTTCCCTCTAGCAGTTCTAGCTCATAAGCCACCTCTCCAACTCTTCTCAGAATCTTATATGGCCCATAGAAACGTGGCTTTAACTTTTTTGCGCCACTTGTCTTCAGTGTGGATTGCCTATAAGGCTGAAGGTGCAAGAAAACTAAGTCACCAACCTCGAAAGACCTCTCAACTCGATGTCTATCTGCATACATCTTTTGTTGATTCTGCACATGTTGAAGATTCTCTTTCAATACCTTGAGAAGATCCTGGTAGCTCTGGACTATCTCCTTAGCTCATGGAACTTTACTATCTTCGAAAGCTAAATCCATGAAGGATAGTGCATCATACCCATAGAGTGCTCTGAATGGAGACATGCCAATGGACATGTGATAAGTGGTATTGTAACAATACTCTCCTAAATAAAGCCACCTCACCCAAGCACGCTGCTGCCTTGACACATAATTGCGAAGGTAGCCTTCTACCCATTTATTTACCACTTATGTCTGGCCATCCGTTTGAGGATGGTAACTGGTGTTGGGTGTCAACTCAGTTCCCACCAATCGAAATAACTCCTACCAAAACATACTCAGGAATCTACTGTCTCTATCACTGACAATCATTTTGGGGAGTCCATGAAGTCTAAAAACCTCTCTGAAGAATAATTCTGCAATCTGCTGGGCTGAGAAGTTTGTGGGAACAACAAAGAAATGTGCATACTTTGTGAGTCTATCGACTACCACAAAAATGCAATCCTTCCCCTGAACACGAGGAAGTCCAGTAATGAAGTCCATGGAGAGTCCCTCCCATTTAAGCTCTGGAATGGGAAGTGGCTGGAGAAGGCCTGCTGGAAATGAGTGCTCTGACTTGTTCTGCTGACAAGTCAAACACTCTCGAACATGTTGTAGAACATCATCTTTTAACCCCTTCCAAGTAAACCTCTCTTGTATCTGGTGGTAGGTCTTAAAGAAACCTTGATGTCCTGTCATGGGAGCATCATGTAGTGCCCTCAAAATTTTGGCCTTCAATTTAGAACCAGGTACAAGATAAATCTTGTTCTTGTAATAAATAATATGATCAGTCACTGAATACCTATCATCCTGTATCTTCCCATCCAACAGATCTGAAGCAAAGGAATTCTTCACATATTCTGAAATCAATTGTGATTTCCAATCAGAGGAAATTTTTGTAAATGAACACAAAGCTAGCTTCCTAGACAATGGATCGGTAACTACATTCTTTTTACCCTTAACATATTCCACATCAAAGTCATAAGCCTACAATTTACTAACCCATTTTTGTTTCTGTTCATTTAAATCTTTCTGTTCTAGGAAGTATTTGAGACTGTTATGATCTATGTGGACCACGAACTTAACTCCTACCAGATACTGCCTGAATTTTGCTAGCGCGTGCATAATAGCTAGCATTTCCTTGTCATAAGTAGAATACAGCCTCTCAACATCTCTAAGCTTTTTGCTCTCATAAGCAATCGAGTGCCTATTCTGCATAAGTACAGCTCCTATACCTTGTCTTGATGCATCACATTCTAATACGAAGGGTTGCGTGAAATCTGGCAGTGCTAGTACTGGACATGTGCTCATAGCCTCCTTAAGCTAATCAAAAGCTCACTGCACTTCTTTTGTCCATAAAAAAGCACCTTTCTTGGTTAAATCAGTCAATGGTGATGCTAGCTGTGAAAATCCCCGAACAAACCGCTGGTAATATGAACACAAGCCTAAGAAACCACACAGCTCCGAAATGTTTGTTGGTGGTGGCCGGTCTAATATCGCTTGTATTTTCTCTTCATACACCTTAATTCCACCAGCACCAATGACATGTCCCAGATATAAGATTTTAGTCATTCCAAATTCACATTTGGAAGCTTTTGCATACAGTGATTGTGCTTCCATAATGCCCAGAACTGTTGATGTGTTTTTCGTGACCGTACCAACACAGAATAAAGTTGCCAACGGATACCCTATTCTCTCTTGATCAAAGTATCCAGCACGCTAAGATTGCGAGAGAGTCCGTGCATTCAACTCTAAGGTTCCTTCATGCAGTGGATAGTTTCAGTTGGCTCGATGTGATTTGTTGGTATTTCAAGGGGACTTACAAAATTGTTCAACAGTGGAGAAAGGAATTTGAATGCTCGAAAGGTTTGTCTATAAAGCTCTTGCTTCCTAAACTAACCAGAAAGTACTAAATTTAAAAGGTTGCAAGGATAGAAGATGCTATGGACTAATCTACGCGTGGGACGTGGAGATCAATTTTCACAAGCCTCAACCAGATTCCACTTTGCCTCACTTCGGACAGCTTCCACAAAACCGGTGCACTCTTCAAGGGGAGTAACTAAAGATATTCAGATTACAATTCAACAATAAAGACACCATCATGACAACGCATACCAACATGAAGATCGTAATCGAAGTTAAGTCCACAAGTTTCCAGTTGACCACGCAAGGCGAACTTACCATCAGCAAGCCTACTAGTGGTATGGATAGACGAAGTTTGTTCAAATTGAAGACCACATTCCACAGTTACTATCTACTACTTGCATGAAACAAAATCTATTTACTTTACTTTAAAATCCTACTTGAAGTAGAAGGACGAAGAAACCTCACTAGCTACTCACAACAAAAGACGAGATCATCATCAATGAAAACTCTTTTTATTGAGAGTGTTCACAGCAATTTCTTACAAAGTTTTCAAAGGAAAAACTTTCCTTCTTCAAACTATCCTACCAATCTATGCTACACTATCAGTCTCTCTGCTATTCTATGATCCTAATCTAATGTCTAATGAGGTACAAATGAGGGGGGTGCCCCCTTTTATAGATGGCCAAATCCAGTGGACGGCTCAGATCAATTTACAATGGAGGGCTCAGATTGAGCCACACATGCCCTGATCAAGATTCTACCCTAATAACCGCCAGAAAGTGGAGGAGTGGTGCAATAAATGCCAAATTCCTCCCTTTGACCACTATGGGGAATTAATGCCCACCATCTTCTAGAAGATTCCTATTTGTAAACGCGTTCACACTGTTCTTCTTCCTAATTGCAAACTGGATGAGTCTAATCATCATGGCTTCTATTTCTTGGACTGGTATGGCAAGTACGTTCTCGATCTAACTTCAAGGTGGCAACTTCTTTCTCCCGCTCGATGATGATTTTCTTCCTTCCTGCCACTGCATCTTGAGCTGTACAAAGCACGCTGGAGAACATCCTTTGGATCATCGAAGGACTTTACACTTAAGGAGAATTTATTTGCTTCGCTCGCCCATTCCGTTGTCATTCTTTAACATTGAAGCCTTTTGTTCACTCCTCATCCTTAGCCTTGAGGGCGTTTAGTGCTTGAAGATGACTCTTGAACGCCTAGGTCTTCAAAATTTCTTCATCCTCACCCTGAAGGATTCTCCAATCTTGGACTTGACCCGTTCTCCTTTGCCACTCGCCTTCCTGAGCTGAGTGCATACTGGGTCAACACTTAGCCATTTCTTCCAAGTACTCGCTCCATCTCCCCAAGTCATCATGCCTTGGCCTTGGTGTTCACCCTACAAAACAAGCAAGAGAAGAGCATCAAAACACTTCATAATATAAATTCACCTCACTCACCTGATTTTCATGCTTTGACTTCCAAGGTCTGAGTGATCTCCAGATCTAATAGGGTTCATCACTTTTCTCTAGCAAACTTTGCCTTCTTCATAGCCTTTCAACACCTGTGCATTTAGGGACCTATGTCTGGAGTTTGTGCCTTAGAAATTTCTCCACCTCGAGGGCGCATTTGGAAAATTGATGCTTGAGTTTCACTTCATCTGCAAATTTTTCGTGCCTAAGAAAAATTTCATTTCCTGCTTGTGAGCATGTTTCACCTTATCAACATTTTTCAACATAATTTATCCTTCTAGTGATAACAAACTTAGGCATTTTTGTATTTTATTCCTCTGCCTCAGAAAATTTTTATTTCCTCTGGAAAATTTCATCAAGCAGGCGCCCATCAAAAATCTTCATCTCAAAATCCTTGGCGAGGTGTAGAAAATTTTTAAATCCATTCCTTGCCGAAGATGTCCGATACCCAGAAGAAAATTCCCTTCAGAAAGCGTCGAATTCATGTGTTTACAAACGAAGGGGTACATTTAATTTTTGAATTTTAACCTTAGAAAAATATTTTGCCATCAAATTAATTCTCATTCTTCATCTATGGGCGTGTTTTCTTGCTTGGCCTTGAAAATCTTCTTCAAACTCATGAAGCTAGAGTATTCCGACTCCTTGCCAATTGTATCCATGTCTCAAGAAAATTTCATCACTTCTTCAAGCTTAGGCATATTCCTCTAAGGAAGGTGGAACTTAAATATTTAGAAAAATATTTTATCATCTCTAGCATGGGTGCATATGAGGGGTCCAGAGGGATTTTACATGCCTTAGACAATTTTCACCGAGCTAACACCTTCAATATCCTTGGGCGCATTTTACATACTGAGGAGGATTTAACTTCCAACGCCTTAGTCACTTTTCCTTCACACCTCTAGAGATGGGCACATATAGGGGGTCTAGGAGGATTTTCAACACTTAGCATATTTTTCTTCACACTCCATAGCCTAGCAAGTTGGGCGCATATGGGACCCCTAGGAGGAATTTAACACTTTTGTCTTTTTCCTAGCTCACTTGGGCGCATTTGGCATGTCATGGAGGAATTAGCAACGCCTTAGTTTCTTTATCACCATCACTTCTTTCCTTGGGCGCATTTAGGGGGTCTAGAAGGAATTTTGAATTTTGCCTTAGACAATTTATTTTTCTCCCATCCAACTTTCTTCACTTTGGGCGCCTTTAGGGGGTCTAGAAGGAATTAGCAACGCCTTGAAGACCTTTTCCTTCACACCTCTAGAGATGGGCGCATTGGTAGGAGCAGGAAGTTTGACTTCAACGCCTTAGAAACTTGTCTTGGCTTCACACCTAACATGGGCGCATTTAGGGGTAGGAGCAGGAATAAGCCAACACTTAGAATTTTCTCCACACTCCATCTTGAGATGAGGGCACATTTAGGGGTAGGAGCAGGAATTATCAATGACTTAGAAAATTTTCATAGCTTCTTCTCCTTGAGGGCGCATTTGAGGGGGTGAGCAGGAATTTCAACACTTGAAACTTTTTTTCATCCTCCTGCCAGTCTCATCTTGGGCGCATTTCACAAGGGGTGAAGGAACTTTCTCAGACTTAGACATTTCTTTGGCCTGCTCACTCCTGTTTTACTATATTTAGTAAGTCCTTTGATTTTCATACCCCTGAAGCTTGGATTGATCTGGAATTCGTGCCACCAGACCCTCATGACCTAATTAAGTTGTTCACACTGCCATCTCGTGCTGACTTGCTATTTATAGCATGTTTCTGGAGGTGATTTACTATAAATAGTAAGTGCTCAAATTGCCTTCAAATTTCACTAGTGGAATCCTTGAAAGATATTGATCGCAGTGGGATACTTCAGTTTTCGGAGATTCTAGCGTTTGACCCCTCATTTTGGGTCCCAAAGCTGGAAACCCTAATTTCACTTGCATGTTGCTCAAATGATCTTCGTTTGACCCCGTTTTTGTTGCATGTCGGTCAGTTTGTGATACTGAAGCGCTGGGGGCAGGCCGCCATAATGAATTTGCTAAAAATAGTAAGTCCTTGAAAAAGTGACCAACTCTGTTTGCATGTCACATCACTACGTAGCTCTTGAAAAACCCATAAAAAATACCCTGACATGTGCTGAAAAGTCCTACATGCAAACCCTAAAAATAGCCTCTAAAGGCTGAGTGTTGAAAGTTATCATATCATCTTGCATGTTATATCATCGCGTAGGTCTTAGAAAACCCAGAAATATTCTCTAGACATGCATTGAAAAACTTCGCATGTAAACCCTAAAAATAGCCTCTGAAGATAGCTCTTGAAAAAGGTCCTGATCTTGGTTTGCATGTTGCACCACTGCGAAGCTTTCGAAAAACCCACAAAGAATTTTCAAACATGCGTAGAAAATTCCAACATGCAAACCCTAAAAATAGCCTCTAAAGGCTGAGTGCTGAAAGTTATCATCTCATCTTGCATGTTATATCATCGCGTAGGTCTCAGAAAACCCAGAAATATTCTTCAGACATGCATTGAAAAACTTCACATGTAAACCCTAAAATCAACTCCTGAGGGTGCTACTTGCTACTTGCTAAAAATAGAAAGTTGTTCATTTTAGCTCAAAACTTGCAGACAAATAGCTTGACGTATCCTGGATGCAGTATACCGATCAGAACTTCAAAAGTGCTGAGAAAAAGTCCCAAATTAGGTACTTACTAAAAATAGTAAGTCGTTAGAATTCAATAAAATTTTGCTGGGGACCTGCTAGAAGCATGTTGACTGCAATGCCAAGCTCATATTTCAATTTACTCACTCAATTTGACTTCAAACTGGCCAAAAGATTCAAAACCCTAATTCTCAAACCTAGCCAAAATCTCAAATTTAGGCTCAAAGGCGGGCACATCCCCGGAAAGGAAGACAGCAGAAAGAGAGAGAGAGAGAGAGAGAGAGAGACAAAACCAAAGCCAAAAGACGAGGAACGGAGCAAAAATTAGGGGGTCCCCATTTGCAATGGGGTGATGTGTGAAAAGGTCACAACAAGAACTATATCCAGATGACAAAGGTGATCATCCCAAGTCCTGTTGTAGATAAGAATATCATCAAAGAATACTAAAATGAACTTCCTTAGCTGATCCTGAAACACATGATTCATGCAGGACTGAAATGTGGTTGGTGCATTAGTGAGTCCAAATGGCATCACAAGGAACTCAAAATGACCGTAGTGACATCGAAAGGCGGTCTTATGGATATCCTCCTCTCTGACCCTTATCTGATGGTATCCAGAGCACAAATCGATTTTAGAGAAGTACACAGCCCTGTGTAGTTCATCTATCAGCTTATCAATCCTAGGTATTGGGTATTTGTTTTTAATAGTCTTCTTATTAAGCACCCTGTAGTCTATGCACATGCACATAGTCCCATCCTTCTTCTTAACGAAAACTACAGATGGTGCAAAAGGGCTCGAGCTTGGCCGTATATGTCCCATACTGAGTAGTTCCTTAATTGCCTTCTCAATTTCCTCCTTAAAGTGTCGAGGGTGTCTATAGGGCGTAGTGATAACTGGTTTTGTGCCCTCCTCCAATTCAATCACATGTTCAAACCTCAATCAGGTGGATGTCCAGGAGGTATGTCACCAAAAACTAAGTTGTGCTTATCTAGCACCGTCTGTATATCTACATGGTACTAAGATTCACTACAAGTAGTAGACTTGGTGGAGATGAAACACTGAACTGCCCAATCGACATCACCATGTCTAAAGAGAGCTTCCATCCTTCTCACCAACACCAACCATGGACCATCATCTGTCATTGCTTTCAGTATCATCTTTTTCCCATCCACCATAAATTCCAGCTGCATTTGCTTGAAGTCTTGAATATAATGTTCAAGGGATTCTAACCAGTCCAATCCCAAAACTACATCTATATTTTTAAGCCCCAGTACATAGAAATCGCCTGTCAATGTGTAGTCACCAATCTGTATACTCAACTGAGGTACTACTCTGGTGCAAGTCAATGGAAAACCATCAGCAACTATAACACTGAATCCTGGAAACTCCTCAATCTAAAGCCCACGCCTCATTACCAATCCCTCATTAATAAAGTTGTGTGTGGCCCCGCTATCAACCAATCAAACCATCCTTTGTCCTTTAAGTACACCTTTCAGTCGAAAAGGACGTATGCGAGGGACTCCAGATAAAGTAGCAATGCGGTGAGTTTCTCTGACCCGGATATCTTCCAGTTCTATCTGTGGCCGATCCTCTTGTTCACTTTTACCCCCCACGCAAGCTTCTTGCTCTTCTAGTTCTTCATCATCAGACATGACTTCAATTAGATGTGCTTTGCCTTTTCCAAGGCAGCGATGTCCAGGTTCCCATGGTTCTTTACAATTAAAACATAATTTTTTCCTTCTAAGCCCATTCTTGGACTCTTGATCAGCCTTTGTTGCGATGTTTTTCTGCTGATTGAAACTTTTTTTGTTTGGTTTCCAGGGGCTGAAACTCTTTTTCGGTGGCTGAAAGGGAGGTGTGACCTCCAAGTCAAGGGCTAACCAGATAGCATCATCTAATGTATTAGGCCTATGAGCCTTAACCAATCCTTTCAGTTTGTCACTTAAGCCTTCTACAAATAGCATTGTGACTCTCTTTTGTGACATATCAGGAGCCATGATGGAAATTTTTTGGAATTCATTGATGTATGTTTCCACATGTCCTACCGGCTTCAGTTGGGCCAACTCCCTGTAATAGACTTATATATCTTTCTTGTCGAAGCGAGTAACCAGCCTATTAACAAACTCTTCATAAGAGTGTATCATGGCATGATCCTGAGATATCAAACCATGGTGCCACCAATCGTATGCCACTCCTCAAGGTGCATGGTAGCAAACTGTATTGCCTTATCTTCTTCCATGGGTTTGAGTGCTAAAAATGTGTCTAACTTATGAACCCATGACCTTGCTGTTAACTTACCAATTCCATCAAATATTGGTATAGAAATCTTATTCATGGCATCTTTATATTCCACCGGTTGAGTGCCCTGTCTAACCTGCTCCCTAGGTCTCCTATCTTGCCTTTCCTGGCGGTATCTAACCTTGTCCTTTTGCTGATTCATGAACTGATTTAAGTTCATTAATTGTCTTACGTCAGCTGGAAGGTTCATGTATTTAGCATGGGCCACCATAACATCATATGTAATGTGTGTTTTTGCTTCCTCTACCTCTGGAATTGTTTCTCTTTCAATTTGGCAGGGTAGGAATGTGGGACGTAATGGTCGATCAGACCTTGTATCAACTGTCCTCACCACATTAGAAGCTGGCCTATCATGATTTCCTCGACCTGCATCACTTTTGGTGGGTGCACTACTTGATCTTCTTGATCTAGAACGATCCATTCTCAATTGACCCATGGCTGTGATAATGCGGTCTGGAATTGTTGCAACATTTGCTGCTGCTGTTGGGCAAAGGTGACCAAAAAATCATTGAGTTGACTGTTCATATCCCGAGGTGGGCTTTCTGCTCTTCTGTCACCCATCGTTGTATCCTCTAGAATGTCACCAATTCCTTCTTCAGGCTGTCCTGATTTACTTCTTGTGAAATACCTGTGCGATCCTGACTCTCTAGAGTGCATAGAACCAATTCACACTGACATGCAACACCTTCAAAGCAACATGCAACCTAATATTCTGACATGCAACTGCTTAAATGATCTCCAAACTGACATGCAACTACGGAACCACCACAGGCTGGCAGGATTGTGGCTCTGATACCACTGAAATGAGCTTTCTTTTATGTTTTGATAAACTGTGTGTTCTTTTGATTGCATCCAAAAAGTTTCTCACATAATGTGTTTTGTTTTTAATGTGCATGCATTAAATAAAAATTAACCACAAAGATTTCTAGCAACAGAATCAAAGAACATTAAAGCCACTTTAATTTATTCTTCCATAGAATTGGTAGTTTTGGCATTTATAACAGACAATACAGGTTTGTAAACATTTGGAAATAAATAAATTATTATATACTGGCATACCTGTCTATGAGCTTCCAAGCCACACCTATTGATTCAGATTGAAGCTCCAGTGGAGGCTGCGATTCTGGATTGTTTGCTGGGAATTATGCACGATTCAAGATTGCAAGGGCTGGGGCTGAGATTGCTGAAGGATCTACGGCTGTCTGCTCCAGAACCCATGCCTATAACTGAGAATGATTATCGTTGCAGATGCCTCCTCACACAGACTTATTAATGTTCATTCCTAGACTGAGATCGCTGCTCACAATTTCAAAATATTGCATCAAATCTTCACACTTCCAAACTTAACCAGTCTAGGGCTACATCCAGAATGGTCTGAATAGCGGTTTCATCCTGCGCTTGTTCTCTAAATTGCCGAGAATAAAAATCATAGAATGGGGTCGATAATAATTTTTCCCAACCAAACGATTCATCTTTATATCTCCTCCCAAAAAGTTATCGAACTCCTCTTCATTTCATAACTTGGCAACTTAGGCAAAGGTTTTAATATTTGTATTAATTATTAGATTGCCCCCCATGAAGATATCGCCTAAACATAATATTGTTATCACTTAAAATGGCCCCTCTTTAAGTCATAAAGAATAATTATAATGTCTATGCATAAGGCTTATGCTTTTTGAGCCCAATTTAATTATTTATTAATTCCCTTTTATTTCTTTAATTTCTCCTAGCCCCCGGGAATATGAAAAGACTAGGAATTTAAACCTTCAAGTCTCAACCTTTGAGAGGGGAGATTGCAATAATGAACAAAGACGAGTGAGCTCTTAACTTGTTTGCATAGAAGAAAGAAGATACAATAACAAAGAAAGCTCCTTCAATTGATAATTTCATTATGAATATCCACCAAAGGAAGGAATCATCTCTAAGAGGCTCAGCCAGCACATCAAAGTGGAAAAATCAGTCACAAATCATGCCAAGGGTTAACAACACTTCAAATCACCATCAAAGAATAAGTATATCAGACTTAAGAAAATGTTACACCTTTTCAATGGTTGAGACAGTCAGAAAGAGTGACCAAAATGGCAGAAGGGTCTCAAACAAAACTCGCATATCAGAAAAAATAGTTTAAGTGTAATATCACATCTTTTCATGGTTGTGCCAGTCCAAAAAGGAGATTGAAGTTGCAATATTA
Source organism: Sequoia sempervirens (assembly GCA_007258455.2). Lineage (NCBI taxonomy): Eukaryota > Viridiplantae > Streptophyta > Pinopsida > Cupressales > Cupressaceae > Sequoia > Sequoia sempervirens. The sequence goes on along the minus strand of VDFB02281492.1, from coordinate 140,355,541 downwards.
TGATGAAGCCACACTAAGTCCAAATTGCAAATGTGTCAAGTAATGGTGCCAATTTCAAGTGGTAGAGCCAATAGAAAGTTGCACTTCAAATGACAAGTCCTGAAGAAAAGCGTGATCAGGAAGGGAGAGTAAGAAAAGTGTGATCAGGAAGGGAGAGTTTAAGTGTAAACAAAAAATGCCACTTTGGGTTGGCAATGCCAATGAAAAGATCTGATTTAAGTGGCTAACATTAGGTAAAAACACGATCAAGTAATAAAGATCTTATAAAACTGTGCATGGCAAAGAAGGTGGTAAAACAACTTCAATGGCTGGTACATAGTTTACATGGTTCTACCAGCTGAATTCTCAACCAAAACATAAGGAAAGTGGCAATCTTACAAATTTCTGCTAGCCAACAACAAAGGTTAATAGGTTTGAATTGGGTGCACTTTTATACTGACCATGCCTATTCAAAATGACAATTTGAGTACATGAGTAATTGAAAATCCACAATTAGTATAACATGAAACAAGTTTATCACACTTTATCCCTTGCATTACTAGGAGAAAATTGTGACCCAACTGATAATGAAGTTATATGAGCACAACCATCAAAGGACTTAAGTAATGACTTGCTTCCTATGTGGCAACATCACTCTAAAAAGGCCCTCAAGATGGCAAACTCATGTTTAAATAGTGGCATGCCACTTAAACAAAGAACATAAGGAGGCGCTCTTTTACAAACATGTTGGTGTAACAATTAGCACCTCTAGAGTGCAAGTTGGTACAGACAGCTATGCACAGTGTGTAATGACTGCTCTTCAAATTAGGAGGGGAAGCTCCCTCTTATGCTAATATGCGTTGAAAAAAGTAAAGTAATCTAACTCCTATCTTTTTGTCTCAGCTGGAAGAGGCACAAGGTTAAGAAAACCAAGAACGTTGCAGCGAAGGATTTTTTGGTTTCACAAATCACTAACTACAACTAAACTAAAAGCTTTAATCTATCCAATCTCCTCAAGAAAACAGAGCATGAGGAAAAAGGAGCAGGAATGTTTTCATGATAAACTCCACAACAGGATTTCCCCTATCCGAGGCTTAGGCTGAAATGAAATTTATTAGGCACAACACTTAAAACAATAATTCTTCTTCCCAAATTTTCGAGGAGGAACCCCTATACGAGGCGTAGATTGAAAGAACAACTATTAAACATAACATAAGATAGCCAACTAGGACAGCAAATTGCATTGGCGAGACACGCATACAATAAACGATCAAACTAACCACTCCATTTAACTAAGATGAACAAATACCATAATAATAACATTCAGGCAAGGTGGCGCAGCCATTTATTATCATAGTAAAAGCTCGTGAACAGATACAGAACAGCAATATTACAGGCAAGGTGGTGCAGCATATATTACTATCACGTGCAAAAGTTAATTACAAATGAGCAAGGAGCTCTTATTTATAGACATCAAAGGTGTAGGGAGCCCTAAAATCACCTTGAGTCAACTACAGTCTTGCAAGCATGCAAGGTTTTATTGCTAAACCCTAAATAAAGGAAACTATACAGTCAACTGAAAAACCACCATCAATTATCCAAAACAAGACTAAACTAAATGGACATGTGCAAGCATGCACGTCCTTATTGAAATGAAAACTCCAACTGTACATTGATGATTCCAAAATAGACATAGCATGAAAGGTGGAACAACAGGTTAACTTGGAAAGAAGCATCGAGTTAACCGCTACATCTGATGTCTATCCTAAAAAGGTGGGACATCCATGATCTGAAGTTCACTGGCCGTGATCTCGAGCAAGTAACCCCTCCACGAGGTTGTTGACTGCATCACCATCTGGAGCACCGATACTCTGTCGTAGCACACTGTGTCTTTGCAGCATCTCCTCACCACCTATGATCTGGCTCTGAAGTTCTCCTCTACTCTTAACCGCCTCATCAAATAACGCTGACATGACTGTAAGTTGATCTAACTTATAGCCAACGGAATCCCCACTGAAAATACCATGGATGAGCACCTCAACTCTAACTGAACATCAGTAAGCTCAACGTACTCACCACCCTCACGCTGATACTGGCAAGGAACTCGGGACACGAAAGTTCTCACGTACCAAAGTGCACTAGTCACGTGTTCTCTGCTCTCAACCAACTCTGAAGCCACTGTACCATGTATTTTTGCCTTGAAAATCAACTGTGTCCTCCAAGTAAAAATAGCTTCTTTATCTTCTTCATCGATGACTGAGTCATATGTTGTACTTAGATGAGAGATCATGATTTCATCTCTAGGTCTGTCAACCACCAAGTCTTGCTCCTCATCCTGAATTCATAGACGAAGTTTGCGGGCGTTGTATCTCAACTGATATAACTCTGTAAGTACAAAGCGACCCCTAATGACGAACTCTTCCTCCCAATCTACCAAGCACTTTCTGTATACAACCAGCTGATTAAGCTAATCCTGCTCTGCTGGTGGCTCTAGCATCTGTGGGAGTGAAGTGGTGATTATTTCTATTCTATGCACGAGGTTAGAGATATACTGACGAAGCTGCTGGATTTCAGCCTTGAGGGCTGCCTTGTCTTCTCTGTCTTTTATCACCCTATCCTTTATGCTATCCATTGCAACCTGAAGGAAATCAACCTCTATTTGGCGTGTACTCCTACCAAGGTTGACCTTTATCACATCAAAGTCTTCAACTTCTATCTTGTTCAAGCTCTTGCCCTCTAGAGGTGCAACGGTCTCTATTATGATCTTCTTGTCAGGGTTCCTCTCTACATGAACTTGCTTCTTTATTCTCTTATTGGGTGCATCCTGGTAGACATGATCAAAATCTGACTGATCAAGTATGTAAGATGGCTGCCTCCTCTTCCTCCCCAACTGATTCTCAAGCCAAGCCGAGTCTCGACTAATCGCATTGGAAGGGTCGGTGCTAGTCATAGGAAGTTCTAATGAGTGGGAATGTGCAGAGGTATCGCTACGCAGTGGCGAATCTAGATCCAAATCAATGTGAACTGGAACTGGAGATTGTTGTGGTGTAGGTGATGGCATGGGAGGCTGAACCTCCGGCTCTAGTATGCTCCGAAATGTATTCATGGTTGGCTCCACATGTGTTTCTGTAACAAGTGCCTTCTCTTTTGAATTGTTAGGCACTTTGTTTCTTTTAGGAGGATTGCACCTTTTCTTTTCTTTTGATTTTGACAAGGATAGCAGTGAAACATCCACTGGTGGCGGCTCTGTACTTGGCATGACTTCCCTCCTTGTCTTCTTGCTATCCAGGTAGAGTGTACTGTTATAAATGACTCTACTTGATCTGTCTTTGACAGATGAGTACTCCTTGGAAAACCAATTGACAGTTGGAAGTGGCTGCATATCAGCCTGTTCTTTGAAGAATTGAGGAAGTACATCCCCATCATCATCTGACAATCCTCCCACATCCTCTAACATGAAGACAGAAACCTGTGAGAGGGTGAACCTGTTGTAGCTGTGTTGGCACACCTCGAAATCATCCTCGCAGTTAACCCAATAATCCTCCATTATAGGCTTATGGTAAGGGCAACCACCAAGGTGTGCTGAATAACAACCCCAAGGGTCATATGTGCATGCATCAACGAGGTACTTGAGATTAAACTTCTCTAACTCCTGACCTGCAACCTTGGCATCAATTGTTGTCCTACACCAGTAGATTCCCATTTGCAATGGAAAGTTGGTAGCTGGTTTATGCTTGTGGCGCAAATGTTAATGAACATTGTACAATTGCCTCAGAAACTCCATGAAAACTGTCCTATCCAAAGGATAGCGAGGTAACATAGTTGGGTTTCCTGTATATTCGTAAACACAGATGTAGGTGTAAGTAGGGAACTAAATGAACCAGTCCGCCCATTCTAGCATTGTTGCTTTGGCAACTACTGAGATACGAACATGCAATTCCTGGTGTAGGTTCCTCACTATGTACATCAAGAAAGCTTCTTGTACATGCTTGAAATGTCGCTCGAACTTTGTGAACTCAAGCTGGTCATAGTATTGATAAAGCTTCTGTACATTGAGAATCCCCACTGTGTTCAACCCTCTAAACTGACCTTGGTAGGCAATCAAGTATACGAGATACGAACACATATGAAATTGGTAGGCAACTAGGAAACCGGTAATCTGCTTGTGGAGAACGTCGCTAATCAAAGAGGCCCATTCATAATGCTCTCGCCTAGAGATAATTTGAGCAATGATGTAGTACATCCAAGGCTAGAATTTATTGGCATCTGCATGACCGAAAACGCGATTAAGAAGAGTGATCAAAATCACATACTCATCTTTGAACTCTCTACGACCTCACATTGTGTGGCAATTTAGCTTTCTTTTGTTTCAACCACCTTTCTGCCATTTTGCTCTAACACACGTCCTTATCAGCATTGAATGCTCTTTCACACCGATCCATGGTAATGACCAAACTATTCGGATGTTGAGGAATACCAAAACACCTTTCAATGTCCTGGGGCTTGAGACTGCAAATCACCCGTCCATCTGCTGACTGAATTTCTCAGGTAGTAGAATTGTAATGCTTGACACAAGACATCACAAATTCTATGCAATGAACTGAAACAAGGACCGAAGCCGCCTCTAGCAACTCGGATTCTTGGATGTTTTGAAGTATTGCATGATTTATCTTAATCGGATCCAAGATAGCTTCTAGAAGCACTTTATGCAAATCCGTGTCAACCATTCTGATGAAGTCATGAACCAAGACTGACTTAGTCTTGAATTCGATCTGCGTATTGCATTCTGAAAAACTCGCCTGTTGACTATAAACTCAACTATATTCTGACAACTTTCTTTGGAAAGCTAAAATGTCCCCTGATGAGGCTAAAAATAGCGTGTTGAAGGGCAATTTTCACTAAAAATTTTGAGACGTGGCTTTTGTGCAGAAAATGATTCAAAGACAACCCACAAAGTCAGAATTGCGAAAAAACGCCGTTTAGCTTGACATGAAAAAGCTTTTCCGAAAAAAACAATTGGGGGCAATAGGGGCTATGAGGGGCAATTTTTCCGAGAAAAACTAAAATATGGGTTTTGTGCAAAAGATGATTCTAAGACAACCCAGATCCTCCGTTTTGAAAAATATGGACTTTTACTCTACCATGCAAAGGAATTTCAGTTGAGAAAAGCAAAGCTTCGAGAATTGAAGCTTCGAGGCAATTTCTTCTGAAAAATTCTAACACATGGGTTTTGTAGAGGAAGCCATGCACAACCAACCCAGATGATCAAAATTGTCAAAAGTCGCCGAATCTTGGACATGCGAAGAAAACCTAAGACGAGAATAGAAGAATTTAAGGCAGAAGATAGAAGTTTTAAGTTTCTGCTTCTGCTAAAATCGCCATGCTTGTCTAGAGTTTGCTGATTAATCTGGACCTGTATCTACAAGGAAATCTGAAAAAACAATATCTGGGGCGCCTTCGAATGTTGATTGCTAAAAAAATTCGCTCACACAATGAAGAAAATTCGCTTACTCTTCAACCTGTTGTGAGAGAAATGGATGCCATCTTGAAATGAATAAAGAAATTCGTAGCTTATGGCGCCAACGGCAAGAATAAACCCTGATTTCAAAAGAAATTATCTAATTGGACCCCAGCTTGCTCAACAAAAACTGACTTGGAGTTCCAAAATATTTAAAATATTAAAATATTCAGTCTCACTTATCATGCGAATTTGCAAATTGAGTCTCAAAAAGGCGCCAATAGTAAAATATTGAGAAAAATCACCCCATTAAAGCTGACATGCTAAGACTAAAAATTTAATATTATTTAATTGAGTTAACTGAAATCTCTCATTCTGGGTTTGCTTAGAATATTTTACTAATTCCAAAAAGTCCAAGTTTGACTCTTCAGGCGTCCCTTAGCAAAAGTTGAGATTTTTAGCTAACTTCCTATTTTGTAGTTCATTGAAAACGTCACGGTTGCCTCTGTTGAACTCTGATTTTCGGGTGCCCGGTTGATGCTGGAGCCAAGCTGACACATCCACTGTGAAGCCAGAACTACTAAGATGAAATGTCTGTTGGGAGTTGTAAGTGTTAAAAACCATTTTTGATGCCTCAAAATAAAAGTCACCTTTTATTGAAATAATATACAGGCCACCAGACTTAGCCATTTCTCTGTTTTTCCATCTCATGCTTCAAATTGCCACTGCCAGTGAATGACGACTCTCGTTGACTAGATGCTGGATCCATCGCGTAGCAAAAAGAATTCCGCAACCAATGACTATATGTAAGGCGTTTGAAAGTTGATTTAAGGCCCTCAAAAGCAAGGGTGTCCCTGGCCTACAGAGGCACAATTACCATTTTGACAATGATTTTGAAAATTGCAACTTTCACGCAAACGTTGTACTTTGACCCTTGACACCGAGAGCTGGATTGCTCCGATGTGCGTGTCATTGATCTCATCGCAAAGCTGGAACAACTTGGAAGAGATGTTCTTAGAAGTCACGAAGCGAGAAAACTGCTTCTAAGACCTCCAGTAGAAGGGCGTCTTTTTCAAGGGAGTATGTAATTTCCATACTTAGCCATTTTTCTACTTGTTTACATTCTTCAGTAATTTCCACTAATCCTTCACTCGCGGGCGTTTGACAAACCCTGAGGGCTGACGGTTGGAATCGCTGAATAGCTAGGAGGATTCTACACAGGTCTCATGAAGACGACGACTGCTAAAAACCTCATCTAGCTGGCCAAAAGGCTAGGTGCCCCTAGCCTATAGAGGTACAGTTTGATATTTCTACTTTTATTTTCCCTCCATTTTACGTGCTCACTGGAACCACTGCCACAGTCACTCAACACATTTGACGATCTCGCGAACATCACGATGCTGGGCTGAATCAAAAAAGATCCCCTAGAAACAGAATTTGCAAATTCATCCATTTGGCATGTCTAATTCAAGGGCGCCCTTGGGCTACAGGGGCGTAGAAACTGCAAATTTGACTCTCTATGATGTGTAATCTCTCCGTCGTGTCTACTTCCGCCTTCGATCGTCGGAGTTCTACAACTCGGATAGACTTTCTTGATAGCTTGCCGGAAAGCTGATTGAATTCCGAAGAGAATGAATGTATTTGCAACCAGAAAACACTGTATTTGAACCTCCAAATTGAAGAGCGCCCCTAAGCTATAGGGGCGCATATTTTTTTTGGACTTAATGATTCTTCCATTTCGTGCTCATGCGAACACCGTGTTGGCTGTTTGAGTTGACCACGTAGAAGCATTACTACTATTGATGTGTGTGTGCAACTGTATTTCACCATTTTCACATGTACGGACACTGTAAAGTTGATTTGCACGTTGATTGCGCAAGCGTCTCCCACATTACAAAGTGAAATGTTTCCAAACTTAGAATATTTTTTTCACTTTTCGCCATGTGAAAATCCCCTTTGCCGAGAAGCATATTTTTTAGCATCTTTCATCATAGAATGTTCTGCTTTGAGTTTCAGACTTAGATTTTGACAACTGGAACTAGCCAACTGCCATTGACGATCTCGGAGGTACTAATTTTTCTCCTAAAAAAGTGAAAACTACCCACCAAGCTTAAACTAACTTTTAACTGAAACTGACTTCACCACTATGATCGTGATGTGAAATAAGCCAATCAAAATTAATTTCAGCCAATTCTAACAAGTTTCAATTTTTAGGGTTTTGCAACGTGAAACAGGGGTGCAGAAACCCTAATTTTCAATTTTTTCCAAATTTCACCAGTACCTTATTGACACCAAACTGACTCAAAGTCCATTCTTGATTTTCCCAAAAACTATGTTTTGACATCATTTTAACAAGGTTTAGACTCTTTAAGAAAAATGTCTTAATGAAGCAAAAAATTTGGTTTGGTTACAACAAAACACTTAGCCACTTCATCAACATCAAGAGCTTTTGATAGAGCGCAACAAAAGGAGACTAGCACCAAGTTGAAGAGAAAGAAAATGATCAAATGGTAACATACTTTTCAAGTGGCACTGCCACCTCAAAACTGCACCCAAATCAGTATTTTTATGCCAAAATCAGTCACTTCAAATCCAATGCCAAGTTAAGTGTTTTAAAGAAAAAGTGTCAAATCATGGCCATTCATTGACATAGGTGACCTGGTAGTTTGAGATGAAATCAAATTTTAAAGGAACGGCCTATTTTGTGCAAGTTGTGTTTTGTTTCCTATCTGCAATAGATAGGGATTGGAAGGTTAGCTTTAAAGCAGCTTTTAAAGCTTTATTTATAATATTATTTTCCCTAAAAACCTCTCTTAGAGAGCTTATAAATAAGTGCCTTGAACACATAGAATGTAATGAGAGTCTATGTTAGGCTTACGCTACAAAAGTTTTCATTCAGCTTTGAAGTTATTTTATTGCGTTGAGATTTGAAAATTCAATAATATGAACACTTTTGTTCAACTTTGCTTAACATCTGGCATTTATTGTTAATCAATGGTTTTGCATGCTAAGGATCGTTGTCTTTGATCTCACATCATGTTTCCTAGTGTTTGTGGATTTTTTTTATGTCAAATCAATCCTAAAGTTAAAACTAATTCATTGGTCTCTAGTTTAACCATCAAATTGTGTTTTGTGTCCAATTCATATTTTTATTCAATTATATAACATGAACCACATGATGAAATAAGAACTTTCAATCTTGTGCTCCTACCTTTGAGATCAAAATGATAGGTCTAGATTGTTTTCGTGCATTTTGTTCACAAGTAAAACCCCCAACAGATAAACTGATCAATGTGCTAGCAATCTAGTTTATTTGTTTTAGATTTTAGGAGTAGATTAGATCAAGGAGCTTCCCCTACAAATTTAAATGAAGGATTTCCTCATATATAGTTTTGGTTTGAGTTGTTTTGGAAAGGACAAATTAAAATGCTAGCAGCTTTTAGTGCCCACCATGGGGCAAAAGTTGCTAAAAGCTATCATTTCACAATAAATGACCATCCAAGCTACTCAAGCTCCTATTTTGCAGCCTAATCTCAAACAGATCGAATAGGATCAAGAAGACATATTGGATAGACTAAGGTGCTTCACATTTGATCAAAATAAAAGTCCCACCCATTGGAGAGTAGCAGTTGTCGTACTAGAAAAAGAAGAAAATTAGATCTTGCAATAGGGAGACTGGTTCTATGATGTCCCAAACTGATTTCTTTTTTCATTAACAATTTTCACAAAGATCAAATGCATGAAATCTTATCACCTCTTGATCACCAAGATCTTGACATGGGCAAGGTGAGAGCATACAATAAAATTATATGAAATAAAATTAAATTAATATGCTTGTTGGCAGCAAGTCCTACAACTTACAATGCATGTAAATCAAAGGTACAATGTCAATTCTAGCAACAAGCCTTCTAGAACAAGTACAAAATTTAAAGTAAATTTGACAAAGAACCACACAAATTGATAACACAAAATTAGTAATGATCAATACACACAATCTAAATGCATAACAAGTGAAAATCACCTCTAAAATATATATAATAACCAACATAGAAATCAAAACTGAAATTAGGCAAATACCAGATGATGGTTTTTGCCATAAAATTTTTGTATGGTTGATACAGAACAACAAATATCGATGTTCCTAAATGAGATTACCTTTTCAAATTTAATACTTGCAACCATTTATAGTATCTGCTAATATAAATCCCAATCTTCAAAAGAGTTACAATCCCTTTTTGCAAATAGTAAGGCACGCAAGGATAAACAATATAACTTAATAACATATGGACACTACAAAAGATAGAAATTAATACATGATAATATGGCTCCTTACGTAATGAAACTTAAATAAGAAGATTTATATTCAAATATTCTTAACACATCCTCTATTTTTAATTAGTATCCTTCCATGCTTTTAAAGATGGTTGTATTTGATCTCACATCATGTTTGTATTGTTTGTGGAATGTTTCTTATGCCAAATCAATCCTATTGTTAATAGATTAGTCTCTGATTAACCATTGAATAATGTTTTGTTTCTAGTTCATATTTTTATTCAGTTGCATAGCAAAATACCTCATGGTGAAATAATAATTTCAATTGTGTGCATCTACCTCCAAGATCAAGCATGTAGTCTAGATTGTTTTCAAGTATTTTGTTCACATGCAAAACCTCCAAAAGATAAATTGTACAATTTGCATAAGTAGCAATATATTTTTTTATTTTTTTACATTTTAGGAATAGATTACATCAAGAAGCTTCCCCTTCAAATTTGAAGAGAGGATTTTCTCACATATTGTTCCAATTTGAGTTGTACTAAATAGGACTAATTAAAATGTTAACACACTCCATTTGAATTCTATGTGCCTTCTTTGTGCATAGTGGTTTACAAACCATGGAATGACAACAAATCCCTCAAAAATGACCTTAAGCAAATTGGATCATAAGTGAGAAAATGCATGCAAAAACATGACCATCAAACCAATTCATTTGCAAACTCAAGGTGTGCAAGTTACAAGACAAACATTGTGTTTTGCTATTTTGTAATGTCCCCTTCTCATCAGTGATCAATTCAGACGCTCTTCAGCCTATTTCGAAGGCCCGTAGGCTCGTTGAGGTAAAATTAGGGTTTCCTTGCTTGGAGGTTTTAGGCAATTTTGAGTGTTTACTATTTATAGTAAATACTATTTTTGGCGATATGCAGTTGTCAGTCTTTAGGTCTTCATTTTCAGTTGGAGCAATCATATAAGTTCAAGTTCTAGCTTCTAAAAGCTTTATTTTGGTGATTTTCTTAAATAAAGGCATTAATGTTATAATTTGCAGTTGACCCCCTTGGCCTAGGAGAATAACTTTAAGTTGTGTTTAAAAGTGGGGCTTGGAAAAGGACGCCTTCATCAAGGTGTTTTATATTTTAAAATAAAGTTACAATGTGCTTTGTAAATGGGACACCATCTTGAGGAATTAAAGGATTTTTGGAAATTTGAAAAGACATTTGTGACTCTTGGCGTACCTTCTTGGGTTTTGAAGAGTCTTCTAATCTTCTATAAAATGAAAGCTTTGCTCCATCTTTTACCATCCATGAAATTATGTTAAAGTTATGCTATTGAAATGACAATTGATATTTTGCTTCGAGGAAAGCTTACCTCCTAGCCTCTTGTCCAATTTCGTGTTTGAAAGATAACACCTAGTTGGCTATTTTGTTGCTTCTCAATATCAGACTAGCAGATTGAGCTTATATGTTGAAGAATTTTTGGAGTTTTTGACAATTTTGAGTTGCTGGTTCACATACAGCTGAAAGTAAAATTTGAATGCAGCTCCTTGAATAATTTTAATTTGGTTCTGGGTACTTTGAAAATGTAATTGTTTCCCATGGGCGCCCCTTCTCACCAATATTGGGATTTTATTGTTAAGATTCTGATTTTTTATGTCAAAGTCGCCCTCAAGGAAGGTCGTACCATTCTAGAGAGCTTTGGGATTTGTGCCAAAAATTATATGTGAAGATCTGTTGCTGTTTTGTGATCAGAATTTGGGCGCCTACCTCCTAGAAGGCCTCTGCAAAAGACATCAATCGATTCCGAGGTATTTTGAATGAGTTATGAATATTTTAGTGGATTCACAGTTGCTGGTTCTTCATTTCAGTTTGCTGATTTTTATTATCAGACTTAGAAGTTCAGATTTTTGATTCATTATCAGCAGTTAGAGAGATAATTATTTGTATGGGATCATCCAATACTCATGTGCTTTGAAGCTATTGTAATTTACATGTAATTTGCAGCTCTCTTTCTTATTTGTAAGACTGTAAACAGTAGTACTGTTCCAGTCCCTATTGGCTGCAATTATTTCTCATTTCTCACATTAAGTACCCCTGGATGGTTTACCGCCAATGTGGATAATTGAATTTGTATCTCTCTTGTACCCACTATCAAGTAGTGAATCCCCACTCTTAAGTGGATGCCCGCCGCATCGGAAGAATTAGTTAGTTTCAGTTTTCAATTAATTACTCCGTCATATGTTAGCACCTCGCCCTCACTGGGATCTTGAGTGCACATTCTTGACGTTGAGTTTGTTTCAGTTTCAGTTGCATTCCATTTTGTATCAAGTTGAAGCATAGGGATCCTCTGACCATATGCCCGCCCCTCTTCCTTAAGTGGTTTTAGGGTGCATTCTTGGTTAGAGTTGCTTTGTTAGTGTTTTTGAATTTAGCGCTAACGCTAATCAAGTTGGCCAAGTGCTGGTTTGTGTGTGCAATTCAACGAAAAATTTGGTTAGCATATTTCATATTTGATGCACATAATAAGGACATGTCAAGCAAGCTCAAGGGTAGATGGTAAGGCCCATATAATGATGATTGTGAGGCATAAGAACAATAATGATGACATGGAATTTGCAATGAATAAATTAAAAAGCATGGACAAGTAGGTTTAATGTGCACCACATTTAAATGAAAATATATCACCATTAAGCACACATATCAAGAATTAAAGTCAGATTCATAGGTTCACCCATCAATGTCTATTCAACACAATCATGAAAATGTACATCTTACCAATTAATTATCAAATAACTACCTATTTGTCCTTATCAACATCCTCTTCTAGGTACTACAATGGGCTCACTACAAAACACTATCACTTCTAAGGCTAACCCTAACAATGTTGTTAAGTTGAATGATAGCCCCCTAGCTCCCACAATAAATAGTGAATCTGCTCCCACTACTCCTATGACCCTTGCAAGCTAGGCACAATGCTTGATGATAGTGCAAATGAAGCATTGGTTTCTTCTTAGCCAATTAGGGCTTGCATTTCAATATTTAGGCTTTTACTAAAAATCCAAGTCTTCCCCAAGGAAGCATCATGCAACACAAGAGCATCAAATGTGTTGTCTTAAGTTTTAACATTATTCCTTGTTTAGGTGATCATATCATTTTAGCTTTGGGTAAGGATGTTCTATAGGAAGAGGTTAGTATTCCCAACTGGGTTCAATCTACAAGTTTAATACTTTTTTTCCAAGCTTTCTGAAGTTGCATAATTCACTACAAATCTTCCCCCATGACCAAGGTTTTTTGTTCTTTGCAATGAGTAAAGATCAAACCCTTATCTTGGAAAATGGCCTTTGGTTCTAGGGGAAAAAAGTGTTGATAGTTAAGCCATGGTTTCCTACCTTCAATACTAACAATTTTTTTATTTTTTTTTGCATGTTTGGGTACATTTATCCTACCTCCTACATTAGTTTTGGGTAGATTCTTGTTTATAGGGCATTGGAATTACTTTGGGTAGGTTTTTGACTCTAGACTTGGAAAAAAATGGCTTGATCCATTCCACTTTTGCGAGGATTCAAGTGGAGTTGGACATGTCAAAAGACCTACTAGATGAAATATGGCTCCATGTGGAGGATCATATTTGAAAATAGATTATTGACTATGAAAATATAGCTTTTTAATGCAAATAATGCTTCCAAGTAGGACATGTAGTGGTGGATTCTCTTTGAGCAAGGCGAAAAATTCTAAAATATGCAACTTGGTTGAAGGGTGCTCCTTTATTGCATTTAATGGTCGATAGGGCTTTGCTGAAATATCCAAATAATATTGAACAATTCCCTCTTCTCCAAATCATGTTGAAAAGTCCCCTCTTCTACACACCTCAATCAAATTCTTGAAGAAGGGGCATTTAAGAATCCTACGATGCAAGATAGTATTGCGAAAGAAACTCCTCCCTCTCTTGAGGCTTAAGTACACAGAGATACAGATGCCAGAATGAGTCGATTTGACTATCGGAGAGGTCGCCATGATCTTCAACTCTGCAGAATCTGAAGAGTAACCATGGATTAGCTAAGCCCAACAGCTTGTGGTTTAGCAGTAAGGCGGAGCACTTTTCACCGCAAGAGCCCAAGTTTAAACCCTGTGGACATGCAGTTTTTGCTCATGAAATTTGTGATGTAAGAGTTTGTTAGCTTCTCGGCTAAGGATATTATGCAGTGAGAACAAGGTTGATGATTAATTCCACGATGTCCCTTATCTAATTAGAAAAACAATAACATCTCATTGATTATTCAAACCCTCTAATATCCAATTACAGTGCTCCCGCAGTAAAACAAAACATCCCAAGCGATTACAAAGCTGAAACAAAATAGAATATAAAATATTAAGAACCTGCTCTATTTATGTACAACTCCATACGCACCTCAACAGGAGAAGCCATGGAGGTGTGAAGATCAAACTGACAACGTTATGATTGGGTTTCTGTTTTTGGCCGGACGGATATTAATTATTTGTAATCATGTTTATGCCTAGATCAAAGAAAATAAAAATTAAAAAATACAGCAGGTGCAAGCTTAGGCTGCGGTCCTATGGAGAATTTGGGCTTCCGTTTTTTAGCCATAGCTATTAATTATGTGATGCTGAGAGGGGCCAATAGATGTTATACTTAGTATTTGTGATTATAGGATTTAGTTTTGTAATATATTTATATTATAAATTGTTAATAATTAATTCATATGTAAATGAATGAATAAATGATCAAATGTTGATGAACATGGATTCTTACATGAGTAAAAAGAATGTAAAAATGATACAAAAAATAATAAATATATCTATTAACAAAAGAAATAAATATTTTCTTTTTTCATATAAAATATCAAGACTATCAATATAAGTGTAATTTATAAAATAAGATGCTCACCTAAACAAGTATTGTTGTTATGTGGAAAAATATTATTCTTATGAGTAGAGTTATTGAGATATCAATGTATATGCATTAGAGTACTTCATATTATATATTTGTTGTATCACAAATATAAAAGATGAGGCAATAAATATGTTGTATTTTATCATGAAATGTGATGTTTCACCTCTGTGAGCATCACCTAGATGCAATGAGTGCTAAGTGGACCATTCATTATCATGAGAGGTGGTTCTTGTGAACCACTACTCATGAAACATGGGTCAATGAGTTTGACTAAAAAAACTACACATTGAATCCTGATAGCAATATCATAATGTGAAAAGTTGTCAAAAAGCTTTATGATCATTTAAAGTTAAATAAAACTTATGTTTTAAATAATAATGTGTTGTGATATTGCTATCAAGATTCAACCGTGTAGTTTTACGAGTCAAACTCATTGACCCATAGCAATGAGTTTGACTCATAAAACTACACGGTTGAATCCTGATAGCAATATTGCAATTTGACATGCTGTGGAAAATACCTCCTAACTTATCTAATAATGTGTTGTTTTTATAACAATAAATAGCATTTTGTGTTCAACTATTAGGTCATTTGTATTAAATAAAAAGGTTATAGATAACAAGATATATAGTTACCAAAAAGTATTGAAATTATTTAGGTTGCATATAAGTTATACTTTAAATAAGAATATGATATTGTTCTAACAACAAATGATATTTTTATATTCAACTATTAGGGATTCCATGATCAAGTTTTGGTTGGATCTCTAAAAAATCATTTTAAAGACACTTCTCACTAAACATGTTGATATGGAAAGTTGTGTGATGAGTTATAAGTCTAATTTAGTTATAGATAGATAAAATGTCATTTTACATTTCTAAAAAAATGAAGGTCCTAATAAATTTCATGTAACCACTACATGATCGCAAAGTTAGCATGTACAACTATTGACTCACAATTCAAGAGAGTTAAAAATAAAATAAAAAATGCAGTAGATTCCCATGTAGTGGCTTAGGGTATGGTTTTATTAAGGAGGGATACCTTTAAAAAAATTATCTTATGATATTAAGAATAATTTTAAATCTTTGACATTAAGGTGATTCCCTAGATTTTATAAGAGATAATAATGATGAAAAAAATAGTAGTTTATAATTCTTAAGAAGAATTGTGTCATAGGGAAAGTCCAAGCAAGCTCCTATTTTCCAAGATAAGATGGATAAGATTTCAAATTATCTTGTTAGAGCTTTTCCTTCATTTCATAAGAACTCTCATTTCATAAAAATAGGGCATAGAGCCCTTTACATACAATCATTTAACTATTTTTTAAAGAAGAATTGTTGAAATATTTAAAGATATTTTTTGGGTCCCTTTTTTCATATGTATTTAAGAAATTTATAAATTATAATATTTTATAATTATAAAATTTTGAAGATAAAATATAAAAGCAAATGAAAAAGAGAGGGAAGGCAGAATATGCAATGATGGATGGGACTCCTTTGTGGACACTTTGAACTCCATTGATGTATGGGGCAAGCCAAATTACCAAGACTCACCACCTCCTCCCTTTGTTATTACTCTTGCTGCTTAGTAGCCCTTTATAATTATGTTGATATTTTATGTTCCAAACTGTAGTCCCATTTGGACTTTTGGGGTACATGAATTTTTTCACCACCCTTTTTTTTTATGAATATGTGTAACATTGTCTTTTAATAAGTATCCAAAAATATTGTCAAATCTATGATATAGCTATTATTATTTCAAGAGAAGATTTCAAATTATACTTTTTGTCACGTAGACCATAAAAAAATAAGTTGTAAGTAGTTGCATGGGACTAGATTGTTCACAAATTAAAATTCAATGTTTCACCTGTGTGTGAAATATAAAATGTAATATTCTGGCATGAAGACAAAATGACAAGTATTGGGTAATGAATTCTTCATTTTATTTCCTTAAAGATAGTGAGTTCCTTTTGAAATCTAGGTTTTAATTTTGCTCCCTTTTATTTATTAGTACATCATGTACTTTATAAATATTTTTATATGTTTTGGTTTAAAAAATCAACAATTCTTAAATCTATTACAAGAACCTATTGAAGGTGAAGGAGAACAAAGGGAAGCAAAACAAAATCAAACACAATGTAAGGTATAAAAGTGCATATGCACTCTTACACCTTTATTTTATGCTAGTTTGAATAAATGTCATAATGCATAGTCTCAATATTTAATTTGACGCATTTGACACACTAACACAAATCCTTCAATCCATTAGCCAATTGACACTCTAAATTCCTCAATTCAAACCAATCACTATTCCTAGAATTTTTCCACATGGGACTATACCATGTGGCATGACCCAATCCTTGGATTGGACTAGACAATGCAACTTATTTCACTTATTTCAAATTATAAGTTTCACTCTTGAGCTAACTTTTTCTAGAAATCAATCATTATCTTGTCAAATCATGCACCAAAATTCTTTAGTTGAGTATCTCGAAACATTGCCATTTGGGTGATCAAGGATAAGATTTTATTTATCATCGAAAATTCCCTGATTCACATTTACATCAATCTTAGGTAGTCTCAAATCAATCTCTACTACATCAATTGATTAGAGCATAATCTAGCATATCCACTATAGTAACATCATTTATCAACTCAACTTCACTCAATACATGTAAAACAGTACTCACATCATCATACAACCATGAACAATTAGCATGTGACATGCACAACACTACTCATGCACTTGTGTACCCTTACACCTAGCTACACATACCAATGTCCAGTCAAATAATGCATGGATGGTACATGGAGCATCCATATCGATATTTAATGATACCATGTGCATGAACCATGTTGTAGCCTCTATGCCACAAATCATGATCATCTAACTAGTATCATACTCATTTGACACATGGCAGTGTATCCTTTTGATACAACTGGCACCATATAGGTTTGACATTTATCATCACTTTTTCCACATAGTCAACACACCATATGTTTATGACACTTGTTAGAATATGTGTGGAGCCTAACTAATGACCTACTTATACAAATACCTTCTTTGTGTTGAGAAATTTTAATCTCTAATATGATGGTTTAATATTAAAGCTTCATTATCAAGCTATGATGAAATTAAGTGTTCTTAATTTCATAATTACTATGAAGTGATTTAATGGATTTAAATTAATAAATAGAAAAATCAACAAACACCATTATTACATCACATGATAGAATATTTACATGCAAAAACCCTTGTGAGGAAAAACTCCAAGAAGTAGAGAGATGAAACATGTATTAACTTTGAAATCAAGATTACAATACAATAATACTATCATGATCCTATTTTCCTCCAATCTAGCAACACCTATGCACCCATGAACAATCTCAACTCATTCAACTCTCTATCATGTTCTTGCAGCCTCTTTAACCTATTTATTTCATTCCTCTCTTTTTATCTACCTTTAAGAATTTTAAAGACTCCAATTTATAGTTCTATTAACAAAAGAGAAGCCAAAACTATCAAAGATGGCATCCAAAATTCCTCTTCCCATTTCCAATGTCCCCAACCTTTGGATTGCTTCCTATAATGTAAAAAAGGTCATAAAAAATACATCCCAAAATTCTTTGTTCACACTCTCCCAAGCACCTAATTTGGAGAATACCAAAAAACACATCACAGGATGTCCAAAAAGTATTTGTTCTCACTCTCCCAAGTGCCCAACTTGGTGAATACCAAAAGACACAAGTTAAGAATTCAATATTCATCCACTCTTTTCCAAGCACTCCACTTGTTGGTGGAACTTTTATTTATTTATTTTTGTCTCCATAAATTATCTTTACCACTACCAATGAACCCCTCATTCCTTATGAATGTATTACAAACAATATCTAGGATCAAAGATTACAAATTAATTTTAATAACACATTAAGTTCCTAGAGACACTTTTCAAGGATGTTGGAAAGATTTAAAATGACATACAGGATTTACAAGGTAGATGGCGCATAAATCCTTACACTTTGTAGATTGTATAAAGTAAAAGTGGCATGAAACAACTTATTATCATACCTATCTATAGACACCCCAAATTTATCACTAATTTTCTTCATAAAAACATTCTCATAAATAATAAAATAAGTTACTATTTAATTAATTACCTTCACATTCATCATTAACAATTCTTCCCTAAGGTTATTGATTAAATCAATTAGCCTTGGTCCCCAAATATTCCAACTAAATTAATTAATTAATAACTACTTAATTAATTGACTTAAGTTAATTAACCTTCATTACTAATTCCTCCATTTTTAATTATACATCATCATTAATCCTTAGCCTTTTAATCTTAGCCATCAAAACCATCTACATGGGCTAAAATCTTGATCGTTCTCCTCTTGCCATGTGTTATCAATCCACTCCATGCTCCCACATGTGTGAGCATGCTAACTCATCCAACTCCTTTCTCACACATGTGTGACCATGTCATCTTGGGAGAATCTATGAATTCCACCTCAACCCACATCATACCCCAACATGTGTGACTATGCTAATTCATCCCACTCTTTACACACATGTGTGTGATCATTCTAACCTAGATACATGCTAATCCTCCACCTAATCCCTTGATCTTGACACATCTCCACCTTAAATTCTCACACATGTGTGAGCATATTCTCCGCGTGCCACCTTTCTAACACATGTGTGAGCATGCTTACCCTTTATCACCTTGTTTGCCACTTGTCCTTTTCTCATTTATTCCTACACCTTGATCAAATCATATTCTTTGATATTGGACCTTCCTCTCCCTTGTGACACTTGTCATATTACTAGGATTTCAATCCATGTAACTTTAATCCTAGCCCTCCATTTTACTTTGCATCTTGGCACTCCATTTTCCTCCTAGAAAATCAACTTAATGAAAGGCCTCCCATCCCATTTCACAACAAACTTTCATGCTAATGTTATACTAACATTTCATGAGCTAATCAATCAACCAATACTCTTATTCTATCAAATTAGTTACATGAATTCAAGGATCATCCACATCTCTACATTGGTGCTTATCCAAAAACTAATGAAGAAGGTATAAATTTTGTGTTGTTTGCTTTTAATTTGTATCTTATTTTGTTAATTTTTTGGGTTTTGCCTAACATGAGTATTTATCTTTCATTTAAGATTTTGGATTTTGTGTTGTGTTGTTAATCCATTTGTTTGAGCTCATTTTGAAGGTATTTATTTTGGTGACTCTACTAGAGATTGTACCTCTTTATATAACAAAATCATTGTTCCTTTCCTTCATAGTGGTTTTTATTTAATGTTTCTTTTGCAAGTCCTTATTCTCTTTTGGGTAGTTTTGGGGGGAAAGTGTTCATATGATAATATTAGTATAAAATGAATGTTAAGGTTGCATCTAAAGAGGCTAACAAATTAATTTTTACATATAATTCAATATATATATATGGGAAAAAATAAAATTGTATTTAAGGAAAATTAAACATAGATACAAAAAAAGGATTTTCATATGACAATAGCCATCATAACATACAAAAAAAGAAGGATTCACTATAGGGTCCTACAAAACCATCAATGAGTACCCATAGAGAAAATAAAGGTCATAAGCCACATCCATCCCCATCTTGGCCGACTAGCCTTACACCCTTTGATCATCATAAACAAGCTTGAGGATTTTTTACAATTTATTATGGTCCAAATCACCCCATTCAATATCATTCTAGCTATGTATCCCTTCAAAGGCCCATTTGGCCAAAACTTATACCACTCCATTTCATTCTCTAGGAACATCCATAAAATATATTGACTCAAAGTTTGTGTCCAAACAAACAATTTTCTTGATGACCAAAGTCAATCTCCAAGAATCCTCTTGGAAATTATTTTTGTTCAATAAGGAGATAAGAATCATGGATTCAATTTCACAAATATCCTTTCTCCAATAATTTTAATAGGATTTTTCCAAAGCCTTTAGAATCACCCAAGCTTCCATATATTTATTTGAGTAAACATCCATATAATTAGAGAAGAGAAAGCGAACCAAGCCTTCACTATCTCGACCAACACCACCAATCCCTACAACACCCAAATTACCCCTAGAAGAACCATTTGTGTTAATTTTAAGAAAACAACTAGGGGGTGGAAGCCATTTTCTAGATTTCCCCACCTTCTTAGAAGTCTAAATCCTAGTCCAAGTCCAATCTGCGAGGAAGGAGAGAGAGATAAATCCAAGATTTTAACCAGATGCATAACAAAAGAGGTTGTGATTAGGGAAATTGGGATAAAGGTGATCAAATGAACTCAAACAATAGAAAATAAAATTCAATTACCCAAATTCAAGTGATCAACAAGTCCTAATATCAATAGAGCATGTAGACAATTAAAATTAAATAAATTAATAATAACATGAATCAAGTCTAATCTCATCTACTTTACATCCACCGAAAATGACTAGCCTTACTCCATTGTAAAGTTAAGAATTATAATTTTTTATTATGATATGCGGATTGCTTATTAACTTAGCATAACCTTATTAAGAAAGATCAAGATAAAAATTGAGTATAGTTTGGTTTTCGATTCAAGGAGGGATTGAATGATCAAAGAATGGGAGATTTGTAGGTTTTCGGGACATTGGATCAACAGTGTGAGATGTGAAATGAGATTGATTGATGAGGATTGATGAGATTTTGAGTTGATCTTGCATGAGCTTGCATGGAGAGATGAAGTGGAGTGAAGTTTGGTTCACTCACTATATTTAGCAAAGGTCACTAAATTTAGAGGAGTTCACTAAATTTAGGTTTGGGAAGAATAAAGATAGAAAATGATATATTAGAAAATAAATAAAATATGGTTTTATCTATTTTTATTGGAATGTGCAAACTAAATAAATTAAATAATTTATTTAATTTTGGAGGAATAATAAGATAATTAAATAAGTAAAGATTATTTAATTACGATAGATGAGAGGAATGTATGATGTTTAATTAAATAATTAAAAATCATTTAATTAAAGTGGATAAGGGAAAATGATTAATTAATTAAAAAATTAAATATTATTTAATTAAAGGTGATGAGGAAAAAATGATTAAATAATTAAAAATCATTTAATTAATGTGAGAAATGGTTAGTTTAATCAAATAATTGAAAATTAATTAATTAATAATGATGAAAGAGGTGATGAGTGATGATGATGAGAAATGGTGAATTTAGAAGAACATGTTAGAATTCTTTGTGTCTACACAAGTAAGAGAGTCACCCATACTAATTTTTTCCTTTATTGTCTCTTTTATCATCCTTTTGATTTTAAGCCATACTTGCATGACTCTATTATAACACTCCTAAAAGATACACCAATTATAATTAATCCAAATCTACCAAAGAATAAATGAAGGAAAAATATCCCAAGTAGCTAGAAGGGAGAAGAGGTAGGGAATGACCCAAAATATTCCAAAAAGCAGACAAGGAAGTAGTATGAATAATAGGTCTATTCTAAAGATTCCATCATAAAATCAAAATTTCCTTAGAAAAGGGAAATTGAAAGAAAAGATGGCCAGTGCACTCCTCATTATTATCACAAAGAAAAAACAAGGAAAGCCCTTGGAAATCTCTCAAGCTAATATTGTCCTAAGTTATGAATTTTTTGTGAGTCAAAATTCAAAAAAATAAATTACATTTGGGCTAACCAAACTTGCTCCATTTCCACCAAGGAAACTCCACATTATTTCTTCTCTATATTTCAAGAGCTTGATACCTAAGAGATATTGAATAAACACCTTTTGATTCATAGCCCCAAGTAAGGAAATATGATTCCCTTGAGGAACTGCAAGGTCTCTCAACCAAAATTGAGGCTAACTTATCACACTCCTCCAAAGAGCCCCCACCTAGCTAGCTCCAAGGATCTTTCCATTGTTGGACTATGTGTCTCACTAAAGGAATGGAATACTTAAAATCAACAACCTTGGAGCAACTTACCTCTGTAAAAATGTCACAGAGAGGGTGGAGCTAGGGAAAGGATGAGAAGATAGGGAGATGATTATCCCAAGATTCGTCCCAAGACAAGAAGTCATTTCCTTTGTTAGTTATCTAAAAGAGTCCTCTCTTTATAAGTGAGGCTCCCTTCTTTATAGTATTCTAGACCAAGGAACCTTTTCCACCCAAATCTATTCATAAAATATCTTCATCAGCTAACACTTCTAAATGTTTGGAGTTAAGAATTTTAGCCCATCATTAATTTATATTTTTGCACCATCCCCAATATAATTTGGCAACTAAATCTTTGTAGTTAAGCTCTAGATATCAAAGACCAAGACCACCAACCTCCTTAGGAATAAAAACCAAGTCTCAATTTTCCAAATGCGATTTTTTATTTTCTATATTTCCAACACATAAGAACTTTCTAGAGAGAGCATCAAATTCTTCATAAAACACTTAGGAGCGGTTATGATTAAAAATTGATATATAGGCAAAGATTTCAACATATATTTTAAAATATTTAATCAACCTACAAAGGATGGCCATCAAAAATTCCAATGACTAACCCTCAAGTGAAATCTATCCATATTTTTCTTCTAATTATCTCTTCTCAAACATCTAGAAAAAAGAGGAATTCCCAAATACTCCACAACAAAGTCCTAATTTGAAAATAAATGATGTCTATGGTTCTACATTGAATGATCTTAGGTGTATTAAAAAATAAATACTAGACTTGTCTTCATTAATTTATTGACCTGAAGCAAATAAGTAAATATCTAAAACTTTCCTAAATTAATTTCCTCCTTAGTCTTGGCTAACCCCATAAAAGTAGTGGCATCCATGCACTAAAGATGATAATGAGAACTTATATTCCTAGCACAAGACCAACCTTGATTGAGACCTCTCCCATGATACTACTTTATCATATGGTCTAAACCTTCTACCATCAAAATAAATAAATAAGGAGATAAGGTATCCCCTTGTCTAAGATCTCTAAAATATAAAAAAAGAGTTGGGGGATACCATTAATTAACATTATAGAAAAGGAGTTTAAAGTCACAAAACTCATAAACCATTTGAACCAACATGAGAAAAATCAAAATGCTTGTAACATTATGGAGAAAAGACAACTAACCCTATTATATGCCTTATACATGTCTAGCTTAATGAACATGGCCTTTCTATTCAAAGTGAACATGGAATGAATGACTTATATTGCTAGAAAAATGTCATATAATAACTTTTACCCTTTCACAAAACCCCTTGCTCAAGGGATATCAAAGAGATCAAACACTTCTTCAACCACTATGTAATAATCTTAGTGATTATCTTGTAGGTAACATTATAAAGTACAATAGGAAAAATAAGTCCAAAGAAGAAGCTCCTTATTTTTTGGGGATTAGAGAAAGAAAGTTAGGATTAATGGCTTTGAGTATCCACTTGATATTTTGACTCTCAAAGAAATTCTATTAGGTCAAATTTTAAAATTTTCTAAAATTATTGTAAAAATTCTATTTATAAATCATCAAGTCTAATATACTTACCTTTCTTCATCTAGAAAACAAGAGACATCAACACCTCCATTAAAATGGGTTCTAAGAGAAGTTTATTCATGTCCTCTAAAACCAAGGGAGGGATACACTCAAGAATGAGTCTCTCATTGACCACATCCCGGAGACCTTTCTTTTTAAATGAAAAGTTCCTAACACCTTCTTTGGAGATATCTTGAAAAAAAGATAATTTTTCTCTTGAGTTGAAGTGAGAGAAACTAAAACATTACCATTTCAAAACTCCTTCATTGAATTGTGAAAAAAGAGGTATTCTTGTCACCTTGCTAAAGTTGGTTAATCTAAGACTTTTTTTTCCAATAGATCTCCTCCTAATTTTCCAAAATGATAGTTCCTTAGAATTAAAGGATTTTTTCTTCAATAACTCCTCAATCATGCCTTTGTATTTAATTTGTAAGGTGAATCCCTCCAACCTCTCTTGAAGGAGCACTTTAGTTTGAAGAATATTTACAAACAAGAATCTATTCTAATTCTTAATATTATAATTAATAAACTAAAGTCACTTGAAGGAGTACATGGTTGTACCAGATATTGGTTTCCCTTCCATCCACCATCCCTTGATAAGCTTATACAAATCAAATTCTTAAACCCACATCAATTAGAATTTAAAGGGGGATTTTTTGGAATTGAGAGAATTAAGGAATGGAATATAATTTGCTAATGGTCATACCCTTTCCACCCCCAAATATCTAAAAATGAAGACCAATTATTGACAACCCAAACTTTAGAAGTTCAAGAAATCTATTTATCCTTTCTAAGATAGAGTTAGTTCTGCACTTATGATTAATCCAAGTGAAAAATCAATTTCTTGGCATCACATCCACTAGGTTAATAAATGTTGTGTTATCCTTCAACAAGGTAAAAGACAAGATAAGATGCTCAATCCCCCATTTTTTCTCATATAGGCCAAGGATAGAATTAAAATCACCTGCTAAAATATAGGGAAGAATAAGAACAATAGAATGGAAAAATCAAATATGAGACCAAATTAAAATATTACATGGGAAATCAGTGGGAGCATAACCATTTTTAAGAAGGATAGATTCTCTAGAGTCAAAGCATGAAGTGGCCATATAGACTAAGTTTTAATCGCAATCCACCAAGATAGATTTATTTTGTTAGGATTCCAAAGGAAAGCCACCCTTTTGGAAGATCTTTGTGCTTCCATACAAACACACTGCCCTTCTCTCCAAATCTTTGAAGATATACTTGTCATAGCTTCATTTTAATTCTTTGTTTCTTGGATGAAAATAATTCCTAGTTTGTGATCCCTAATAAGATCTTGAGTAGCCTTTTTTTGAGGGATTCTACTTAGACCCCTTGCATTCTAAGATATCACAATCATTTTTTATTTTTTTTGGGGGGGGGGGGTGTTAGAAAAATGAGTATCTAATGTCTTGAACACACTAGATTCTACTAGTGATTCCCCTATCAATTTCACTTTTTTTTTAATCTTTTTTTCTCTCTACCTTTGATACCTTATTAGTACCACCCTTCTTAATATACTTTTTTGGATCCCTAACATAGGAAGAGCCTTCTTTTTAACATATTATGTTCCCCTATTTCTTTCATGGGATTCGACAATGCATTAACTTCAACTAACTCTATTTAAATCTCTATCATAGGAATAAAGGCTAACCATTTTGTATGCTTATGTAAAACCTCATGTTGTATATTATTTATCTCAAGATGACTAGGGACAAGAGTTCCCCCTTATTTTAATGGCATTACAATTTATGGAGAAGGATTTGGAAAATGATTATTACTTGAGTTTGAGAGATACATATCTTATCCTGCCATATTTATATCCTACACTTCATAATGTTGACATCCTCAAAATTTTCAAGAACATCAAATATATTACCAAAAATCCCTTTAGAAGTACATTTATACTAGTGATTAGAATACTTTACCTTTGAATAAAAATTTACAAAAATAAATGTCTTCAAATTCGGCATATTAGATTGTATCAAAGCCTTACCTTTTGCTTTTGGATTTTCCACTTGCACCTCAAGAGTAGGATGAGAAGATTGAGGCCCCATTTTTGTTCAATTTCACCATAAGCACCCATATTCATGACATGTATGACAACAAAATGGAATAGTTTTATAATTAATATTTTGGATCCATTTCATGCTACATAATCTAATCTCTAAGGATTTAGGAAGTGGACTATTCATATTAATTTCAACATATATAACATTGAGGGTGGTTATCTTCCTATTAAGAGTTTGAAGAGAATAACCTAAGAATTTCCCTATGATTGTTGCTATAGATTACAAAATATCAAGCTACAAAAATCCATTGGAAGCCTTTAGAAATGAATCCAAACAAGAATTTTGGATGGTAACCCCTCCATAGGATCAAACCCCACATGGCAAGGTTTGATGAATAAGCGATCTTGGTTGTTAAAATAAGGTCCTCTTTTAAAGATATTATTATGGTCTTCCATCTAATAGAACACCGCAATAAATATTCATTAGTCACTAAGATGATTTCCAAATCACCTTCAAGAGTCCAATTATTTTCTACCCAAGTGTCCAAGAAACACATAGAAATATGTAGGCCCATAAATTCATAGATAAGAACATGCTCCAAAAAATATAGGACATCATCAACAATAGATTTTGGGTTAATGAATAGTATAATTCAATCTTTACTTTTCTCCATGCAACCATTAGATCTTAGTTGAGAACCCATGGATATACCAATTTTAGATTCCTAAGTTGCATGTAGAATGGAATTCATAGCATTTGCATGATTGGATGAAGAAGGATCATACCTATTGAGTACATCCTTGAATGAAAAAATAGGGGGTCCCTTGGACCCCCACTAGCCACCATACATACAACCACCTTAAAACTTGAACTAAAAGCTAATCAAGTAGAAAAAACTACAAAAAAATCATGTTGGGGTAGATTTGCACCTACCAACAATAATTTATCAGCACCTACAAGAATGAAAACAGAGAAATAAGGTAGAAAAGTTGCTACCTAACATGTAAATTCCTCATGTAGCTACAATAATAAAGACCAAGGTTGGCCAAAACCTCATGCCCACTATTGGGTGAATATTTTGTAATTCCTCTACAAATTACAAAATGGGAGTTTCAACCATAGTTATGATGAGAATTTTCTCTCCTCTTTGAAAGGGGAGGCTCCCTTCTTACTTATTATTGGAACAAAAGTAAACTATGCTAAACTAAAAGTATTTACACTAGCTTTAACCATGTGGGTGTATGTGTTACATTCATCATTTTCTCTTCTTTCAGAAATACGTTTACAATGTTTCACAATAATATTCTGCAATTCTCTACACTTATAAATATCTACATAAGCAGTAATCACCAATATTCTTGATTAAACATAAGAGTAATCAAAGAGTACCAGTATAACTAAATTATTAGTGTTACCGAAAGACACACAAAACCCTAGTCTTCTTGTTGCCTTCTATGATAATTATGTAGTAACAAATGATGCATGTTGTAGTTGTTGAACAATCTGGATAACTGAGAGGGGGGTGATTCATTTATTATAAAACAATTTTCTTGACTATAATTAATCTAAAACAAACTTAAATCAATCAGATAATAATCTAACAGATATGAATATGAAAGCACACAACAACACCATGCACAATGAACACCAGAATTTACATGGAAACCCAAGAAGGGAAAAACCATGGAGAATGCTAATTCTCAATTATAAAATATCGGTTAAGGTGATTTTTACAAGGGATCACTGCCAAATTGCTCATTGTAGGTAAAGATCACTACCGGTGGGATCACTTCCTGGCTATTACAACTAAAGATAAAAAGGATCACTGCCAAAAGAGAAAGGCTCACTGCCAACAAAAAATGGCTCACTTCCAAAAGAATGATGAAAGGGAATCCACCGCTGAAATAACTGTCACCAACAATGACACCGGATAGAATCTCATTGTCTGTTGCCTCTGCTCATATACTTTTGCATACTTCTCAATATCTAAATTTACAGATTCTCATTCATCACACTTGCTTTCATCAAACATAATCAACTTTTACTTATACCATTACATGCTTCCATAAAATCCTAAGTCGGCCAAACACAATTTGAATTAGGTCACCACAAAACATTCCTGTGGTAGAAAGGAATGAAACATGGACCAATCAAAACCTCCTCACTCAAATCAACATGCTACATATTAACCATGATATCTGGGACCAAAGAATAGGATATACAAGTTACACTACAAACAATGTTCCGAAGCACATTAACCAATTTCTAGATCGGTCTGGACCCATAAGAGTGTATCTCATTATGTTGCAAAATGAATGGGACCAGGACAAGCACAACCAAAGATAGATCATCACATCACAACATCTGAAGCACACCAATTTGGATCACCAAAGCATCAAAATCAATCAGCCAGGACATGTTGAAATCAATGACAACCATTAATGACAACAATCAACAACAACACATTCCAACAATCTCCCCCTTTGTCATTGATGACAACATCCATCAAAAACTCAGTGTCAGAATCAATAACATCAATGACCTTCTTTTCTTCTCCCCCTTTGACATCAAGGACAAAGGGAAAAAACTCCCCCTAAAAAACTTACTCCGCTCCCCCTATGAGGAAGCCACCCAACATTGATCCAGATAAGAGTGAGCATATAATACCTTGGACCAATGCACACCCTGGTGAAAATTATTGTAGACTAGGAGGGGGAAGAACCCCTAACTTCTACCAGAGATACTCAAAAGTATCTTTGCTCAATGGTTTTTTGAAAATATCTGCAATCTGCTCTTTAGTAGGTACATATTCAAGTTTGGCCTCATTGTACAATACCTTCTCTCTCAAGAAATGATATCTAATGGATTAATGTTTTGTTTTGGAGTGCTATACCAGATTCTTAGAAATGTTTATTGCACTGGTATTATCACACAAGTAAAATTGGTTCATTAAATGATATGATAATGTCCTTCAGTGTTTGTTTCATCCACAGTACCTAAGTGCAACATGAGGATGCTACAATGTATTCAACTTCAACAATAGATAAAGATATAGAATCTTGTTTATTACCTGACCAAGAAACCAACTAGGAGCCAAGGAAATAAGCTCAACCACTTGTGATCCACCTGTTATCAACACATCTAGCCCAATCAACATCAGTATAAGTTGTCAAAGTGAAATATAAGTCCTTTGGATACCATAACCCCATATCTTATGTACCTTTCAAATATCTAAAGATCCTTTTTACTGCAACAACATGTGATTCCTTTGGTTCTCATTGAAATTTGGCTGCTAAACAAACAACATACATAATGTCTAGTCTGGTAGCGGTCAAATATAACAATCCTCCAATCATTGACCTGTACATACTTGCATAAAATTTAGGTGAATCATCTTCTTTTGTCAATTTGCATCCGGTAACAATAGGTGTACAAACTGGTTTATAGTTCTCCAACCCAAACTTCTTCAATAATTCTTTGGTATACTTGGACTGAGAGATGAAAATTCCTTTGCTATTCTGATTTACTTGTAATCCAAGGAAGAAATTTAACTCACCAATCATGGACATTTTGAATTCATTTTTCATTTCATCTGCAAAATTTCTACACATATCATCATTTCCTCCAAAAATTATGTCATCAACATAAACCACAACAACCAACATTTGATCTGAGTGAATTCTATAGTATAAATTACTATCAGCAGATCCCTTTTGAAATCCTTGTCCAATCAAGTACTTGTCTAATCTGCCATACCAGGCCCTAGGTGCCTGCTTCAATCCATATAGAGATTTCTTCAACTTGCAAATAGCATCTGGGTCACTTCCGAAGTTAAATCCCTCTGATTGCTCAATGTAGACTTCTTCCTTTAGTTCTCCATTCAAGAATGCAGATTTTACATCCATTTGATAGACTTTGAAATCCTTAAAAGCTGCAAAAGCTAAGAATATATGGATCACTTCCATCTGGGCAATAGGAGCATATGTCTTCAAAATCAATTCCTTTGGTTTGAGTGTAACCTTTGCAAACCAATCTTTCCTTGTTTCTCATTACCTTTTCATTTCCATCTAGCTTGTTTTGGAATACCCACTTTGTTCCAATTACATTTTTGTTTGCTGATTTGGGCACAAGCTTCCAAGTTTTATTTTTCTTTATCTAATCAAGCTCTTCTTTCATTTCCTTCACCCAATTCTGATCATTGCATGCTTCTTCCACAGTGTTTGGCTCAGTTTTTGAAAGTAGACACAATAATACTTGCTCTTGAGCAACTTCACTTCTTGTGATGATTCCCTTATTTTTATCTCCAATAATCTAGTTTTCTGAGTGATTTCTCTATACATACTTTGGGCTTTTAGTTGTAGTTGTTAGAGCCTCCTTTGTCTCTTCTTCTTTTTTATCCTTTTCTCATTTGTCATCTAAGTCATCTGATTCATATTCAATATGCCTATCAGGATTTCTTTGAACATCTTCATCTACTGTCACATTCACACTTTCAACTATCTTGTTTAGTCTCTTGTTGTAACACCAGTACACTTTGCTTCTTGTAGAGTAACCCAAAAATATGCCTTCATCAGCTCTACTATCGAACTTTCCAAGATTTTCCTCATCTCTCTGGATGTAGCATTTGCTTCCAAATATTTGAATTACTTTACTGTGGGAGCTCTTCCATGCCATAGCTCATATGATGTCTTTCCATATTTCCTCTGGAACAATACTCTCTTAAGAGTGTAAACTGATGTGTATATTGCTTCTCTCCAGTAGACTTGTGGTAAACCTGCTTCATTGATCATTGTTCTAGCTGCTTCTTGAACTATCTGAGTTATTCTTTCCACTACACCATTTTGTTGTGGTGTTCTAGGGGTAGATAGCTATCTTTTAATGCCATGCTTTTCACATAATTTGTTGAATTCATTAGAAGTAAACTCTCCTCCTCTATCATATCTTAAACACTTGATTCTCCTGTCAACTTCATTCTCAACTCTTGCCTTGAAATTCTTGAATTTTTCTAAAGCCTCTGATTTTTCTCTTAAAAATGCAACCTAGGTTAATCTGGAATAATCATCAATTAAAAGCATGAAATATCTCTCACCTTGTAAGCTTCTTGTTTTGGTTGGACCACATAGGTTAGTGTGTACAAGGTCCAACAAACCGATAGATGATTCTTCTTTTCTTCAGAATGTTTCTCTGGTCTACTTTCCTTCTTGACATCCTTTGTAGATAGTGTTGTCTCGTTTGGCCAGTCTTCAAAAATCTCTGACTACTCTTGTTGAACTTATCCTTACCAAGTTGTTGAAGTTGATGTGACACATCCTCCAGTACCAGAGCCAACTATCATTGGACTGAGAAAATAAGCATCTCTTTGTAGCTCCTTCCAATTGATACATATTCCCACTTGTTCTTTTTCTGACTGCAATAACAGTTCCAAATCTCTTCCAGATCTCACAACCATCATCCTGAAACACCACATTATAGCCATTTTCACACATATGTCCAACACTCAGAAGATTATGATATAAACCCTTCACATAGTAAACATTGTCAGTATTATGTTTTCCATCAAAGGTAATAGAACCAATTCCAACAATCTATGTTGTTTTATCATCTCCAAATCTAACAAAACCTCCATCATATTTCTCAAGCTTCATAAACTTACTTTTATCACCAGTCATATGATTCAAACATCCACTATCAATCAACCATTCATCTCTATTTCTTTTAACAAATAATGCAGCTTTAGTGTTATCATTAGATTTCGAACAAATATTAGAGATATCAAATCTAGGTTCATCCTTTTCCACCAAAAAAAACAATCCTCATGATCTAATTCATCATTTGAAATGTCAACATTCTCATTAATATAATAGGCCTTCTTATTGATCTTTTTAAACTTTTTCCTTGATCCTTTTTTTAGACACTTAGTTGCTAATGACCAATCTTTCCACATCTGAAGCATTTAAGAGGTAATATACCTTTGTACTTGTTAGTACCTTTGTTCAGTTTCTTTGTGAAGTTTGCTTCCAACTCATTTGAATTTTCACTATCTAGATCTTCTTCTGTCTTTGTGGCTTTGAAGGTTGTTTCAGATTTCTCCTTTTCTTTTCCAAATTTCCTCATCTCAAACGCAGTCAAGGTTCCAAATAGTTGCTCTTTGGTGAATTTCTTTATATCATAAACTTCCTCAATAGCTAATATATTGTCACTGTAGCTCTCTGGTAGGGTCATTTGAATCTTCTCCATTACTTCTTCATTTGTCAGAGTGCCTCCTTGATTTTTGACTTCATTTACTGCACTGTCAACTCTTTGAAAGTAGCTTGCTATATCCTCACCTTCTTCCATCCTCAAGTTTTCATATATGTGCTTAGTTATCAACTCCTTTGATAATTTGACTATATCATTTCCTTCATAGATTTCTTTTAACTTTTCCCAAACTTCATAAGCGGTGCCCAATGAAATAAATTTTGTTAACTCAATCTTGGACAAGGCACTAAAGATTGTATACCTTGCATTTTCATTCTCTTCATAGGCCGCAATCTCATCCGTAGAAGAAGGACCACTTGCCAGTTCAACATATTTTGTCTCAACAGCTTTCCAAGTCTTGTAGCCTAGAGAGATAAGGTAACCTCTCATTTGCACTTTCCAAAAACTATAGTTAGATCCATCAAACATAGGAATTGTCAGTTTGTGCACCATCAGATTTGCCCCAAGCGGTTAAGCCCTTCTTCAAGGAACCAAATCTCTGATACCAATTGTTGAACAGTCGGGATAACTGAGAGGGGGATTGAATTAGTTATTATAAAAAAAAATTCTTGACTTTAATTAATCTGGAACAAACTTAAATCAATCAGATAATAATCTAATAGATATGAACATGAAAGCACACAACAACACCATGCACAATGAACACTAGAATTTACGTGGATACCAAGAAGGGAAAAACCACAGAGAATGCTAATTCTCAATTATAAAACACCGGTTAAGGTGATTTTTATAAGGGCTCACTGCCAAATTGCTCACTGTAGGTAAGTCTCACTGCTAGTGGGCTCACTGCCGATGGGCTCACTATCTAGCTATTATAGCCAAAGATAAAAAAGGATCACTTCCAAAAGAGAAAGGTTCGCTGCCAATAGAGAACGACTCACTGCTAGAAGAATGATGAAAGGGAATCCACCACTGAAATAACTGTCACCAACAATGACGTTGAATAGAATCTCACTGTCTGCTACCTTCGGTCATATATGTTCGCATACTTCTCAATATCTGAATTTACATATTTGTATTCATCACACTTGCTTTCATCAAAAAAATTCAACTTTTACTTATACCATTCCATGCTTCCATAAACTCCTAAGTCAACTAAACACAATTTGAATTAGGTCACCACAAAACATTCCTGTGATAGAAAGGAATGAAAAATGGACCAATTAGAACCTCCTCACTCAAATCAACACACTACATATTAACCATGATATCTAGGACCAAAGAATAGGATATACATGTTACACTGCAAACAATGTTCTATAGCACATTAACCAATTTCTAGATCAGTATGGATCTATAAGAGTGTATCTCATTATGTTGCAAAATGAATGGGACCAGGACAAGAATGACCAAAGATAGATCATCACAACACAACATCTGGAGCATGCCAATCTAGATCGCCAAAGCATCAAAATCAATCAGCCTGGATATGTTGACATCAATGACAACCATTAATGACAACAATCAACAACAACACATTCCAACAGTAGCACAAATTATATCAACCCACTTCACCAATGGATCCAAACACAAAGTGAATAACTCCAAGCTCAAATTCTTGATAATCTTCACCAAGAAACACTTACATCACAAAATTCCAAGTAATCAATATAACAAAAAGTTTATATAAACTATCTTGAACATCCTTCCAATCATAAGAATGAATCGCCACTTATCTAATTAATAATAAGAGAAATCAACAAGAAAGACATAAGAACATTCTCACTCATACAAAATTGATTAAAAACAAAGGTTGAAATCAAAATTTCCCTCCTTTTATTAACTGAATTTGATCTTGCAATTTGAACACAAAGTTTCAAAGTTGAGTCACAATTTGGGCAACACTTTGTTGCAAAGATTAAAGGTCCTAATTACAAATGAGCTCTCTCATATTTATAGAGGAGAGCAAAAGAGCTAATCTAGCAAAGAAATAACTAATATGAATTATTCAACATTGGAGTTGTTGGGACTATCAACTTTTGCAAATTTGAAGTGCCCATTTCAAATTTTTGCCTCTGCACTCTTAGAAGTGTACCTGAAAAATCTTCCTGGAGGACCTACTTTGGAGGGTCATATTTCAGTGCATGTTGATTTTCATGCAAAACCCCTTTGTGAACCCACTCATGTGACCTATGTGAATAGACATGTCAATTTTCAGCTTCCCACGATAAGTTTTGACAACGTTTTTGAAAAGTGAAGCTGAGGGTTTTGACACTTCTTTGTTGTTTGCAAACTTTTAGTTCTGCAAAGTAGCCTTCTGTTCGAGCTTGTATTTTGCAAATGGATGATCATAAAGTCAAAACTATTGTTACTCTCCATTCTCCTACCTAAATGTGCTCCCATTTTAGATTTCAAAATCTCATGATCTGATTTGCTATTTTTTTGAGATGAAAAGCAAATGAAATTTGTTCAGTTTTGCACCTGCATTTTCTGAAACTTTTCAAGATGGTCAACTTTGACCTTCAATATCTTGTGAAGATGGATGATTCAAGGAAATACCTCTTGCAAACATGCTCAGTGTACCAAAATTAACTTATGTCTCCAGTGGCAACCTCCCAAGAGTTGATTTGATATTTTTTCAATGAGGTGATTTGGTGAGTTTTAATTGGTTTTGAACAGGTTGTTTCAGAAAGTTCAACTAAGCAACTTTGACAATGAATATCTTTCACCCTGTGATTTTTTTTGCCAAGCTGTCTATTGCACTCCATTCTCGGGTCAAATTTCTACATGCTTGTAAGTTTTCATAGCTCCGGGATGTCATTTAACTGTTTTCCCAGGGCGATTCTAGAGCCCACTTGGCCAGTTTTGACCATGGTTCAAATTTGCCAGAAATCAAATTCCAATGACAACCCATTTCAAATTTTCATGTATGGATCATTTTGAAGTCGTCTCAGATCAATTCAAGGAAAAATTGTTTGAAAATGATTTTTTTTTAGTTGGGTCCATGTGGGGACCTCGCATGATTTTGTTGGAGGAAACTTTGGTTATTCCAGAGCATTGTTTCAGTAGAAAGTTATCATTTCTCGTCATTGCAAGCTTCTTCCAAATGAAAATTTCTATTTGAAGAACAAGAAGGTTATATATACACAATGTGTAGGAATAAAGCTTAATGATAATTTAGAGTTTGAAACCAAGAAATCCTGCTTAGCATAAGCATGAATAGAGAATGTGAGTAAAACCAATGACAATGTTAAGCACTCAAAAGGAAGATATACATGGAGTTCAAGGATGGTAAAATGGATGTAATAGCTCCATTTGATGTTGCTATAGCCAAGAAATGATGCTTATGGATATAAGTCTCAAGGAAAAACATTAACAGATGAATATGTAACCAAAGATTGAAATTTGAGATGTGAATATGCAGCCCAGGCCATTCCATCAAGGGTGAAATTAAATGAACTTTTGGATTAATAACAAAAGGTTCTCAGTTTTGTGTGAAGGAATCAACTGATATAGGATGGTTTGAGACATAAAAGGTAAGCACAAATGGCAATAAGGAAAATGGAGAATTCGAGTTTGGTTTCAAAATGCAAAGGAAGGACCCGTATTGTTTGAAAGAAGAACAACCTTCACAACAATTGAAGGAGGTAGACATAACGTGTGCAAAGAAAAAATTCAAACAGGGATCTCCAAGCGAATGAAATATAGGGCAACCAACATTGGAACTATATCAAATTTGCTTGAAGAGATTCACAGAAAGCCACCACCAAGCCTGTGGAGGAGGCACCATCATGGACAGAGTGTGTGGATTTAAAATAAAATCCCAAATGAATATTGTTTCATGGAAAGCCACATTTACATGTTGTTGCACAACACACATAGCAAAGGCGTTGAAGAAGCCTCATAAATTTCTAAACAAATGCATTTGGAAATGAATGTCGTACCCTGCTCATGTCCTGAATGGTTTTATTGAAAAGTCTTCAAAAACTTTCAAGCAAATGAAATTGGAGGTTCTTCTCTGGCATAGCAGTAGGGTACACACACCTATCAAAGCAAAGAGAAAACAAATGCCAAATAAATGTGGTTGTATGGAGCTCCATATTTGTTGCATACAAGATAGATTTGTTGAAAAGACTTTAGAAACTTTTAAGCAAATGCAACACAACAAAATCGATGGAGAATGAGCTCATGGTAGATAATATTTTATCACATACCTTATGTCTATGCATAGGTATGGAGGTTAATGCTGACAATGAAGAAGCTTCAAAAGGATGCACATAGGATGAGAAGGGTGTGCATATAAGTTTGTCAGATGATGTAGTTGCAAATGCCCTTGTTAATATACTTTATGTGAGATGGGAGCAACAATGCTTGAAGGTGCGGGATATAGACAAAATGGACTGTTGAAAACGCATTTAGAAATCTCCAAACAAATGCATTGCAAATGAAGCAACCACACGCGAGTATGGATATGGCAAAAAATTTCAAGCAAATGCAATGGGAAGAACTTAAAGCAGCCCGTGGCATGTCTCCAAAGGGTCAAGCATTGGCGTATGCAGTGAGAGGAAGGGCTTAAAATGGGTTTTCTCTTTGTAATTGCTGCATAAGCACAAAACAAGTTTGTTGTGAGAGAGGAAATGAATGGAGGTCGGCCATTGTGGCATAGCAACACAAAATGGGTGTGTTGAAAATATTTTAGAAACCTTCAAGCACACCAAGGAGAATGAGAGCAATCAGTGTGCCTGATTAGAGAGAGCCATTCGATGCTATAGGTAGGGGCATTTATTGAAGCCACCATGTTTATGAATGTCTGCAGAGAAGAGATTGAGACAAAATATGATGGTAACATATTTTCAAAGGGGCTCGATGCAGTATCTGTTTGTGTTGGGGCACCATAGCTAGAGGAGAAATTGTAGAGTAGCTAAAATGTCAAAGACATAAGTTAGGGCACCAAAGAGGATCGATGGCCAAGATGAAAAGCTAGATGCAGCAAAATCTCAGTCGTTTCCCACCATCTCGTGGGTTTAAAGTGTAAGCTCATTATTTCTTGCGGGGTTGGCGAGAAGGTGAAATATGTGGAGTGTGGGCCAAAGAGAAATTAAATGACATAGGGGGTGTTTTGTTTGCCTGATGGTTCAATCTTTTAAAAGCTTTCATTTGCTTTTAAAAAAGCAAAACATTTAAAGCATATTGTTTTAAATTTAAAACAAAGGGAAAATATAAGAGGTGGGCCTGAGAGAAATCTGAAGGCAGATTTTAAATATTGAACCAAAGCCCGAAGTAAAACAAATGAAAGCTTTTACCTTTTAACATGGGTTTATAAAAGAATTTAAAATGATGCCTTTTTAATATAAAATATTGAAGCTCTCCAATATTTTATAAGTAAAATGTTTTAAATATAAGGTGAAACCCATGCATTTTGAAGCAAAATTGGTCTTCAACTGTAAGGTGAAAGTAAAAACATGGGATTTAAATGGCACCAGTGAAATATTTTTTCTAAAAGTAAAGTGTGAATAAGTGAGGCATGAAAAAAGTAGATTTAAAAGACTTCCATGGAAAATTAGGTGCTAAGGTAAATTTTTAAAATGTGAATGGTGTGCAGGAAAAGTGAATAAAATATTCACTAAGACTTTCAAATGTTGTTGGGAAATGAGCGTGAAAAGGCATGGGGGAATGATTTTATGAAGGAAATTAAATATTCACCGTGTAAGAAAAAAATATTATTTGCTGGGAGGTAAAGTATGCAACAGAGCAAATGAAGAGTAAACATGAGTTTTCATGGGCATATTTTCTCTTAACTGTAGGGTGAAGTTTTTCATGGGCAAGTAAATTTTCTGTTGTTGAACAAAGGCAAGAACATAGGAAAAATTGCAAAGGGGAAGAGAGAGGAGAGATGCTTTTCATTTTTGTTGATCTACGTGAAAGAAGCTTCCAGATGTCTTCAACAGATCAACTTCTAGAGCCTTCTATTCTTCTATATATTCTCTTCTATTCTCATTTGTAAAGGATTCCATTCTCTGAAAGCTCTGCAAGGCAAGCAAAAGCTCTAGGTAGAATTGTAAAGCTAGGGTGAATTGTAACTAAGTCATTAATCTGAAGTGTTTTGTGTTCTGAATTATGCTTTCATGAATATATTTTATTAGTTGATTGTCTCCATGGCTGGAAATGTAGTATTCTTTTGAATTCAATAATCAAAGATTATCTAGGTTTTTTCATGCACATTTGCTGCATTTGAGTTACAATTGTTATTGCCTTTTGTTTTGTGAATAGTGTAATTGCTTTAACTAATGTCAGTTGCATATGTTATTGCCTTTTTTTCTAGGGATGGAGTAATTGCTTTAACAAATACGATAGGAGTGTTATGTTTCCAGGTGGATTTGTAAGAATGGTCATATGATAAAGCTTTATTGATCTTGTTATCATAATGTGATAACAATTGTAAAAGATCTTTAAAACATGTTCAACATTACAGGATGAAATGTTGGTTATATGACTCCATAGCCCTCTTCTTAGCACTGGTCAATTTTAATGCATCTATTGTTTTTAGTTTGGTCCCAATTGTTTAAATCAAAAACCATTTCAATTCTATATTTTGAGTTATGTGTTTGCCATGTTCTCCATGCTGGTTAGTGAAATTCACTCAATGCCTTAGCCAATATTGAGTGATATTTTATGTTTGTGTAGAATAATTTTGTGAGAGCGTTATTTGTTAAGCAATATCCAGTTAGTTGTGGATCTAAATCTTTAGGTGTTGCTAAAGGGTCACCCCCTAGGTCCTACAGAGCCTGAAGTGTAGGGGAAATGTGTTGAAATCCCATTTCTTGTTAGTTGGCCAAATCCATCTTTGAATTTGAACATAAGAAATTGGCTAGTCTTTAGGATTCATTTGATATGTTGATTTGGAACACCAACAGGATTCCAAAATTATTAGAGGATTTCTCTGTTTTTACATGTATTTACAATTCTAAAAAAAGACATGTAATGTCTTGAACTAAATACAAAAAGCATGAAAGATACTAAAAACTAAACTAAGTGAAAATCAAGGCACGTTCAAATTTCTCCACCATCCTTCTCCAAGAAGTCTTCATATTTCTTCAAGATTTCTTGAACTTCTTTAACATTGGGACCTATGGTATGTTTGGAGATGGCAAGAACTCATGTGACTGAGACATTGATAGTGTTGCATGCTTTCTAGCGCCTTTCAAGAACAACTTTCAAATTATCTAGAGTTAGCTGAATATCCATCATTTTTTCTATTGAAGCTATTGAGAAAGCATCATCTTCAAATTCCTTCTAAACCATGGATGTATATTCTTGGACAATTGAATTGGTGGGAAAAACATTCTAGTTGTATTTCATGACTTTCTTGCTCAGTGATAGATCAAACATTTGTGGAATAGCAATAAATCAATCAAAATCACTAAGGAATCTAGACACAAAATATCAAAATGGCATGCAAGAGGCATGCAAGAGTAGGTGCAAAAAATTCATATTTTCCAGTGTTAGAGAAAAAACAAAGTTTTATGTGATGGTAGGAAAATTCTGAGTGACTGAATATGTTTTGGTAATTTAGATGCAAAGGTGGAGAAAAATTGAGCTCTTGCATGGGGTATTACACTTCAGATGCAATGGCTCAAAAATTCTAAGATATTGCATGTTGGATGTAAAGAAGGAGAAATTTTGAGCTATTACATGTGGTATTTCACTTTAGATGTAGGTGCGCTGAAATTCTGAGCTATTGAATGTGGGAAGGACACTTGGGTGCATGGGCGCTAAATTTTTGAGCTATTGCATGTGACTTAGTGGTTTGAGATGAAAAGGTGGAGAAAAACCCTAACACTACAATTGCATAGTAGGAGAAAACCCCCGACATTGTAGTTCAATTACAGAGTCTCAAAAATTCCTCGACGGTGTAGTTGAATTACAAAGTCTCAAAAATTCCTCGACACTGTAGTTGAATTGTAGTCTCAAAAATTCCTTGACATCACAGTTGAATTGCAGAGTCTCAAAAATTTCCCGACACTGCAGTTGAATTGGAAAGTCTTAAAAATTCCTTGACACTGCAGTTGTGATACAATGGCTAAGGCACAAGACAGTATGCAAGGGAATTGAATTTCTAAGCTCTTGCAACTTTTTAACTTTTTTGCATTTTGACTTGCAATATCTCAAAAAAACCATGACACTACATTTTGACTTACAGGGGCGTTGAAATTCAACTCCCCTACAAGTGCTAAAAAATTTCTAACTCCCAAAATTGAATTTTCACAACTTATACCAAAAGGTGAATTTTGATGAAACAAAAAGGGGAAAACACTCGGAATGATTTTCCAAAGCTAGGGGACCACGCACGAGGACTGAGTGGTGCTTGCTCCTTGTTCATAGTGTTGTACCCAAACTGAATTTTTTGCTTCATTAAGGCATTTTGCTTAAAAGAGTCTAAACCTTGTAAAAATGATGTCAAAACATAGTTTTTGGGCAAATCAAGTATGTGCTTTGAGTCAATTTGATGCCTGGAAGATACTGATAAAATTTGAAATAATTGAAAATTATGGTTTCCAACACCCTGTTTTAGGTCGCAAAACCCTAAAAATTGAAACTTCTCAGAATTGACTGAAAATTGTTTTGATTGGCTTATTTTGCTTCACGATCACAATGGTGAAGTTAGATTTAGTTAAAATTTAGTTTAAGTCTAGTGGGTAGTTTTCACTTTTTTAGGTGGAAAGTTAGGAGTTCTAAGGTCGTCAATGGCAAATGGCCAGAGACTAGGTGTCGAAAGTTAAGCCTAAAACACTTAAATTAAGAATCTATGGCTAGATAAATTCAAAATGATGTTTCGTCTTGGAGGGGATTTTTTGCCAAGATGAAAATCACTAATTTTTTTTAACTTTGGAGCAAAGAGCCCCTGGAGGCTAGGGGCATCCTAGATTTTAGAGGCCCAAATTTTAGTTTCAGGATTTGTCACTTCTAAGAAAACTTCTTTGGAATATTGTCAGCTTCATGATAAGCCTACCAACCAGCCTGAAGGATCTATCTAGCACCTGATGCGGGAGATTGAATGAGAAACGAGGGAGATTAAAAAATGACTAACACTGGAGTGAAAAGCACACATCTTTGCCAGGTGCACCCATCTTTTTGAGGAACCAGATGGAGGTTTTTGACCAAATGATACCTAGGATGTTTGTCTCAGACTTGATCGTGCTTTGCAACGAATCCGTCAGTGGGTTAATATGAGTTGTTGAACTACCAGAATCAGGAGTCAAACATAAGGTCTAATCATGGTCAAAATCTCAAGGGAAAAAGAAAAAGCTCCGAGTGAGCCTGCCTGTCAGTTCTGAAGTTTTGTTGAACACCGAAGGACGTGAGATGAAGGGAGGTCAAAATCACCTTCCAAAATGATGAAAATTTGACTGTCTGAAGCCAAAAGCGTCCTTGGAGGCCAAGGGCACCCTGAATTTTGAAGCCTCATATCTCAGAATCAAGCTTTGCAGCCTCAAGGAGTTTCTTGTCAGTTTTGATCCTGCTCTTCAATGAAATTGTTAGCCAGTCTTTTGGACCAATTAGTTAATTAGAATCAATGGTCGAACATGGGCTTCGGTGAGATTTGTGAAATGAAATTTGCAAGAAAATTTCTAACTCTGGAAGATGACGCTTAGAGTCAAAATTTGACTTTTTGATTCAAGTACTTGAAGCACCCTATAAAGGTGGAGATTGTGAACTAAGATTAAATATTATTTAATTCTCAATTAATTGTTTTCAACTGAACTTAATTTTACTTGCAAAAGGGGTGA
Source organism: Sequoia sempervirens (assembly GCA_007258455.2). Taxonomy (NCBI): domain Eukaryota; kingdom Viridiplantae; phylum Streptophyta; class Pinopsida; order Cupressales; family Cupressaceae; genus Sequoia; species Sequoia sempervirens. Next base: position 140,313,393 of record VDFB02281492.1, on the reverse strand, counting down.
TTCATTTTTTCATGAATTGTTAACTAAATTTGGTCCAATCAGAAGCTAGCGCCCTATTTAGGGTGAACTTATCAAGCGGTTAACTAAGTTAAGGGGGTCCAATCATAGTTTTCCGTACATTTTAGAGGTTCAATTAGGGTGGCGCCTAATTTTAATGCAATTTGTGATGCCTCTACACTTAAATTTATTTATTTAAGTCATGTTGGGGCCATTATTCTCATCATAGGTGCAATCAAACATAATTTTCTTGAGAAAATGAAGATCTGAAGGTGCTTTGAGCAATATTTTTCAGTGTTCTTCGCAGTGCCAAGTCCATATTGTTTAGAAGATACATTTTCCAGACTTCAATTTTTCAATGCATGTAGACTTCATCGAATCTAGTTCAAGCATAGGCAACTTTTTGAGGCAAAACAAATAAACTTCTATCTTCTATCTAAAATTATTCTATTCTTGTCTTAGGTTTTCTCTTGCATGTCAAAGTAAATGGTGAAATTTTCAGAATCTGATCATCTGGGTTCACATATTTCAACAACAACAACAAAACCCATGTCTTAGATTTTTTCGAGAAAATTGCCCTGCTACTTTTATTCTAGAAGCACTATGATTTTTTCCAAAGATTCCTTTGCATGTGGATTAGAAACACATATTTTCCAAAATCAAATCATCTGGGTTGCCTTATAATTCCATTGCCTACCAAACCCATGTTCCATATTTTCTTCTGAAAATTGCCTCGGGAAGCTCTAAAACCCCTACAGTTCTCAATTGAAAAACCTTTGCATGCCTTGGTAAAACTCAAAATTTCAAATTTCTGACGATTTGGGTTTGCTTAGAATTCAATTCTCTAAAAAACCTACATTTCAAAAAAACTCCAAAAAAATTTCCCACAACTGGCTATTTTTAGCCTCATCTAGAGCTTTTTTTAGCTTTTTCTGAAAGTTGTCCGAACATACTCGACTTTACAGTCAAAAATCCAGATTTTCAAAATGCAATTCAACCCCATAGATTAGAAGGACAAATTAGTCTTGATACACGACATTTTGAAAACCTCAAACATAGACTTGGGTCATGTTTATCTAGTGGTCAATCCGAACACGTTGGAAGGCGTTAGTAGCAATATAGTGAAGAATCTTGAGCGTTCCAGGTTGCTGGTAGTAGCATCTATTCCTATCACGACTTTTGATCTTGAGTTTTTTCTTGCTTTCATTAAGCACTATGACTCATCTACAAGAAAAATCAAATCGATTGATGGGAAAGTCATTTGCAGCCTTAAGTCGAGGGATGTGGAGAAGTGTTTTTCTATTCCTCCTCGCTCATACAATTTCACTATAGTCATTGAGGCTTGTGATAAGATATGGTATGACGAAAAAGAAAGATCCCAATGAAAAGTTGCTCAGAGATGGTTAAAAGTATAGAATACCAACATGCCAAAGAAGGTTGGTCACGACGAATTCAAGGATGAAGTTGTTGTTTTGATAACTTTACTCAACCAGGTTACAGGTCAGGAGGAGATTAATATTTTCTGACCGTGGATGTTTTATGTCATTTCTCAGATCATCGATGGTAAATAAAATTTTGACCGGGCCATGTTAATCAGCGAGTTCCTTCACTAGAAAATCACTGGATTCCTCAAAATCCACGAGTTTCACATGGTGTCTTATTTTGTCTACTTGATTGCATTCCAAGGAAATTTTAGACACTTGAAGACCAATGTGACTCTTGGTATTCAACATGTTCACAAATATTACTCTCAATTGGAGTTCTCAAAGGCTGGACAAGATTTCAAAGCAGTGAATGATCAATTTTTCATGAAGACAGCTAGAGACCTCGACAACGAAATGTACATCAGGATTTCACCAAAGGCAAAATCAACAATGGAGAGTTGGGCGGATTGGTTCATTCAATTCCCCACTTTCACATATATCTGAGTGTATGGTTACACTAGAGAACCTTTGATGCTATTGAGGTACCTGTCAAACCAAGTCCTATTTATGGAGTTTCTAAGACAAGCTGAGGAGGTTCAATCTTTTCTTCGTAGTCGACACAAGCTAGCATTCACCTTTCCTTTCAGATGGGGTATTTACAAATGCAAGGTAGCTGCTGATTGCAAGTTAATGTTGAACAAGTTAGAAAAAATCAATCTCAGGTTTCTCATCGAGAGGCATTCCTACGATCCTTTAGGTCATTATGTAACTCGGTTGGAGCAAAGTTTCACACAAGCCAACACTTGAGGATTTTTGGGCTAATTGTGAAGACAAATTTGAAGTCCATCGACGTCATTACTACAGACTTATTATTTCTCAACTTGTTGATTCCCTATCAGAGGATGTTTAGGGTTTTTCAGATGATGATGGAGAGGTGCTACTTAGTTCATTCATCAAAGATCAAGTTGCTTGCTAGCCACTTCGCCAACCAAATTGGTATGCCAGGGAGAGTACTTCAATTGAGGATGTGTCAAAGATAGTTATCAAAACCAACATGCACTTCTTGGAGAGTAAGAGAAGGTGCAAGAAACTTCTAGTCACAGATCTGCTAGTGGGGTTTTCTTCACTACCTTCTACCTCAAGGTCAAGACCTCGAGTTAGGGTTATCTTGAAGCCGCCTAAAGGTGTTAGAGTTAGTGGAAACACAAAGGGGAGAAGTACCGGTAAGCAAAAGCAGAAATAGGTTGAAAGGGTGCTTGAAGTTCCAGTGGAGACAGTCATACAGGCTAAAGAAAATTCATCTCCTAATACACCATTTTCACCACATTCACCTCCTATTGATATAGATTCAGAGCCAAAATCACTAGTTCGACCAGCCTCAGCGCCAGTTGATCTATTAGAGGTTGATACAACAACAACAATCTCTCCTCGAGTAGATAACATTGTTCATTCATGTTGGCTCGAGAGATCTTTAGGAAGATAGAGGCAAGAGCCTTCTTATAAGCTTGATTTGTCTAAGTTTGGAGATCCTTATCAGGAGAGGGAAAACAAGGAAATCAAGAAGCAGGTGCACATAGAGAAAACTCTGGAAGAAGAGATCATCATTGAAGTTGCTACGCCACCAGAGGGTAAGAGCTTGGATGAAGTTGAAGTTGGTGATTTCACCTTCGTCAAAGAAAATATTGGCAGGAGCACTAGAGAAACATACATGAGCCTCTTTAGGGTTGTCACAAGTAATTTGGAAGAGTGCGTCATGAAGGACGAAGAAGATAAAGCGCTTCTTAAAGCTGAAATCAAGCAACTCTGGTAGTATATTTCTGATCTCATTCATAAAAACTCGAGTAGAGCACCAGGTCTTCCACACCTTCAAGGGACACCTGCAAAATAACAAAGGTTGGATTAGTTAGTCAATCATGGAAAGCTCTTGGATAGTTGGATTGAAGATTTCATTGTTGCAGGTTGTCACCTCCTCACATAGTTATATCATTGAGGTATGATGCACATAATCTTTGCAACGAATTCATCAGCTTGAATTGACCATTACACAGGGCAAGGCGAAGGATCAGGTTCTCATATCTCAGTTAGCAGTTGCATATGATGTCATTGTAGAAGATGAGGATAAAAGGAAGGTTTTCATTTGGAGAGAACATCTCTTCAAAGTGGAAACATATGATAGAATCTCTACAAGGTTGGATGCACTCAAAGAACATGTTACCAGAGCTCTCAAACTCATTAGTGAGTTTATCACTCAGATCCCTTGCCATTATCTTCTTGAGGATGGTACTTATAGTGATCTTGAGGTAGTTCAGGCCGAGTTTGAGTAGCTTGTTCATGACAATCTAGATGGAGATCCTATGGTGTCCAAGTTGGATCACTTATTAGTGATGACAACTAGTTTCAAAAAGGAAACTAAAGAGGTCAAAGAATGCATGAGGCTGATCAAAGATGGTGAGAAGGAGTTGAACATGTAGGTTATCATCGTGGATAGTGTCAAAGTACCAAAGGAGGAGACAGTTGATTAGTTACTGGACAAGGTGATAGCTCAGGATGGCTTGGAGTAGTCGATCAGTTGGAACTTGCAGTTATTTTCAAGGATAGAGTTAGGATCAATAGTTAACTCGACATCAATCTTGAGTTCTAATTGTTGATTTTATGCGTGCACATCTCATCCTTGGAGATATCTTCACATGAGTTTATATTTTCAGTTAGGATCAGTTAATTGATGTTAGTTATCAATTATTTTTTATTTCAATAAGGACTTGCATGTTGCACATGTCTAGTTTAGTTTAGTCTTGTTCTGGTTAATTGATGGTAGTTTTCTAGTTAAATGTATAGTTTCCTTTATTTAGGTTTAGCAATAAAATTTTGCATGCTTGCAAGACTGGTTGTTGACTCAAGGTGATTTTAGGGCTACCTACACCTTTGATGCCTATAAATAAGAGCACCTTTGCTCATTTGTAATTAACTTTTGTGTGTGATAGCATACATGTTGTGCCACCTTTCCTGTAGTATTTCTATTCAATATCTGTTCATGAACTTTTGCTCGTGATAGCATACATGTTGTGCCACCTTTCTTGTAGTATTTCTTTTCAGTATCTGTTCACAAACTTTTATGGTGCTAACAAATAGTTTTTCTGCCTTGCTTAAATTTTATTGTTATTGTAATGGTTCACCTTAGATTAAATACACTAACTCATTTGACTGCAAAATCCGATGAAATTTTTTGACGAAATATGTATAATTTGATGTTTGTCGGGTGCTTTTAAAATTTGATGTGTAATTTTCAATTTTTAAAAAGTTTATCCCCAATGTTCGTCGAAATTTCAACTAGCAGTTTTGTTGAAATTTCGACAAACATGAAAAATAAGAAAAAAAATCAAATTGTGGCCGACATAAAGAAAAGTGAGTTCGTTGATTTATTGCGACATTGTTTTGCTATACTTGCAAATTTTCTCTACTTGAGACAGTTTGTGGAGAACCAAGGATGATTTTCTTGGGAAAAATCAGAAAAAATTCAAGAAGATATCACCAGGTTGAGGGTAGTCATTGTCTTTTTGCAGAATTCAGTTGTGAAGTCATATTTGTAGTTCTAGGTTTGAAAATCATATTTTAAAGCAACATGTCATCAGATTTCATTTTTAGAGGTTTAGGGTTTTGAGAATTTCATGTCCAAATTTTGTTGTGTGGAATCACCATAAGATCACAACCAAGGAACATATTCTTGTGACTATAATTATGTGATCCATAACTCTATTGGTCATGTGGCACAGTTGTGCTATAACAAATACAGGATGCATTCATGTGTGACCCAAGTTTAATGTGGCTATGTTGTGATAGAAATGAAGGCACTCATATAATGTAGTTAATTTAGGTTGTATAATGTAGGTGTCAATCATCATTGGGTGCATTCAGGTTGTCTCAAGTTTAATAGGTTATGATGTAATTATAGCATGATCCAAGAGTGATTACCTCTTGCTGCAATAAAGAGCCTATAACTCTGGTTGATATGCAGAGTGGTTGTGTTATATCAATTATGTAGTGTATTCAAGCATTGCCCATGTTTAATGGGCTATTCTACAGAGTGATCAAGAAGTTCTAAACCTTATGAATGTTACTTAAAAGTGTATAGCTTAAACTACAAACCAAGTTTGTTACATATTTGAATACAATCTTGGGTTACCACAAACTATAATAATGTGATATGCTAATAACCATTATGGAAAGTATTAAAGCAAGACCCATGCTATATAGGATACATTTCCCTGATCAGGTTTAGATACCTTAATGATCAAACACAAGCTTCCCACACACTCTATGATACAATCCAAGATCACACCACAACCCTATCAAGACAACTAATTTTCTGACCCAAGATTGAAGGTTGTTTTTTAATACCAATAGAAGCATTGGTAAGAGCATGATTAGGGTACAAACCCTAGGCCTTCGTAGAAACATAAACAATAACTCTAATGGATTAGTGAGGTTGCAATACCAGAAAGATTGAGACATTATAGCTAATAACAAAATCTTGCAATCTAAAGATTGTAGCCAATAACAAACACACTATGTAGCTTAGTGACATTTGTAAATGCAATCTACGGTAAGAAGAATGATAGTCACTTGAGATGTGACAGTCAAAAAGAGGCTGAGCAGTGACAAGATAATAAAGCTTAAACCTTGCATAGTAAAGTGGAGATTTTAACAGTGAGTTTCCTTACCCCCTTGCTGACCTTAAGGGTTTTTCAAATGCTTTTGGTAGTGTTAGACAAGGAAAATGCAATCAGGGAATGACTATCCAAATGAAGTAACAGTAGTAATCATAGGTTCAATGTTTCTTCTTAGCTATTAATGTATAATGGAGATAGTGGATTGCAAGTTTGAGCAGTGTTTTGAGACTCATCAAAGATGGGAGAATAGTGAATAATACCTTGTGGACTGCGAAGTAGTGTCAATAAGGTTGAATGATCTTAAGATCTACAATACCATGAAACAATGAGTCCCCTGTAGTAAGTAGGTAGTCTATAGGGCATAGTTTGATTTTAGAAAAGGATGCTCATGAAAGGAATTTTCAAGTGATAGTGAGTGAGTTGTTTGAGATTGCAGCTGAGGTGCAATACGCAGTCTTAAAGGAAGTTAGCAAAGCAGTAAATGTGCAAGAAAATCAAATCGTACACAACAAACAATTCACAATGTTATCTTGCATAATGCCTTGAGTTTGAAGACAAAAATCTCATTGTATCTTGATGAAAGTGGTGACCTTAATGGTAAATCATTGGAAAACATGATTTTAAAACATGCTATTGTGCTTATGGAGGCAACATTTTAAGCAAGGTAGTGAGTGGTGGTTTGGAACAATGGCAGGTATGAAGGACTTGCTTTATATTCATACTATGCAGTCTAGCTTAAGACAACTTTCTTAGAAGAGATTGAAGGTGGATTATGGAACTCAAGGGTTACCATGAAAAGGATTAAAGCAAAGACTGGGATCTATTTAAAAGCCACGGTCATGAAGATATTAAAGATGTCACATGCAAAACCCTAGTAGCTAGAGTAATGAATACAGTGCAAAAGAGGATAGTGTGTTGGGGCAGATTTAGAAGATCTCCACATTATCTAATTACGGGGAAATACATCATTTATTTATTTTTTTAATTAAAAGAAATCATTCTAAACCCTATATAGGATACATTGATACTTCAAAAGCCTCTGAAGGAATTTGAGATTATGCAAATATATGTCAAGTATATACCTAGATTACAAATAGTAGCAGGAACAATGTAAGATTTGTTGAACAGAGCAGGAATGAGATAAGTAGCAATGAATCCTATGCCTCCTTTCATGCACATCTCCTCACCGTTCTCTGTCATTCTTTACTGAAACACTTCTCCATTTTGGCAGTCTATGCTTGAAAATAATGTTTTGACAAAGGTTTTAGAGTATGTTTGTTAAAATGAAAACTCCATTATGGTGGGCTATGCCTAAAAATAAGATTTTGACAAAAAATTTAGGGTATTTTTATTAAAGTTTTAGAGTATTTTGGCAGGCTATATTCTTGATTCCTTAAATGATTTATTCAAATGGATTGTGACTAAATAAATGACTAACTATTTAGTCATTTTTATTTGTGTGACTAAATAATTTTTAATCAACGACCAAACTAGTAATTTATTTACTCATTTATAGCTGAGTTGCAAAAAATGAGCAAAATTTAGTCATTTTTAGTTGTTGTGACTAAAAGTTTTAGTCACCTAGTCATTTATTTTCCAAATTCTACTAGTGTGTGTTTGCCAGGGCTCTCTCAATGTTGAGGGCCCTAGGGATAAGATCGTCATAAGAAGTGACACATTGCATCTTTAACTAAAAGGATAAATCCATATTGACATTAGCAATGATGATTCTGACTTGTTGCTCCTTAGGAATGGGTCACTTGTTTACTAGCTCGCTACCTCCATCGCTGTAGGAAGTTTATCAAGTTCAATATTCTAATTTTAGGAGTCTAATGGTTGGAAATCATAGTAAAATCATAAATTTAATAAGTTTTGGAATTAGCATTTTAAAGTGTTTCTTGGGGTCATTAACTTCAAACTATCTTCTCTTCTAGGGGTGGTTGCATGCCAAATTTTTTTGGTGTAAAATATCATAATTATTAGATTTTGTTACCTGTCTATGAATAAAAATTATTGGAGTGTGAGTTTGATATTTTTTGAAGATTTAAATAGTCAAACTTGGTAAAGAAAAATCATGTCAGATAATATTAGTCTAGAACAAAATGAAGAGACACTTGATAGATTGTGGGCTAGATTAAAAAGAAAGGGTGATGGGAAATGTTATTGTCCTTGCAGTAATTACAAGGGCTTAAAGATGAGACAACTTTTAATCACAACAACTAAGAAACATTGTAGGAAACATGGTCACATTGAATGGGGGCATGATTATCGTCCATTGTTAAGTTGTTTATTATATGTGTTTATATTGATTGAATTTGTAAATGTTTATATCATTTTAACATAATATATATATATAATCACTTGATCATGATCATGGTTTATTTGTGTCTATCATTATTATAAAGGTGGGGTGCCCTAGGGAACATGATATGGATTATCACGGCCTGAAGAATGTGGTTTTGCAAGTGGACGAACATGGAGCTGAGAATATCAAAGATGAAGTTAATGATCCTATGGAAGAAGATGATCATGCGCCAACAAACACAGTTGAAGATGATGGTACAGATACATTGATCCATGACACATTTAGTGGTAGAGCTGATCATGATGATCAAGATGACTTTGATGATGTTCATGATTTACCTGTATTTGAGAAGGCATACGAGCCCCTTTATGAAGGCTCCCAACCAACTCTTCTCTCTACTATATTGTTGATGTTGAAATTGAAGGTTATGAATGGTTTATCAAACATAGCAATCTCACGGATGTTAAGGTATGTCATATATGTCATCTTTTTTCATCTATTTTAATTGTTGTTAATTCATCACTAGTAAATAAAGGATGAAATATGTACCATTAATATTCTTTATATTAAGAAATTATTTTTTTGTTGTAGATTGATTGGTGAAGTTGTAGATTGATTGGTGAATTTTTGTTACCACCATCAAATATTTTACCTTGCTCATACCGAGATTTATCTGGCATTATGAAAGATATCGGAATGGAGTATCAAGCAATAGATGAATGTCCCAATGATCATATTATATATCATAAACAACATGAATTTGCAACAGAATGCCCAGAATGTCATATCAGTAGATATCGAACAAATCAACTAACAAAAAAGGTGCCTCGCAAGGTTCTTCGTATATTCCCATTATTCCACGTATGCAATGATTATTTAGGTGTGAAAGCTTAGCACAATTTATGGATTACCATGCATGGAATAGAAGTGGAGATGACATTCTTGAATGCCTGTGGATGGTTTTGCATTTAGGGACATGGAGGAAAAATGGCCACACTTTAAAGAAGAACCTGTAATCTCAGCTTTCATTGGGAGCGGACGGTGTCAATCCATTTGGAGAGCTGATATCTATTTACTCGTGTGGCCTATTTTTGTTATCAACAATAACATTCCTCCATGGATGTCAATAAAGAGGGAGCACATAATGTTAATGATTGTTCTAGGTATTTGTTTACATCAATTTTCTTTAACGTAGTAGCATCTCATTTGTCTTATTTGTTGCATAATGACTTATATTTTTTTCATTCAATAGTCATGTACATTAATTTATATATATTGCAGTAAAATGGTTATAATAATTATGTAATGTTTATGTTCATTCAACTAGGTAAGTACCAAGCTAAAGATATGAATGTATATATCGAGCCTCTTATCGATGAGTTACTAAAGTTATGGAATGGCATCACTATGTATAACGTCTCTAGACTAATAGGACAAAGACAATTTCAATTCCATGCAATGCTTGTATGGACAATTCATGATGCCCCAGGGCTAACACATTTTTGTGGTATGTTATAACATTCAACTGCACTTTAACAATATTTAAGTTTATGAAGTAGATATCATGCATGTTTTTAAAATAATCTATTAATTATATATAATTATAAAAATTGACATATTTAATCTAATTATATATGATCTTGCAAGTCTTCAAACAAAGGAAAAATTTGCATGTCCAAAGATGAAATCTCGTCGTTCAACAAGTTTAGGAAAGCAGGTGTTTGATGAGTATAGGCACTTCCTCCATAGAAATCATAAGTATCGAACTACTAAAAAACATCTTTTCAATGGGAAAGAAAAGACTACATCAAAACCACGAAGAATGACACCTCACCTATGGAAGTTAGAATATAATAGAATTAATCATCAAGGTTATACATCAGATCAAATTGTTTATCTATCATATATGATATGTTTTGAATTTATATTTTTATATTGTGTTGTGTTTACTCATACTGTAATTGACAATGATTGTTGTTGTTAATTTTTTTAACTTATATGCTTCATGAAGGTCGTCAAGGCATTAATGGCCAGCTTCCACATGGACTGAAAAGTTATCCCAGACAATTTAGTAGGTTGCCCTACTATGAGAATCTACAAATTGTACATTTGTTTGATACAATGCATATCAGAAAGAATATAACAAAAATGTTATGGAAAATATTGGATGGAAGGCATGACAAAGAAAAAATTGTCAAAATTTGTAGTGACATTCAAGAAGTCAATCATGCAATGAAAAATGTCATTCAATTAAATAGCGATGGAGACCAAATTAATATAAGTGTCATTCCTTGGTTATTAATAGAGCAACAAAGCAATGCTATAAAAGAAGTCATACGAAAAATTCAATTTCCTATAGGATTTGTTGTGAACATAAACAATATAATAACAAAGAAAGGTGAATTTGGGTTAGGGATGAAAATACATGATTGGCATACCTTCATTAAGGTAATTATTCTAGTATATTATATACACTTGTATAATGTATGTACTTTTCAGTGTATTATGTTTACTACTTTTGGAAAAATAATGAAAAGATCATTTTATAATTGTTGCAATATGTTCTACCTCTATCTCTCCCAGACAACTTTGACAACAATGTCAAGCAAGTTATATATGATCTTGGAAAATACATGAGGTAAGTAGTGATATTTGTTCAATTCGTTGTATACATCTTATAATTTCCATTTGTTTTACTTGTTATGTAATATACTGTATATTTTTGTTAAATCTCGTTAATATATTTGCTCCTTGAATCACTTGTAGATGGCTGTCATCTAAAGAAATCCATAAAGAAGATATAAATTATTGGAAGAGAAAAATTCCTCGTCTAATGTGTGAAATGCAAAAGTTTCTACTTTCGACATTTTTCAATGCACAAGAACATTACCCCATACACCAAGTTGAGGAGATTGAATTGTGTGGACCTATACACATGAGGTCAATGTGGATGGTTGAGAGGCACTTGAAATTTTTGAAGGCTTTGGTTAGACAAAGAGCACATCCTAAGGGTTATATGGTGGAGGGATATATGGTATACTAGACCATGGTGTACATTAGTGAATATCTTCCTAAGTTTGCAGCAAAGATCCATGTAGATCGCATTTGAGATCTTAACTCCATTAACAAATTCGAAGGGGAGTACCTGATGGGGAAAGGTAGATTGAGGAAAGTGAGAGGTAATTATAAGATGGTCCAAGAGATTAATTGGAATACATTTTACATATGGTTTTTATGTATATTGTACTTATTTAATTTTTAATCTTCAATATACATCAATTATAAATTAAGGTTGTATACTGTGGTATTTAACTAATTATACGTTGTTTGTGAATTTCAAATTTTTTTGATATAGTTGGTCGAGAGTGGAATGCACTACATTTGTATGCCGAAACCAATTTTAATTGGATGAGGGTATGGATTGAACGATGTCAACAATCTGGTCATGCATTAACATGGGAAGGTGTGGCTTCATTGGTTAAAGAAGCTCATCGTAATGAAGATTCCAATGTTACACAAAGGGAAATTGATTTAGCATATGGTTTAAGAGATAAACAGGTATGTATAAATATATTAATCACCCATATTATTTAATTATTTTCAATTATATTTATGTATATATGTTGAGATTGTTTTCTTCGCATACATTCAGCCAAGAATAAATATGTTTATCAACTGATGATATTGCAATAACTTTTACATGTTTGACATATTGTAGGTGAAACACCACAAGGCTATGTGGTACAATGGTCATAAATTTCAAATCAAAATGTTGGATGACATGAAGAAAACTTGTGATTCTAGTATAATGTAGTCTTTTAGGTGACTAATGTTTCATCTAGAAGCGACATACATCCAGAAGTCTCAGAAAATTGATACTGTGGGATTTTGGATGATATACTTGAGTGTGACTTTAAGTCCTTCAGATTAATTTTGTTTGTCATCCTATGGTATAGGCTACGATTGAATGAAAATGATCCTGAGAGAACTGTTATTGAACATGATAATGGATTTACCATGGTTAATACAAGGTCGATCGAGCGAGCTTGAAATAAGCCCTATGTTCTTCCAAGCCAATGTGAGCAGGTATTTTACTTAGAGGTTCCAGGTAAATCGGGTTGGTCATTTGTTGTTAGACATGATCCAAGAGGAAGGCCGGTAAAGTATAATGTGGTATAAGAAGAAGATACCAAAGAACTAGAAGATGATGTAGATGATGATCAGGATCAACAGTTAGTTCATGATGTCCCTGACGAAGATGTCAAAGAAGAGGAACCAGATCATGATGATGTAGGAATTAATGTTCATGAGGATGATATCTATGTGGATGATTGCATTATCGAAACTGATATCGATGACGACGATGATGATATGACCAATCCTTACAATGTCGAATCTGGATTGGATGATATAGACAAAGAGTTGGATGAAGAAGAAGATCAATGACATTGAAATGTATGAGTTATGCGATTATATTATCTATTTGATATTAATTTATTGATAGAATTATATTTGAATTATGTGGTTACATAATTAATTCATGATGTTTTTAATTTTTATGCCATTACATAATTAATTTAATGATGTACTTTTTAATGTTTGAAAGGTCAAAAATTAAAACATTTCAATAGTGATGTTAACAACCTTGAAATTAGTGTGTTTTATGTTTCATGTGATCATAAAAGATTAAAAATTAAGTTGTAGAGGTGGTTGTTTAGTGGTTGATGTGTAAAGGCCTTTAAAAGGCATAAAGTGATCATTGTAATGGTTGTTGATGGTTCAGGATTTAAAATAAGCTCAATATCTGCAACTGGTGGTTTTTCTTCAAAATTTCTATATTTTTCCTGTTATGCAGCAGTGTATGGTCACATGCAGCCATATTTTGATGTGAAATCAATTCCAAGTCATGAAGATATGTGTTAGCTTTGATTTGAATCTGATTTGAGGGCTTAAGGAATTGATTTGAGTTAGAAAGCTTCATTTCTTTACATACAGCCTGGTTACCCTATTTTTGAGGGTTTTGTAGTCCCAACATGATATAAAGAGGCTCTTACACTTTTTGTGATTACTGTAGCTTGTGTAAGAGGCCCCATGGATGCTATTTTAATTTTAGGATGCATGAATAGGGCGTAGGATGAGAAATAAATAAAGAAGGTATGAACTGCTGTGTCCCTTGCATGAAATGTCTGCGCCTGTTTCAACAAAATATGGCAGATCTGATTTTATACTTTATCTATGCAGACTTAATGGTTGCCCCTCCCTTCCCTTCCTGTCTCTTCTAGTTCCTCCCTCCCAATCTCTAATTCTTTGTCTATCTTCACTCACCTTCCACTCTACTCCTGCCTTCTACCTTAACCTCTGAATTTAAACCGAACCTCGACCTTTCTACTCCCTCTATGATTTCTACTTTTTATTTATTTTTCTTTTATTTCCGGATCTCTATCTATATCCCACTCCCTCGCTCCCTCCCTCTCTCTTTCAAGTCTCATTCTCCTACCCCCTCTCCCTCTCTCAGGTCTCTCTCTCTCTCCCCTCTACCCTTTTAACCATCTACTTGATGGAACTTCAAAGTTTTATCCTGCCTTATGTCTCTGGTCATCTATGGTGTTTGGGAAAAGCATAGGTTTGGGGTTTTACCTTTGTCTTCATGTAAAACCCTAGTATTATCTTATGCCTTAAGAAGGATCTATTCGGCTGTTACTTTTTGGGAGGGTTTTTAAAACATCTTAAGTCCCATCCCTTCGTCTAGGTCTGGCCCCCTTTAGTTTTACCATTTTATTTCCTTCGTTTAATTTTATTCTCCTAAGTCTTGGATGGTCTCATGCTCCCTCATTTAAGTGACAACTTATGCCATTTTTTGTTGTTGGCCTAATGATGTCCCCTTATTCCTTCAATAAATATTTTTATTTTGCAAAGGGACAAGTTCACATGACCGTTGATCAATCATCGTTTGATCTCAACCGTTCCTCGCCATCCTGTAATGACCCCACCACACTGTTTTGGTTGATCGCGATATCACGGGCAAGTGCCACGTGTCTCGTCCGGTGATGCCAAAGGGATGATAAAATACTTTGATGCATCTATTTGATTTTAATACATTATGCAACAGGTTACTAAAGTGTTTATGAGATGCATGTGCTTCAAATCAATGTGGATGTTATAATCTCGGTAGGAAAGACGCTCGATGGTTAAAGACAATGCTGGCGACTGTGTTGGATGAATTGGACTGTTGATGGTTGAAGATCCATGGTTGCTCACCATCGCGTGATCAAAAGTTGTGAGGTTTTTATCGATTGCAATATCGCGGGTGAGTGCCACGTGGATTTTGTTGGCAACGCTTGGTATGGTGGGCCCCTTGTTGCCACAATGGAGATTATTTCAGTTTGATTTAAAGGAATTCATTCAATGATCTAACCAAGGTGAAAGATCAACAACCAATATTTGAATTTGCATCAAATGCAATTGGAGCCATTCGTGTAGCGCGCGAGTAAGCTTTAATGGCGGAAATGACATCTACTGCCAGGGTTTGATCGAAATAAAGAAAATTTTCTTCTACTTTTGGTATCATAAAGCATTCAAAACATATTTGTGGAGTAGTTGCGGAGACAAGGACGAAGTTACAAATTTTTACAACAAGAATTTGGGTTTCTGCAAGTGCAAAGCTGTGAGTTCATTTCTGTATCTCCTGGTTATTCTGAATTTGAATTTGGGGGAAATTTTGTTGTGTGCTTGTCGTAGGGCTTGTCAATAGTTGTTTTAGGGCTATAAGTTAAGTGAGTTGTGGGAAATTGCAAGGTTTTGTTCTGTAATTTCATATTTTGTTAAGCCCTAGTTTGTTTAAAGTTTGAAATAACAAGGAAGCCCTAGTTTACTTAGGATGGCATCGACAAAGCAACACTCTGCCCAGATTGATTATTTAAGTAGAAACTTATATGATGATTTCCTAGATCAATTGACCTTGTCGACAAATGATAGGAAGAAGGGGTTGGTTTTGATGCGAGGAAAAAATCTAGGGGAGGGATTAGTATATAATTGTTCTAACATAGCTAATGCTAGGGTTCCTCTTACTGGTCTAGAGATGTTCAGATTATGGTTTGGAATGAGGAATTTTCCCCACCCCTTTTCTAATGGTTGGATGTATGATATGGGGAAGTTAGAGGTACTGAATGTGTTCCTTGATATAGACTTGCTTAGGGTAGTGGTTGCATGATATGACCTTGTCACATGGGTGATTCGAGATAATGATGGAAAGGTTATGTTAAGCATCAATAGAGAGGAATTTCGACAGGTTTTTGATTTGAGTGAGCCTAGTACATTCTTGGTTCCTATTGATCTTGAAGAGATGAAGCAAGAATATGGGAGGTCGAAATCACTTTTTAGAGCTATGTTTCCCCCACCTCATTTGGTTAGGGAAGGAGGTTCAAAATTCCATATTAGCCCTAATGACCAAGAACCTTTCAGACTGAATTTCTTTGCAAAGCATTTCTTGGCTACCTTTTACTCATTGTACCAAATTTTTGGTTTTCACCCCAACACGGTGATGCCTATTGCTTACATGTTTATGGGGGTGAAAATACAACACCCTAATTTCTCAGTAATTTATGATTTTGCTTCTTTATTGGCCAAAAAGATACATGAAGGTTTGTCAAAGTTGCAGAAAAATGATATAGGCACTCCATTCTTCTGGTATTCCATGTTAATGTATATGTTCTTGTATAAGAATGATGAATTCTTCTTTGAGAAGATGGAGTTAAGGCAGTGGGTTGATGGAGAAAGATTGCTAGTGTAGGTATGGACTGTAAATTTATCATGTAATAGGGAAAACACCAGTTATGTGCATTTTGACAATTGTTTTGCTTCTAGATTGAGAGCCAAGTTGATGGTAAATGTACCCAGGATTCTTGAAGAGTTGCATGCTTTCCTCAGACCAAAGGGGAGGAAGCCAAAATTGAAGGTTTTCCATAACTGGGGTGATATCATTCCATACCCAGTCAACTGTCTTGATGGTTTTCAAGGGACCCCTCATATATTGTTGTACAATGTGCCACCAAGAGTGGGGTTTGCAGAAGTCATGTGGAAGATTGGTTGTATCCATGAGGACAACCTTACTGGGAAAGGTAAAGGAACATTCTTCCCAGATTACACTATGGTGTCAGATTTTGTTTTTTCAAAGGGAGGCTGGATACATTTTGGGAATTTTTTTGAGGAATACCATTTGAGGTGTGGCCCCAAGCAACAACATGATCCTGCGAGCTTCTTTTCTCTTTTCAAAAAAAGGATAAAAGGTGGTAAGTTTGTGCATGAGTTCAACTTCCTTGAAGACTTGATTAGAAATGAATTTGACCTAAATAGGTAGGAGTTGAACAAGGAGAAGTGGGTAGCTTATGACAAGCTATTGGCTATTGTGCACAAAATGGATCCAAAGTATGATCCATTGATGGAGTTCAGTCCATATCATAAGAAAATTGACTTCTTGATGGGAAAATTCAAAGAAATCATCGGCACCTTGATGACCAAAAAGATAAACTTGGAGTCAGATTTGGGCATACAGGAGCAAGATGCTAGGCCAATTGAAATGAGGCAAGCTTACCAACCTACATAAAGATGGCCTATTTACAAAAGGAAGAGAAATGATAGTAGTGATGAAGAAGAAGAGGATAGAAAGGGAAATAAAATAATGAAATTGCCTACACAAAAAAGGTACAAAGTTCAAAACGCCTGGAGCAATCAAGATTATTGACTTGGATGCATCACTTGAAAATAGTCCCTCACTACCACCATCAGAGCCAAGCCCTAAAAGGAAAATAATTGAACAATCACAAGAGGATTTGGTGGATGAGATTGTTGTCACTGACCAGGACATGCAGATGGGTATGCCTTCCCCTCCTAGGCCGATTGAATTGGTTCTCTCTAATCTAGATATGAAAGGAAAATGTGTACAAGATGCAAAAATGGAGGCATGTAAAGAGTTTCTAGATGACAATGCATTTGTAAAAACTTTGGTCTTCTTGCAACTAGTATGGAGAATGAAATTGGAAGAATATCAAGATAAATGCAAGAGGAGAAGAGAATTGAGACCTAATAGGTTAGACCAGGAGAATGATGATGAAGTGAAAGCTAAACTAATGGAAGAGTTCAAGAACATCACTCTTGAGGAGGGGAGAAAATTAGTAAATCAAACTAGTGTCTTGATTTTACTTGAATGGGACATTGCAGATGTTGTAGCTTTCAATGCTATTCTGAAGTCCAAGTACCCGAAGAAGAGGTCAAGGTAGCATTACAAGATTATGCCTTAAGTGAAGAGTATGAAACTTTAGCAATTTGGGCTTTGGCCCCTCAAGGGAGAAAGCCGAATGTTACTGATATTAACCCAAATCTAAGAGGAGGGTTGATAATAAAGAGAGCTTCAAAGACCTGAACCACAAAGGCTACTAATTTGACTGTAAATGTGGCCAAATTGGCCCAAAAGATTGCTGAAAGAGAGGAGGCTAAAAAGAAAAGCTTAATGGAGAAGTACAATGCCATAATTGAGGAATATAGCAAGATGCAACAAAGGAATGTTGAGCTGTAGACTAAGGTGGACAGGTTAAAGAACAAACAGATTGGGGAGACATCAAGTGCTCCAAGGATCAGAACATTGCCTTCCACAGCAAGGTCAGTGCCTCATGCTTCTCCTATTGTGTCTACACTAGGGTCTCCCAGTCAAACTCCTTCCCTTAGCCCTACTTTAGAGATAATTGATGAAGAAATGGAATACTCTGTTGATCCTTCGAAGAAGCAGCTAATGCATAAGATTTCAGAGTTACAAGCATCCTTGAAGGTGAGTGAGGAGGGAATATTCTGAAAGCAAAGGGAGGTTGTAAATGTTGTAATGAGACATTTAAATGAGAAAGTTGATGACAGATTATCATCTGTACATTCTTTATATTCTTTATTATTAAGTGCAATAAAGAATATTGATAGGGATCAAGAGATTGTAGTACCATTAATTGAAAGATGGATCCCTAGGGCCAATGATCTTGACATCGTGTATAAAGCTTCAAGGTTTGATGTAAATAATAGGCCCAAATCATTAAGGCCTACTTAGGTATTAGTTAAGTCATTACAAGGTTTTTAGACCTTACCAGATGACTTGAGTAGGAAGATCAGAGAATTGGTGAAGAACTTTGATGATTGGAGTGACACATTGCTACTTGACATAATTGATGAGCAAGGAAATATCAGGTCACTCCAACAATGGTAGGATCGGGCAAATGAAGTCATCAATTGTCAAATTAGATTAATTTGTGATGACTCAGATTATGATTTATTGGTGAGATGTATGGATAAAATTATTAGCACTAGTTCATTCTTTGAATCTTTTGAAAGAGAAGCAAATCAGGTGGCAGTTAAGTATACACCTTATAGTGACAAGGTAAATGAGGTAATCAATTTTAATTGGCCAAGTGATGAGGAATACCAGAAATGGGTAAACATATATTTAACTAAGGAGGAGTAAAAAGGAGTAGGTTGTTAACAGTTGAAAAGTTAGCTGTTGCAGTTACAACAGATTACAATTTTGTTTTTGGTGGCAGTCTTGGCATGTAATTCTTGAAGCTTTGTTGCTGCATCAATCATTCTCAGCGAGCACGATGAACAAGAGGATTCTCGAGGAAATTATTTGACCTTAACAAATTTTTAGAATGTCACGGTCCAATTGGGCATTTGGCATGTGCTTATTGGCTAGATGCTTGTTTTCTCCTTCATTTCTATAAGGAGGATTTCAAGGCCCGAAGTATGGGTTACTTGAAATTATTCGGATATTTTTTGAGTGAGTCTAGGTAGAGTTACTTGAGCAAATTACTTAAAAAGTTGATGGTTTTAAGCAAAAATGCAATTTAGGTTTTGAGTCATTTTAGTAGTTTTGAATTCATGGGTTTATGTTTTACTTGGTAAATGCTGGAATTTGAATTGGAATGATTAATTCAAACTCATGTCTCTCCATTGTACATGCATATCTAAATTTTGAATAAGATAATCAAGTGTTGTCTCGCTCATCTCACTCTTGTGGTGTGTATGATTTCTATTTTGGCTTTAATCCAAGGGAATTAATTAAGAATGCTTGAATAGGATTACATAGGTGGATATGTTTTGTATAGGATTTATTAAGTAGTATTGGGTTTAGAATGCACATGTTGATGAAATTGTAAAGGCAGTACGAGGATCTTATATATTTGCTAATGTTAAATGTCATAAACCCTTAGATGTTTATGAATTTGACTCCCTCAATGGATATGGCACTGAAATCTAAGTTGTACTAATTTGTACATGGTTGATTATTTTTGTTTGTCTTTACCTAGCACTTGCCTGGAATTGAAATCAATGACTATTTTACAGCATTACTGGAATGTGTTGTGGACATCTCATGCTCCAAATGGTTGATGTCTTGGAGTAGACAGCGATTCTATTTAGTATTATCCTATTATATTGATCTATTAAATGAGATTATATGTTGTTAATGTTGTTTACGATAATGGTGCAAAGGTCATAAACGCATTAAGGGATCACCCTCCTGGGTCTTGTAGAGCCCAAAGTGTAGGAGGTATTTAAAATCATTGTCAGTTGGTCCATAAGTGAACCTTGATCCTAATTAAATCATAGCCCTAACCATACTACATTGAACCCTAACGCTAAGTGAACCTTAACTATAATCCTAACATTAAAGCTAATTCTAACCTAATGCTAATTTAACCCTAACCCTACAACTAACATAAAAGATTTATTTTGTAACCCTAATTGAACCCAAAATCTAATCATAATTACACTCTAACCCTAATCCTTATCCTACTTGAACCCTTAACCATAATTGAACCCAAACCGTAATCCTAATTACACTCTAACTCTAACATAAATTAAACCCTAACTGTTATCATATCACTAATTAAAACTTAACCATTATCATATCAGTAATTAAACCCTAACCCTAATTTTAATTGTAATACTAATTGAACCCTAACCCTAACCCTTATTAAAACCTAACCCTACTTGAACCCTTACCCTAGCCTAAAATTAATCCTAGCCCTATCCCTAATTGTTCCTAAAATTAATTGAACCCTAACCTTAGTTGAGTCCTAACCCTAACCCCAACCTTAATCCTAACCTTTTCCCAAAGCTTTATCCTATAACCCTAACCTAATCTTAACCCTACTTTAACCCTAATCCTAATTGAATATAAACCCTAATCTTAATGCTAATTAAATGCTAACTGAATATTAACCCTTACCGTAATTGTAACCCTAACTCTAATCCTAGTTGTATTCTAACCCTAACCCTTACCTTGATCCCAAACTTTATCCTAAAATCCTAAACCTAATTTTAAACATCAATTGAATCCTAACCTTACCATAGTTGAATCTTAACTATAATAATTCCCTAATCCTAATATTAATTAATCTCCAACCCTAACCCTAATATTAACTTGTAGCTCCTAATCAAAACCCTAATTGAACCATAATCCTAACCATAACCCTAATGTTGAACCATAATCAAGGCCACCTAGCTTCGTCCTGAGGTTTAGAGACTATTGCCTAGTAACCTAACATTAGCCCCAACCTAGCCTAATGTGGTTGTATTTGAGACCTAATTGGATGTGGCTAGCCTAAGCGGATTCTGGCCCTATCCCGCAGCCCCAGACTGGCAGGCTTTTGCCTGTGATATCCTACTTAGCGTAAAGGTGGCCACGGCCCTGGTGAACCCTATCCCTAGCTGACCATAATTTAACTATAACCCTAATTAAACCCAAACCATAACTCAACCCCTAATCCTAATTCTAACCCTAATGTTGAACCTAAGATTCATTTTGAAACCCTAACCCTAACCCCAACCTTCACCCTAATGTTGACTTTAAGATTTATCTTAGAGTCCTAATTGAATCCTAACTCCAATTAAACCCTAGCCTAATTAGTTTTTAATCCCTAGGCAAGCCTGGCCCCTAATTAGTTGGCAAGGCTTACATCTTCATTTATGGCCCTATGCTCCTAATTTATAGCCCTGAATTCCCTGAAGATTTCACAAGCCCTGGCTATGAAGATTTCAGAGCTCTGTGTGATTATTATGAATTTTAGTACTAACCCTATTTATAGTAGTGACCCTAGTTCTAATTGTATTACTGAATTAGATCCTAAACCTTGTTAAGGCCACAGCACTAGATTTAGCCCCATATGGGCAGGGAGTGTGGTGGCCCTAGCCCCTGGTGGTTCTAGCCTCACCTGGTTGGTCAGTCCCCAGGCTAGTCCCTGGCTGTCCAGGCCATCACATAGTTTCTGGCAGCCAGCCCCTAATTGAACCCTTTTGAACCCTAACACTAATTGAATCTTAATTGAACCCCAACCCCAATGGAAATCCTAATTGAACCCTAACCCTAATTGGACATCAATTGAGTCCTAATCCTAACCATAGTTGAATCTTAACTATAATCAAACCCTAAGACTACTTAATCTCTAACCCTAACTCTAACCCTAACCCTTTTTCTAACTCTAACCCTAATATTAATTTTAAAACTTTTTTTTGTGTAATAATAAATTAATTATAGTTTCTTTGTATTTCATTTTATAATTTTAAATTGATTTTATATTTGCATTTATTATGAAAATCCTATCTTATTTTAATATTTTTGTACAATAAAACCTTTAGTAAAAGCTTAAACTAATAATATTGAATATTCTTTATGTCTTAAATAAGGTAATTAAGAAACAAATTTTTATGTGTAATAGCGAATTTAGGATATTCCTTTTTTATTTAATTTTCTTTTTCTGATTTTAAATAAATTAATTTAAAACTTAAAAAATTATAATTATTTTTCATTCCTTAACAATTTTATTTCTACTCTATTATTTATAAATTATTTTATTTCTATTTTATTATTTATTTTTTAATTTTAAGTATATTATTTTAGAAACTTACTCTTTATGTGAAGTAATTTAACATATTATTTTTATATCTTATTTTTATAAATAATTATTAAATTATATAAAAAATCTCAAGAGATATCTTGTTTTTTCAAACAAGATATTAATTTAGAGCAATCAAAATCATTTTTTAATTTAAAATCATCCCTCTTCTTTGAATATTGGCAGCTCGCTTGCCTGCGATATCGCAATCAATAAAGACCTCACAACTTCTGATCACACAATGGCGGGCAACCGTGGATCTCAACCATCGGTAATCCTGTTCGTTCAACATAGTCGCCAACTTTGTCATTAACCATCAAGCACCTTTCCTACCGAGATTATAACATCTCCATTGATTTGAAACACGTGCATCTCATAAATGGTTTAGTTACCCGCTACATAATGTATTAAAACCAGATAAATGTATCAAAGTATTTCTATCATCTCTTTGACTTCATTAAATGAGACACGTGGCGGTCGCCCGTGATATCACGATCAACCAAAAAAGTGTGGTGGGGTCATCATGGGATGGCGGGGGAACGAATACGATCAAATGATAATTGATCTATGGTCACACAAACTTGTCCCTCTGCAAAATATAAAACATTTATTAAAAGAACGAGGGGACATCACTAGGCTGATGATAAACAATGACATAAGTTGTTTTTTAAACGAGGGAGCACGAGACCATCCAAGACATAGGAAATAATAAAGTCAGGTGAAGGAAATAAAATGATAAATCAAAAGGGGCCCGGCCTAGATGAAGTGA